>CAOLHI010001101.1:0-444732 GCA_948474755.1 Ctenosaura bakeri | reverse complement strand
TTCTCATATTATAACGACCACACTTATCAGAGACTTGTTTTTGCTTATTCTAAAGTCCTGTAGAACAGAACAGAATATTTTGCCAGAATCAAGAGAGCAAAGCTCAGAGAAAAGGGAAGGCTTGAAGGAGCTGGCTAGAACTGAAAAAAGCCTTATGCTGGCTTACTTGGGAGTAAGCCCCAGTGAGCTCAGTTGGACACCTCTGGGTTGAAGTATACAGAACTGAACCAGGTCCTACCCACTCTGTTGTCCTACAGCAGGGTTGCAAACTTGTGTGGTCCTCCAGATGTCACTGGACAGTAGCTCCCATTAACTATAGCCAGCATAGCCAGCAGTGAGGAATGCTGGGAGCTGTGATCCCACAACATCTGAATGGTTGCACATTTCCCTTCCTGCCCTGCCGTATAAAAATTACACTCGGGATGGGAGACCTTTTGCCCTCCAAATGTTTTAGACTACAGTTCCCATGATCCCTTACTATTAGTCATGCTGGTGGGAACTGTAGACCAAAACACCTGAAGGGTTGAAGTTTTCACACCTGCAGCCTATATGGCTTCATGTTTTGTTCTGCGCAGCATCCAACCCTAACAGGAACTGAAGAACTTATCATGATGGGAGAATGGCTAAGCCTTGCTCAACGTGGCACGTGTGGCTGCTTTTGATTTGGAGAAATAAGCAGTCAAGCTCTCTATCAAGGGTGAGGAAAGTGTTCTTGTGGCCTTTGACTCCTCCATATCACCCCCTCATTATGGGGGGAAAAGCTAGCAATTGCCTCTCTGAGAAATTTCTAGAAGAGGAGAGTCAGTTTGCTGCTGTTTAACATGAAGGAAAAAAGACAGCCAGCTTTTAAAATAGGAAGTGGATTTGCAGTCACTTCTGCCCCCCCCCGCCATTTGTTAACCTCAGAGGGTCTTGGACCAGAAGTTCTCATCCACTCAAGTTGCCTAGCCCTGGTTTACAACCTTTCAGGGTATGTGCTAGCAGTAGATTTGCCAAGTGGAAACTGGAGGGGCTCCTATACATTTAGAGGGTGTGCAGAAGAGGGAATTTCATCAGGTGGTACTTATCATAGGTCCAGATAACAAGCAACATCTGTTGAAATCCCATCTTCTACACCAGAAGGGTTGAACACTGGAAAGATACAGGGGACTTCTCCAGTTTTCAATGTGGCAACCCTTTCTGAGAGGTCTTATGAAATAATTTGACCCCTCACAGGGTACAACCTTTTCTCACTCTGGGTTGTCTCTAGGCCTTTTCACAACCAGCTCAGCCATCATTTCAGTCTTCTAGCTTTATTTATTTTATTTGTCATTTGGTCTATTCATGAAGGCCTTTAAGAAAAGAAGGACATTGTAACCTCAATTCCGGATCTGAGATCACTGTGAAGCATTAAATATACAGATTATTGTATCACAGGACATTGTTTCTTCAACCACAGAGGTGGTTTAAGGGTGTGTTTCCTTTCAACTTGAACAGGCAATGCTAACAAGACTGTGGTGCCCAAAGGCAACCTAAAAGTCACAACTGTCAGTTCCTGTTCTCCCCTCGAGTGAGAAGGACAGCTTTCTTTCAAGCCTACGAGACCCTTACTGTTGCATTTCGAGGTAACGTCGCAGCTAAAATAATTTTCACAAGAGTTTTTCTAGATTCTTCCTGGGCCCGTTTAAGTTGATGTTGTTGGACTATAGTTTTTATCGGCCCTAGGCAGCACAGGTAATGCTGAGGGATCATGGGAGCTGCTGTCCAATAGCATCTGGAGGGCCAGACATTGCACCTCCCTACCATAGTACACAATGGCTTCCAGCTCTATTTGTGTGACTTCAGCTCCTCAGTTGTCACGTGAACCATTGTGGTTTTGTGCCTTTGTCAGGCAGAAGCTAAACTTTGTGAACAAATTGAATTTTATAAAATGATTTGAAACTAGTTTTTTTTTCAATGATATTTTTAAGACACAAAAAATTCAGGGCATGATCTCTGCTTGTCAAGGTGCATCCTTTGGCATGGGAGAGATGGTTGAAGAATACCGTGGGTCCTCTTCTGTCACCTTGCTGCAAGAGCACATTTTGTATGGGTGGGGGACGGGGGTCATGACAGCTTGACCTTGGGAGATGTTTCTTATGGTGTGGTTCGATTTGCTTGAGCTTATTGGGGTGTGGGAGAGGATTCAGTTAAGAGAGATACATGGGAAGTATTAACCAGCTGCCTGATTCTTGTGAAGGCAGCATTGTGACATATACCATTCTGTCATCACACAGGAACTAAACCTATACTGGGATGAATCTTAATTTCTTACCCAATGCAATATTGTCATTCACTCCCCTGCAGAGCTTCATACTTTGTCTGTGATTGTACTGCAATAATTGAATTAAAGTTCTTCCTAGTAGTTTTGCTCATTTGATTTAGCTTCATCTGTCCCTCCCACCTTTCATCAGGATCGTCCTTACGTTGGAACCTATGATTTCTTGAAGGTTTTGAGTGGGGACTGCCGGTTGTAATGTACTGGATTATTGCTGAAACCTTTGGGTGTTAAAAAGAGCTGGGGTGAACTCCACAGTATACTTGTGAGACTGATCTTTAAAGTTTTTTTGTGTCCTTTTTTACTTTTGGTTTCAGCTGCAGTGGGGTTTAAAAGAGTGGTGAACTCTGCCCCCACTCCTGCACATGCAGCAGTGTAGTTCACAATTTGCCCTTCCCCCCCCCCCAAAACTAGACCTCACAATTAGGAAGAGTTATCTGCAGATGTCGATGGTCAGAATACTCTGCCCTATGCTTCTTGTCTTCCCTTGTGATCTGCAGCTTCATTTGTAGTACTAAGGAACCAATTTCTTCAAGAAAGCATCTGATTTAGGGGCAATAAATCGTGAATTCTAGCAATGAACTTTGAATATGTATTGACTGGTTTTAGGTATTTGTATTGTTTGTTCTTTTAAGATAATATTATGCATTTTAAGTGTTGTTTTTATTTGATGTTCTGTTTTTAACTGATATATGTTATATGTTTGTTGTTGTCCCCTGCCGTCGTCGTCGTCATCATCATCATTCATTATGGAAATTTAATTTTAAAAGGGTTGGTGCTGAGCACAGGAGAGATCTTTGGAGCTTCTCTCAGTGAGATCTCATGGAAGCATGCAAGACTGTCCCCAAACATTTTGCTGGTTGAGGCAAAGGACAAGTGATGCCCCACTCCCCACAGCATTCTATGTCAAGAAGCCTACCAGTCTGGTCAGCTGGACTTAAGCTTAACACTATTGGCAAGACAGCATCATCTTTCATTACTAAGCTAACTAACTTAGCTAACTTGCTACTCTAAGCTAATTTGCTACCCTAAAGTAGCATGGAGCAAGCCACATGATGCATGTAGTCCAGTCCTCCAGTATCTTTCTGGTGATTTCTGGTGATTCCCACTCTTCAGCATCTGCCAGCAGAGACAGTTTCCTCACTCTGCATGCATGTAATCAATCCTTGTAACTGTTACCTCTGTATCCTTCAGTCCTCCTTTCGGGGAATCCAGCTCCCGTATTCATTTTGCACACTTCATTGACAATTCTGTTCATAAACCTACCTTTTGAAGGACTGCCATTGCAGGCTATTTCTGTAATAGTTTTTGGAGTGGGGGGGCAGACCTTGAGTTTAGGACTGAACCTTAAAAATAGAAGAGAGTTTTCTGAGTGGAGGAGAGTGCTGTTAGCTGTGTGCACTTGAACCATAAAGTGAAACCATGCAGCAGACGTTATCTGCTGATCAGTATTTTTGTGAGGTGCTTATCTGGGGAGCAGGACTTTCCTTCTAGGCTTAAAGTCCACTTTGAGTTAATGATGAGCCTTCAGGTCCTGTTCACCAGCTGGGCTATTTGCATGTGTCAGAGTCCTATTTACTTTGTTGGGTTGTCCTGGTCTTTATCAGTTTAACACGCTTTAAACATTTCTCTGCCAGTGTCATGGACTGGTGGTTTGGTCAATGGTGACTGAGGGCTTGGAGCCAGAAAACGATGGAGGCTTTTGTATAGCTTTGGTGTGTTTTGGGTATCATTTTTTTCTTGTTCCCCAAAGATAAACATGACTAAATTGCTTCCAAAACCTCTAATAACAAAGGGTTATTTAAAATTGGGGAAATACTGAAATATTGGGTGTGTGTGTGTGTGTAAAGAACTGCCTGAGAGTCAGGCTGGTGTAGTGGTTTAAGCACTGGCCAGTGACCCAGGAGATGATGATTCAATTGGACCTTGGGCATGTCACACACTCTCAGTCCCAGAAAACCCTGTGATAAGTTTGCCATAGGGTTGCTATAAGTTGGAAATGACTTGAAAGCACATAACAACAACAACTAGAACTATCTGCCTTCAGAGGAGCCCATCTCTTGTTGTGTTACTTTATAAGTCACAGCACAGGGATGGTGACTTTTTTGCAGTCAGGCAATTCTGCCACTTCTCTGCAACAATGCAGCAATTGCATTATGTGTATGACTATCCATTTCAGAAATGCAGAGGCTAGTGAGAAGGAGGCACTGCTGGAGTCATGCTCAAATACAATATGCAACTGTGGCCATTTCTGCACTAGACTGTTATAGTGCTATTTATTCCACTTTCAACATCCTATGGAATCCTGGGGTTTGCAGTTTAGGGAGGGGCCTCAAAGAATTGTTAAGTGCTTTCTCTTGATAGAGGACAAACTCTTATATACTGTTTAACTGGTGATTCAGTTGAGCATGGTTTGGGTAGATATCTGGCTACTGTTACTGTCTGGAGTGTCAGAACAGAACAGGGATGCCTTTAGAACAGGGATGGTAGCTGTGATCCTCCAGATATCATTGGACCATAACTCTAGCATCCCTTACTATTTACTGTGCTGGTTGGAGCTGTACATTGCAGCCAAGCAACATCTGGAGGGCTACAGTTGGTCCAGTCTAAAAGACAAGGCTCTTCCAGAGAAATTAGATCAACTGTGTAAAATAAACCAAGAAGTTGTGAGCCTGGAAAACATGTTCCCAGTCTTCTGGCAGAGTGTTCTAGAATTGTATCTGCTTATCTGCTTTGAATTCCTGTTAGCTAATCATCTCTAAGTCTTTACAAGAACGAAAGCAGAAAAGGAATGAAAAGGGTTGCATTCAGAAAAAAAAATAGGGTGCTTGAAAAGCAGTATTTGTGGTAAACAGTCTTCTATGTCTTTGAGAAAATGTGGTGGCTAGTTGAATACCACTGGAGGTCAGCTTAGGTATTCTGGAAAGCACTTTGTTGGTTTCTCAAATTTACTTCCTCACTGTCTTGAAATATTTAAAACTGAGACCTGAATGTGAGTGAAGCAGTGATTATATCAGTTTAATGGGTTTGTGCGCAATATTCCAACAATACCTGTGAAACACCTCTCATTAAAGTATCCCTGAACAGCGTACTGTTGAGTTTCCCAACTGAGCAGCTTATCTTAGGGATTTGTGAGTAACCCAGCTAAAACTCTGATGTGGGGTAAGTGGGTCGTGGAATCAGTGGCTGTTTCTTAAGTGGCCTGACAAATTCTTCCACAGATGGACCAGGATCACAGCGGTCATAGAGCAAGAGTGAAGAATTTCTTTCACTCTGAGGGCTAAATTCAGTTTCAGGCAGTTTCACAGGGATCTACTTTCCAGTGGTGGACAAACCTTTGACAACGTGATAAGATCAAAATGCTAGTCTGTACTTGAATTATTATCTTATTATCTCTAATTAAGCCCTAGGAGATGCATTTCAACATTTTTAGAACAGGAGGAAAAACCTCACAAAAGCTGAGAAATCACCCAAGGATGGCATTGTGGGAAGGGGCTGTGGCCGCCTGGCAAATCCCCGAGGCTATGATGGGACTCCAGGTGAGCCAAGTCCAGTCCTGGGAAAGTGTCCACCCAAAATACAGCCTTGTGTCTGCATTCCTTACGACAAAACAGTGGCCAGATACCTTATGGCTATTTCCCGCCCCCGCCCCCAAAATGACAATTACAGCTTTTATCACTGCAGCCTCTTGGTGTAAGTAGCAGGCAGTATGTGTGATCATAGTGTTGATATAGTTTCTTTGCATATAAATGCAAGTTTCACTTTTAAAATGTACCTACTGTATGGTACTATGCACACAGACCTTCATGACAAAAGAGATGTAGTATTGCTAAAAATAAAGAAATAAAATATCAAATATTTGAGTTTAAACCAAAACCCTTGCTTTTTCAGCCAGTGAATAGAAACAGCATTCTGCTCTAGGCTTTGACTGTACAGTTGGGTGTCCCTAAAGCCAAACCAGGACACCATCTCTTAGTTAACCTCCATTCTTAAATGAGTTCCCGAATGCCTTGATGTCTTGCACTGTCCTTGTTTGCTCTCTATCCCGGTGATAAATGAAATCCTCTGAACTGATGGTACCACATATTAGCTTTTGGCCTAGAAACTTATGAGAGTCTTAACCTGGAGAAGTTAAAGAGCGAACCAGAACTGCAATCTTTGATCTTTTGATAATGTCCTTAGAGAAAGGGGGTGGTTGGGAAGCTTGTTCTTAATAAAATTTAGGATGCTCTGGAAATACTACATTGAGCTTCTTTGAACCTCAAGCCTTCTTATTATGTTAGACTCCTAGTGGCCCATCTGACAGGTCCCATTCTAGCAGCAGTGATGAAATTTATAGTCCATCACACATAGAGTTAAAGTTTATCACTTCTTCTAGGTCAGAGGAGGTGAGCCTAAAAGAAGTACGTAGATGGCTTTTTCTCACTCCCTCTCCATGTCACCTGAATAGAGTAGCACCATAGAAGAACTGCAGCTTCCAGCATTTGTCACTCTTGTTAGGGATGTTGGAATCCAACAGTATCTGAAGGCTGCATGGCATATTTATCAATATGTGTGCAATTCGGATACTTATCTTAACATGATAATGTAAGAAAAAAGAACATACACAGCTTTCAGGGATATTGCCAGTGTCTGACTCTGTTAGTCTGTGGTACCAGTGTTTGTTGTTATGTGCTGTCAAGTCAGCTTTGATTTATTGCAACCCTATGAGAGACCTCCAAGACACCCTGTTACAAACAGACCTGGTGGCTTTCTTGATTTAGTCAAGAACGTAATCTTCCTGTTTTCCTCTGCGTTCAAATTGACAGTCTATTACCATGTTTCCAATGAGAAACATTATCTCATGGTATGTCCGAAGCAAGACAGTCTCAGTTTGGTCATTCTAGTGAGACTTCAGGTTGATTTGCTCTTGGGCCAATTTATTTGTCTTTTTGGTAGTCCATGGTATCCATAGAATTCCTTTCCAGCTCCACATTTCAAATGAATTTATTTTCCCTGCATCAGCTTTTTTCACTGTCCAGCTTTCCATCTGTACATAGATACCTGAAATACCATGGTATGGGTGGTCTTGACTTAAATGTTTAGCAATACACCTTTACATCTTATCTGTCTCCTTCATAGCTGCCCTTCCAGGACTTAATCCCTGTTGTTTTGATTTCTTTACTACCGTCTCCTTTTTAATTTAGAAGTACATGAAGATCTTTCACCATTTCAACATCAATACCATCAGCTTTAAAATCACACAAATCTTCTGTGGTCATTATGTTTGTTGCCTTGATATTCAGCTGCAATCCTGCTTTTGTACTTCCTTAGCTTTTGTCAATAGTCAGTGCAAATCCTGTCTATTTTCTGCTAGCAATATGGTGCCATCTGCATATCTTAAATTGTTGAAGTTTTTGGCATGCGTTTTCACTCCTTTTGTCATTTTAGTTCCATCTGAGTTTAATTGCACTTTCTGTGTTATGTGTTTGCCTACACATTAAGTAAATACATTGATAAAAGGCACCCTTGAATATTGGCAGCTATTCTGTTCATCTGTATTCTAACATTGGCCTCTTGTGCAGAGTGTACATTATGCATCAGAACAACCACACATTTGGGGCATGTGCATTTCTTTCAGAGCAGTTCCCAGTTTTCCATGATCTATAATGTGCAGCCCAATATTCTGCTGAATTTCTTTGGTGTGCTCCATTAGCCAAAGTAATCTGCAATATGATAGTGCTTTTTCTTTTTCTGAATCCAGCTTGGATATCTGGCATTTCATCCACCATATGTGGTGACAGTCTTTGCGATAAAATCTTGGTGGGTGTCACTTTGCCTCCATGGGATTCAAATGGAATCAGTGTGCAAGTGATGAATAGCACTGTCTCTACCCCTGTATCACATGTTGTAGGTTAACATTAAAAAGTTTCAGTGGAATTCTCATTTTTGGAGCATAATAACCTATAGCAGATTTTACCAAGAGTTGGAAATATTTTTAGCTTTTGGACTGCTCACTCAGCATTCATCGATGGTGTGCACTGCAGTGAATTAAGCTGGTGGCCCAAATTATACCGTGAGAAGACCTAGTTTAATTATTGCCCATCTTGTAAAAATCATGCATGTCCTAATAAGCATGTGTACTAACTGGTTGTGTTACCATTTAGAATGTACTGGTTCTGCAATTACATAAAGCTGTTTGTATTGCCCAAGAACACCATCTAAAACCTATGGGTCATATTTCTTATTATATGCGTGTGTGTGTGTGCGTATACACACACACATATACATACACTTACATACATATATCTGGGCAGGCACACTTCACACTTGTGGAATTTCTGTTTTTCCTGGAACTCTGAGATCTACCAACTAAAGAAAAAGAATGGAAGAACTCAGAGATTTTGCTTGTGAAACAGAACTGAATGAAGTTTACAGTCCATCCACATGCAAATACACTTACAGCAATCCCAAGCTTTCTTCACTTTAGCAGTATTGTTGGGGAGGAAGTCATTTTGTTTCTGCAATTGTTAAACAACTGGGAGTCAGAAATAATTCCCAGACTAATGCAAATCACCCTGAGATCTACAAGCCGATGCAGATCCGCCTTTTGCCTATATAAAGTAGTTGCAGCAGTTGTGAAAGAGGTAGCTGAATTGGCATGTTGCCGCGTAAAAAGAAGTTTTGTGGCGCTTTTACAACTAAGATTTCTTTGAGCTTCAGTTTCTGTGGATTTTAGCCTACTTCTTCAACTGCTTGCAACACAATGTTTAAGATGTATTGGGGCCACTGTGAAATTAATGGATTTCTAGTTGGTTCCCTTGTGTACACACATACACTGTGCTAAGTCCCTGCTGAGGATAAGGGCTGTAGTCTGTCCAGAGTTTATTAGAAGCAAAATTGATAAATACTGGGCAAAGCATTGTTTCACCATGAAGCGAGAAGTAAATGTCAACTGTGTTTGATATAGACTGAGGCAGTAAATACAACAAACATGACCTATGATACTTGGCTTCAAACCAGATATGTATTTCTAGTTTTTTTTTAAACTTATTATTTACACAGAGCAGTAATCTTTAATTTGGTTTTGGTGGAAGGTGAAGAAGAAGATTAGAGGATCATAAATCTGTTTAGAAAGGCATGTAGAATTTAACATATCTTTTGTACTAAATTCTGGTTGTATTCTAAAGCAGTTTTTGAAGTGTTGATTATAATGGCTATCTATGGTATGAGCTGACAAAAAAAAATAATTTTAATTAGAAGTGTATTAAAAATAACTGGTCTGTATCTGTCCTCAATGTTATCTTGATAAACAACTCTCCGTTTTACCAGGGATCTTTTATACTGCCCGGTTATAGGGTCCCCTTTAACTGCCATGGCAAGATCCTATGGAACCCTGGGATTGGCAGTGGAGGGAGGGACCTTTGGTATCCTGAGTCAGAGAATTCTCCTCTGGGGCCTCTGAACAAACTACAAATCCCAGGATTCTGCAGGATGTAGCCAAGGCAGTTAAAGTGGAATAATAGCACTATAAATGTGAAATGTGAAAGAGCTCCATGATCAGGACTCTTTGTTTTAATTTTCCTTTTTGTTTTGTTAGCAACTTCGGATAGACAGTGCCATGCACAATATGGCGTAGTTTCAGCTTCACTGTTAAAAATATTTAATATAACAACTTTGACACTCTTTTTTTAAAGTCTACCTCTGTCTTCTTCCTGCCAAAGTCCAGGTGGTAACTTGGCATTGGAAAAGCTGCTCAGCAGGCTTGGTTTGTTCTGATTCACCAGCTTTGCCTTCAAAGCCCTTTGAGTGCTTCCCAAGTCCTGCTTGCTGAAGCGGTGTCAGTTTTACACCTTTGACAAATTGGCCATGGAAGCACCTGCTAAAAATCACAAGACAAGAAGGGGTTTCTGAAAGGGTATAAACAGAGCAGGTTGTTCCTGAGTCAGAAAGAACTCTTCTTTTTTTCTTTTTTCTTTTCCCCTCCCTGAAAGAATAGATAGCCTATTTTCATAACAGTTTTAGCTAAATTTAAAGTGACTCAGCAAAGAGGGGGGACAGCTGTTGCACCATGAGAATGCAGGTGTTGGCAGGATGTTTGGACTGAATTTGACACTGATTCTTGCTGCTCCTTTTTTCATGCAAATAGGTTGGGAGGCAGGACAGCTTTTAGCTTTTGATTGTTTAAAGGCTGTCTGGTTTCCAGTGTTTTCAGCAATAGCTTGTTGTGAGTTTCTTTTGGACATCTTTCCCAAACCACATGTTGCTTTCTGAGAGCTCAAAACAGCACGGCTCATGCATCATTCTGACCTGAAGCTTCCTTACCTCTCAGTGTAGTCCAGCTCTACTGACCTTGTCACCTTTGTCAATCAGCCAACTTTCTGAGCCCCTTAATCTTTCCTCCTAGTATTTAAATTGCCTCTTTGTCTGGTTTGCAGCTGATGAGTTTCCATTGTGGGTGGAATAGCTGGGGGCGGATGGAGATGAGAATGTGTTTACTACTGACTTCCGCTTTGGCCTTTGAATGCCAGAGAGAGAGAGAGAGAGAGAGAGAATTGAGGAAGCTGACATCTTCACTTGGAACTTCTTAGAAATCCTGCCCTGCCCTACCTGGACTCTGGAAAACAATGTCCTTGCAGGCAGATTTTAATGGGGATGCAAGGGTTGTAAATGGAGTGATACTGGTTGATACTGTGTTGTTGTTGCTAACTGCCCTCAAGTCGACTTTGACATGGTGACCTTATGAATGAGAGAGCTTCAAGTCATCCTGTCATCTACAGCTCTGCTCAGGCCATGCACCTCAGGGCTGTAGCTTCCTTGGTTGACTCTATCCACCTGGGCTCTTGTCTTACTACCATCCACTTTGCCATGCATTATTGTCTCTTCTCATGCTATGTCCAAATTACAACTGTCTCAGTTTAGACATCTTGGCTTCTAGGGAGAGTTCAGGCTTGATTTCTCTTGTTGTAGTGTGCCTTTAAGTTGTTTCCAACTTATGGCAACCCTAAGGCAAACTTATCATGGGGTTTTCTTGGGCTGAGAGTATGTCGTCACCCAGTAGGTTACAAGATCACTCAGTAGGTTTCAGTGGCTGAGTGGATAATCAAATCCTGGTCTCCAGGGTTGTAATCCAATGCTCAAACCACTACACTATGCTGGCTCACAGTCCCATTTATTTGCCTTTTTGGTAATCCATATTCTCTGCAGAACTCTGACACATGGTTAACATGGTTCCATGTTAGCAGTTTTCCTAGGATATTTCTCAAAAAGCAGAGACATGTCCAACAGCTCTATCTTTTGGATCTCATCCAGAGACTGGAATTTATTAGGTCCTAGGTTTTAAAGTCAGTCTTCCAAGTTCTAGTTAAATTGCCATGCTTGAAGCTGGTTGCCAAGAAATACATATTCTTGTGTGAAAATAAACAGAAAAACAATCTGAATGCATCTGTGTACAGTTACATAACTAGCAAGCTTTATGCTTGCCTATTTTTATTAATTCTTTACCAATCTATATCTTGCTCAAAAAGAGGCATGGTTTATATTTTTTTAAAAAAAACCCTGAACGTTTTTCACAAGTTTTAACTTGGTGGAGTTGCAACTGGACACCTGAAGTGTTTGGAAATGTTCAGAGTGTAGCGTGGGACGGGTGTGAAGCGTATCCCTTAGTTCCCTATTGTACGGTGTGTAATGGATCCCTGGTGATACAGAGTGAAAGCGATACCACCACGTAAGCGTTCACCAGAGCCTGCTTACATGATAAGGAGACCCAGGGTCACTGCAAAGGCTGTTGAACTAACTGGGAATTATCTCCGGTCAACAGCATCACCTCTGACTTGGTTTAGAGAGAGGACACACTTTCCAGAGATTAGAAGTGACAGGATGACAGCCAACCTGTAACACATCACTTGGAGGGGGGAATAAATTGAGGGCATCATGACATTGCATTTGTGAAGCAGTACAAGTGAAGAGTAACAATATTACCCTTTTTTCAAGTTATTTTACAGGAAAGATGAATAATGAGCAACAAGTTACATTTAAAAAAAGTAGTTTCAGGCTCCTAGACTTCTGTATGCCTCTGCACTGGAATGGGGAAGCCATGGCCATCCAGAAGTTTTGGTCTTCAAAGCCCACCATTCCTTAACCTTGGCTATGCTGGATGGGGCTGATGGGAGTTATAAGCTGAACACTGGAAGTAGTGCAGGTTCCCCAATCCTGTTATTCTCTGTGGTGGCAAGTGAACCAGCACAAAACACCTGCAAGTACTTTCTGGTCCTTGATGCCCTAAAGCACGGCACATGGTTATTCTCTTCCATGTGCTAAGCTGCTCCTGATATTTCAATTCCTTCGTGGTGGTCTAGGGCAATACTGACCAATGTGAGTCTATTTAAATGCATTTTTAAAGTGTATCCACTGCCATGTGACTTTTGACAAAAAACTCCAATGTCTCATAAAATGATCTCTTAGACTTAAATCTTCCTGCCACTGCAGGTGGCGTGAGAGTGAGGGTCAGGTCCTCAATCTTAGAGTTGCCAGTGGTGATCAGTCTTATTTTCCTTGGGTTTACCCTTGTTCTGTCAAGATAAGAACAAGGAGGCTTTAGCTCACTCTATCTGGGCAGAGGTTACCTTTCTTTAGTCATCTTGGCATGGGTGACCTCAGTGCTCCTCCACACCATTACTTTTAAAATAAAAAGACTTATCCTTCTGCTGTCTGCCTTTCCCCCATACTGAAGCACTTCTGTTGGTGGGAAGCCATCCAGCACATGTTAGCCTTTCTACATTTATTAGAAATGTAGTGGCACACTCTCTGGTTTGAAGTTTGCAAAGACTGGCATGCATCCCAGTGTGACTGAATAAACAGCCTAAGTTAGAGCAGGTTGGTTCTTACATTTTGTGTCCTTGATTAGAAAGTGTGTCTGTGCATTTTACATTGTCTAATTGAGGATGTTCCATACAAATAACCTCTCCTTGGTCTTGTTTACATGGGCTGCTATACAGGCTCTGTTAACCTCATTCTGAGAAGCAGATCATTGGGTTAGTGTGCAGTTAGCTCTGTCCATCTTCTAACTGGATTTGATGAGCCCAGGCTTGAAAATTCAAGCTGTAGCCTTGAGATTCTGAGGCTGGAAGAAATATACAGCATGAACCCAGTCTGTTTGCCTCTCTTCCTTCCCATTTAAAGAAACAGGTAGGACTGGCTACACTCCTGGACAGGTGGCAGTTGAAAATGCACTTTTGAGCACTCAAATGGGGGCAAAGCCCTGTTTCTCTCCCTAACTTCCCCTGACCTACTTAAGCTAGAGGTAGTGCCTTTGGGTCTGAAATTTGGCAATCCTAATTGTGGGCAAAATAGATGCCAGAGGAGAATTTGCACTGTAGCTCCCAGGACTTTTGACTTTCTGGGACTTGAAATCCAAAAAAATTTCCAATCAGCACTGTTAAGTTTTCAAAAGAGCAAAGCTTTTGCAAGCTTCAGTTGTTCATTTACCTCAGTATCCCTCTCCGAAGCTAACTTGTCAATAAGGCTTCTCCTGAAGAGCACAAGCTTTGTTTGCTTGTTTTTAAAATGTTTTTAAGGGATAGCCACATTGACTGTACAGTGAAATAAAACAAATTATGAGTCATGATGATGACTTTCATGAGGCCAACGCAAAGGCACACAATATGTCATATCATCTTTCAAAGCACACTGATTTCTTCACCAGGCAATGAAAGTTATAATCACGTATGGGAGCACATGAGATGGCATCATTCTCACAGGTCTGTGTCTGGCTTCAGGTCTTCACTTAGGTATTGTATAACATGGTCTTGAGGAATGCTTGATGCAGATAAAGGAAAAAGCCCCTATTCTCCTTAAGATTTGAAACAAGGGCAGTAAAAGAAATTAATAAATTTTTCTTTTTTCATCTGAAATAAGATTTTTGCCATCTTTGCCAGATGAAGAAACCTGTCAGCTTTGATAGTTGTTGTGGTATATTTTATGCCTTGTGGCTGGCCTACTAAATCCTCCTAAAGAAACAGTTTAATCTGAAGTCAGTATGTGCCAATAATTAATAGGAGAAGAGCAGAGGAGGAGGTGGGCCTGTAGGAAGAGAAGGTTGAAGGCAACTGGAGTCCCCACTTGGCTTGTTGCAAAACATCCCAACAAAAGAAGAAGGTGAAAGCACCTGGTGAACAAACATAAAATGAAATTAAATCCAAATGAACAGTAATAATATCAAGTATTAAGAGGCAGTACTAATTACTTAGTAACAGTACTAAAAGGTAGGGATGTCTGGTAGCTTCCCTGTTACTTGGGTTGTGGAACAGCTCCACATTTTAGTCTGAACTTGTAAGGAGTTGTCCAAAGTAAGAGACCCAAATTAAAACCTAGAAGGAGTGTCACCATCCTACTGATGTGAAAACCACTAGCAATCTTTGCCTCTTAGTGGAAAGTCTGGTGATCCCAGTGGAGAAGGATATTTATCCCTATCTGGGCAGAACGGCTATCTCTTGAATGAGCTGCTTTGAAGTATTCTTGGATCTCAACATATTCCCTGGATGCTCAGGGTCAGCCTTCTTTGGGATCAGTATCTGATCGGGAGGCCTTGCTTTCTAGGCCTTTATCATGCACAGCCAAGCAAGTGATCATGGGGAGAGAATAGCCAAGCTTTGGAAAGTCCTCCCTGAGAAAATTCATCTGTCTCCCTCCCTGTTTCAGTTCTTTATTTTTCTGCTGAAGCAGGGTTTTAATAGTTTTGTTGTTGTGTGCCTTCAAGTCAATTTTGAATTATGGGAACCCTAAGAGGAACTTGTCACCGGGTTTTCTTGGTAAGATTTGTGCAGAGGGGGTTTGCCTTTGTCTTCTTCTGAAGGTGAGAGAGTGTGACTTGCCCAAGGTCACCCAGTGGGTTTTCATGGCTGAGTGGGGATTTGAACCCTGGTCTCTAACTGTCAAACTACTATACCATGCTGGCTTCTCCACACTAAACAAGACAGCAATTTCATGTGTAGCATTTGCTTAGTTGAATAACAATTAAAATTAGCAGAAGTACCATAAATATTTAATTGGCAGCAGTAAATATTAGCAGAAGTAAATATTTAAAAATTAATATTTACTTCTGCTAATTTTAATTATTATTCAACTAATTGAGATGCTACACATGTGATCAGTGTTCTGTCTAGTATGACCAATCCCAAAGACAGAGTAATGATAGAATGTATATGTTTTTGAGAATTTTTAGAAATTAAATGGCAGAAACAAGGGACTACAGCTGTGTCATACAATGGTGGACTTCCATAGTGCATAGGAAAGAGAATGTGGAAGAGACTCTGGGATCACAGATTAAATGGAATTGGGATTAGGTGGGCATGTCAACCTGAAGCTGGCCCTGGTGCTGACATTCCCTTTTCTTTTTCAGTGGTCCCATCACAGTGTTGTAAAACTTACAATTTGCAGTAAAGTGCATAGTGTATTGTGGTACACAATGGCTGCCAGTGTCTTCAGTGCCACTGGATTGATAAATCCTCTCTGGATTTTAGTCTGAACTTTAAATGAACTACCCATGATGCAAAAGTTATTTTGGTAGCAGGGCCCTGCATCTTGGATACCTCATTTAAAGTTCAGACTAAAACCTGTAGCAGATTTCACTGCTGCACTAACATGGAAGATACCAGCTTCTATAGATGTATCACTGATGTGACTGTAGCTTCATGTACTTAGTCATAGGCAGAATGCACATGTGCAAGCCAGTAGAAGGGGCTTACAGCAAACTAAATCAAACCTGCACTACTTGACAGTAGGTAAGGGCTGAAATTAAACAGGCTAAACTTCTTCAGGCTGTAGATAGGTTTTTAGCACCTCACTTTTCAGGTAAAGTTATAATAATGGTATAATAATGCTTTTTATTTGCAAAACAAATTATAGTATCATTAATGATTAAACTATTTTGTAAATAAAATAAGCCATATTATAAAAAAGGGAAATTAGGGAAGTTTTTCCTAATGTTCAGGTGGAACTTCTTTTCCTGCAGTTTGAAGCCTCCTCTGTGTCCTAGGGCCTTTCAACACTACACTGTTATAGTGCTATTATCTCACTTTCAACATCCCGTGGAATTCTGGGGTTTGTAGTTTCCTGAGGCTAAAGAGTTCTCTGGCTGAGAGTTCTAAATACCCCTCCCTAAACTGCAAATCCCAGGATTCCACAAGATGATGAAAGTGGAATAATAGCACTATAACATTGTAGTGTGGAAAGGCCCTTAATCTCTTAAGCAGCAGAAAACAAGCTTCCTCTGTCTTTTACATGACATCCTTTTAAATAAGAGCTTCACAAAAATTCCTTTTGGTGGACTACAACCTCCTGAAACTCCAGGTAACATGATTATTGACTGGGGAATTCTGGGAGTTATAGTCTTAAAAAATGATGCTTTCAAACTCTGAGTAAGCTTTTATCTCACCAGAGTAGACTCGCTGAATGATTGCTGTTGTGTGCCTTTGAATCGTTTCAGACTTGTGACCCTAAGACTAGCCTATCACTGGATTTTCTGGAACTGAGAGTGTGGGATCCATCCAAAGTCATCCAGTGGTTTTCTGTGGCTGAAAAATTCAAATCTCACCTCTGCTACAAACTCACCTGGCAATCTTAGGGAAACCACCTTCCTTAAATTTCACCCACCATCACCAATATACAACATGGGGAATGACAACACTGGCCATTTCTGCCCTGCACTGTTATAGTGCTATTATTCTGCTTTCACCATCCTGTGGAATTCAGGGGCTTGTGGTTTCCTGAGGCCAAAGAGCTCTCTGGCTGGGAATTCTAAAGGTCCCTCCCTAAACTGCAAACCCCAGGATTCCATAGGATGTTGAAAGGATGTGGAATAATAGCACTATTATAGTATAGGGTAGAAATGGCCACTGTCTTACCCTCTTGACCTGTTGTTAGGATGACTGAGATAATGCAGAAGTAGCAATTGTGATTACACCAAACCAATAAATAGGATTATTGAAAAGACAAGAAGCCTTAAGAAATGTAGCAGTGTGTAATTTGCAAAAGATTTGCAAAAGGTCAAAGGGGAGGGGAACAATTTGGGTTGGCAGAAAAAAGTATTATTTATGAGGAAGGGGGAAGAAAATAGATTTGGAAGATAAACACAGGGAATTCCAGATGGTGGCAGTGGGGATTTATGAGGGTGCATGCCAGAAGAAACCTAAATTGCATTTTAAAATACAATCTTTAAGTGTAATTTAATTTTTTCCAGTGCAATTTTGGAGGATAGCGTAAATGAAGACACTGACCTGTAATAAGCTGTTTCCCCCAGAGGATCCCAGTTTGCAGTGTAACAGTCCATGTTGGCTTGCTCAGGGAGGAGGAGACTACCTCCTTTCTTGGCCCTTCCAGCCCCAGCTGGTCTTCTCTTTTTCCCAGGCACTTCTGCCCTCACTGTCCATTGAAGGGAAACAGAAGGAGAAGAAGCAACTGCCACCATCTTGCGCAAGGGCAAAAGTTAGCATCAGCTCAGCTCTCTGTTCCCCCTGGAGGGAAGGAGGCGGGAAACACCCAGCCGGGTTTATTCAAAACCATCAGCATCCTAATTGCTGCAACCTTTTTTGGGCCTCATGCTCAGGTGTGATGCAGGCTGCATGAAATCCTTTGGCGGGCCGCATGTTGTGCAGGCCTGAATTAAATGGTTGCAAATTCTTGCTTTTCTGCAGTATTCAACAACCAGGTGACTAAGACAGTAAGTACAATTACTGTAGCAGTCTGCACTGTGGTTACTTATAGCATGTCTGCCCATTGGCGGAAGCTGTCTTACTGTCTGTCTTTAGCAAATAACCACAGTGTAAGATTATGTTGCTTTCTTTTAAAAAAAAAAAAATTTGCATCACAGTACAAAATCTTCCTGAAACTAATGGTGCTTCTGTGCAAGACAGCACGGAGATACTGACACTGTGGTGGAGTTCTTACTTAGACGTGAGAGGGGAAGGGAATAGCTTTCATCAGCTGAGGTGTTGCTGAAAGGTAAAGAATTTAACTGAGGGTTGCTCACCATGTTTTTGAGAGCTTGGAAAGTTACTTAAAAGTAGTCCAAACATCTGTCGCTTACAAAGTCTCAAAAAGTAATTCTGTCATTAAAGTTTAAAAAGTAATCTGCTATGTAACTCATTACATTTTATTGCCATTTTTGTTAACCTTGTTAAAAAGGCAATTTAGGATTAATAAAAAAGTGGCATACAACTTGAAAAATTCCAGTCAAAATTCTAAAACTCTTTAATATTCTCTTCAATAGCAGCTAGAAAATACTGATTGGTGGCACAATTCCTGCTTTCTTTGCTACTTTAGAAGTGTAGCTTCATTACATCTTTTGGTAGCAGATAATTATGTCACTTGTGGATGCTTCCAAAATGGCAGCCCTTGAGGACAAGATTACAGGCTATGTGACTGTCATATGTTAAAGACATTTTGAAGGAATTTTTAATGCAGATTAATGCTCTAATCTGGATGGGATAGGTATGTTGTTTTTCTGAACTGGAGTTTACAGTAATTGAACTTCCTCTTTCCTTTCTTCCCTTTCAGTTTAGTTCAGGAATGGAAGGCTGAAGCCCCTCCAATATTTTGGGACTGCAGTTGCTATAATCCCCCACGCTAATCCCTATTATGATTTCTAATGGGAGTTTTAGCATTTGAAAGGCCACATGCTCCTTAACTCTGGTTTAATTGACTCTAAAATTCTGAATATATTACTATATGAAAAAATGCTACCGCTAACCAGGTTCAACTGTAAGCATGAAGTTATACACAAAGTTCCTTCCCCCTCCACATTTTAATATTTTAGCCCTCGTATTTCTACTTTAAAATCACTTGAGTCTTTTTTACTTGTGGGTTTTTGTATAGTTTTAGATCCAATGTGGCTGCTAGCTCTGTTGATATTCTCTCTTCATAATAAAATAGTGACTCTGAAGTGGTAAGCTAGGTACAACCCTGGAGACCAGGGTTCTTTTCCCTGTTTGACCATGGAAACCCACTGGGTGACCTCAGGCACACACTCTCAGCCCCAGAAAACCCCATGATAGGTTCACCTTGGGGTTGCCATAAGTTGGAAATGATTTGAAGTCACACAGCAACAGCAAACTAGGTACAGGCAGGTCCAACAAATGTTACTGCACATGGCCAGTTGTCACTCATCCTCAGCTTTCTATTAAACAGGCTCCTCTGGTACTCTCAGATGTACTGGTCTACAACTCCTACTATCCTGTTCTGGCTGGGGAGAGTGGGAGTTGTACTCCCATACCTGGAGAGCATTGTTTTGGGGATCACTGCGTTAATGAGGTTTCCTCATCTTTGTGTGCGTGTATGAAGATCATACTTCTAGGCTTTTGTGACAACCTACAGTTTTTTTGCTGCAGCGTCAAGATACTGGCTTGGTAAATGATTGTTGTCTTGAGTACCTATGGGATTATATATGTGTGCAAAACTGCAAAACCAAGAAGGAGTTGAGAAGGTGATTACAGTCTTAGCCATTGCATCACGGAGAGGACTGGTGATGTGTTGTGATCCATTTGCTGTGGAAAAGATTGAGATCCCAACTCATATGGCTCATTGTGTGACCTCAGTCAGTGTCTACTCTTAGTCTAGGCAGTCAGCCAAAGAAAGATAGCTGATAGGAACCACCAGCAGCAGCAAACCTCAGTCTCACAATTCCTCATTTTTATCTAGTAGGGAAACAGACTCAAAACAAATGCAAAGCATAACAGTAGTCCTGGCAATATTCATAAATCAAAGCACAGTCAATAAAATCCTAAGGCAGAGGTCAGAGACACGGCAGGAGAAGTGGTCAGTTAATCACTGACAAGTTCTCAAGAGGAATAGCTCAGCTTTGATAGTTTCAGAGATCAGCACAGCTGGCACTTAATTAACTGCTGTCTGTTATAAATTTGCTGAGATCTATGTAGGTGTTCCTTTGATGCCTACGCTCAGCCAAGGTGGGTATCAGTAAGTTATCTTCCATGTCAGAAGAAGCAGGGCTCTCTGCTGGAAGTGGCACTGCCCCCTGTTTTGTCTCTGGGGTGGGTGGTACTGTCTCCACCTGTTCAGGTTCCACTGCTTCAGTCTCTGAGTCATAGTCTATGTCTAGGTCCTGAAAGCAGGGCATGACAGTCAGTTCACTGTAGCTGGCTTCCTCCCCCAGGTCCTTGAAAGAGAAAAAAAGGCCTGGTAGCTTAGATGGAGGTGGCACTAGAGTGAAATAGTTTACTGAGTAGAGAAGGCCAAGGCCATAGCTCAGTTGTAGCACACATGCTTCATGTACAGAAAGACTCAGGTTCAAGCCCACACATCTTCTGCCTAAAACCCTAGAGAGACACTATGAATCAGTCTAGAGAGCAGTGGTTCTCAAATTCTGATCCTTTCGTTTTTTGGCTTCAGCTCCCAGAAGCCCCATCCAGCATGGTCAATGTTCATTTATTCCAGTGGCTGAAATCCAAATCAAATGGAGGAGCAGAGGTTGAGAACCATTGGACTAGACAACTCTGAGCTAAGAAGAATTTCTGGTCTGAGTAGGAACAAGGCAGCTTTCTGTATTATTTTGCCTAGTTCAAATGTGGCTGCATGCTGGCTTAGCATCTGCTAAAACTGTGCTGAGAAAAAATTGTATCTCTTTGTTTTTGAGATCTTCATTTTCTCTCCTTTCCTTTTCATTCATGAAATCAATTTAGGTATTTTAGGAGTATAGTCAAAGAAAGGGGGTTGCATTAAATGTTTGCTAATGTAAACTTGGCGCTAGCTCGGCTCGTACATTCCATGACACAAGGGAGGAGAGGAGAGTTGGGCGATTTCCTCCCTCACTCCAAATCCTTAATTGGTTCTTTTCATAAGACTTGATACGCCACCTCCCATGCCATGCAAGGCTATTGTAAGGACTGAGTTAATAAGGGATCTGGCTATTCAGTGGTTGCAACATAGTGAGGGTCTTTTATTTATTTATGAACTATACACAGGGCATTCCTTTGCAGAGAGTTCGTTCTCTTCCCTCTTTGCATTTCCAAGACTTTTATTATTCATTTTAAAAATGTGCATCGTGCCTCCCCACCCCCACCCCCCAGGAATTCAAGGAAATGTGCATGTTTTTCCCCCTACTCCCCATTTTTATCTTTATAATTCTGTGAGGTAGGTAGGGTTGAGAGATTAAGCTTGGCCTGTGGCTGTCCTGTAAACTCCCTGTGGTTGAGCTGGGTTTGAATATGTAGTAGTAGGTTGAGAGCACAAGCAGGAAGGTACTGTTGCACCCACATCCTGCTTAGGGGCTTCATGTAACAGAATGTTGCACTAGAGGTAGGTGTTTGATCTGATCCAGTCAGAGTTCTCGTTTCCTTGTGTTCTTAGGTCTCCCCACTTTCAACCCAGCATAGAGGTAGCCAACATACTGGAGACTGGAAGATAATTCAAAAGGAGCTTGATAAACTAGAATATTGGACTGAACTCAATAAAATGAAATTCAACAGAGTCTTATCCAAAATTCTACATTTAGGCTAGAAAAACCAAATGCAAAGATACAGGATGAGGAGTACATATGGAAACGACCTGGGGATTTACCTGCATAAATAAAGCCATAGTTTCCAAGTCAAGGAAAGTAATAGTTCCATTATATTCTGTGTTGCTTAGGACTCGTCTGCCTCATTTTAAGAAACATATAGACAAGTTGGAGTGGGTTCAGAGAAAGGCAATGAGGACGATATGAGGTATGGAGAGCAAAACATATGAGGCAAGGTTGAAGAAGCTGGACATGTTCAGCTTGATGAAGAGAAGACTGAAGGGTGACATGACTCTATTTTTGAAATACCTGTAGGGCTATCACAGAGAGGAGAGGGCAGGCTTGTTCTCTGCTGCCCCAAAGGTAGGGCCAGGTCTAATGGTTTTAAGTTATAGGAGGGTAGATTTTGATTAAATGTTAAAAGGAACTTCTTGACAATGAGAGCAGTTCAGCAATGGAATTAATTGCCTAGAAAGGTGATGGGGTCTCCTCTAGTCTTCGGAAAGAGGCTGGACAGCTACCTGCTGGGAATGCTCTAGTTGCAGATCTTGCATTGTGCAAGGGATTGGAGCTGGTGGCCCATGGGATCCACTCCATCTCCATGCTTTTAATGCATGACATATCACAGTGACTAGATGAAATTTATTGTTGCAGGATACCTACAGAGTTCATGCCTGGGTGATTTTAGGTACTTGATTCTAGGTAACTTACATTTTAGGTTCAAAGATAACCAGATTGGAAATAATGGAGTTAGTTCAGTCAGTTGATCCAGTATATACACATCGTTAAAGCCAGTCCACACATTACACAGAACTGGATGAGGGAGCCGGATGATTGTGGTCTACTGTGCTTCAAGCTGCAAATGCTAGATAATATAGCCCCTTTACACTCCTATAACAATTTTCAGATCCCCATGTTGGGATAAAAATATCCTTCAGCTACTCCATTTCTTGAAAGGAGAGAGCTCTGTTTCAGGGAAGGAGCTTTCTGGGGCCTGTTTTTTGTTCTTTGATTTACTATGCTGTATGCCTGTGCTAGCTGAAGATCCAGGAGTAAGCATCAGAAAAGAACTATCTGCCAGTTTGATGAAAACCCCTGCTCATCTTCCTTATGGCCATGCCAAAAACTGCTAACTCCAGACATTCAGCTGTGATAAATATAGAACAAAGTATGGCACAAAACACTTGACCCTGAAACCATGAAAGCAAATAACAGAATTTCTTTCCTCTGAAATCTGCTCTCCAGATCTTCTGTTATGAATGCAAATCATATGTCTTTCCTATTGGCTAGTTTTCTCTGATCTCTGAAACTATGAGGCATTTTAGACAAAGCAGGAGCAGGGAGCAGAAAATGTGAGTATGGTGGCCTGTTGTACTTGCATGTGTGTGCCTTCAAGTTGCCTGCTGACTCATGGTGGCCCCATGAATTTCACAGGGTTTTCTTGGGCAAGAAATACTCAGAAGTGGTTTTGCCAGTTCCTTCTAAAATATGGCCTACAGCACCTGGTATTCCTCCCTGGTCTCCCATCCAAATTATATCCAGAGGTGACCCTGCTTGACTTCCAAAATCAGGTGGGGTCTGGTGCCCACTTTTCTACACAACCATTAAAGGGACCAAAGTCCTCTCCAGTTCTAAATCTGGCAACTATAGGCTGCATGGTGTTAAAAGTGTTCCTCAGGCTTGTAAGAAACTGACCGTTTTAGAAATGGCTATTCTAACAGATAAAGTACTTTTGGTAGTTAAGCTGTTGATGAACTTTTGAGGCACACATTTACACTAGGGTCTGGGTAAAATACACCTAAAACAAGTTGAATCAATGGCTGAACTTTTCACGTGAATACATTTAGGGATTGTCCTCTTGTTTATTAGTTCTTGTATCAGAGTCTCCTGAATGTCTGTCTTCATATATTCTTTGCATTTTGTAAGATTTGGGGGGGGGCATTGGAGGCGTAGTTTACCTGTAAGATCAAGGGACCTTTTTTTACTGGAGAAACAAGAATGAAGGAGATCTTCCTTACCATGCTTAGCATTGCTTTCATGAAACCATCCTTTGTAATCATAGTTCTTCTAATGACAGAACACACGGGGTTTCTTGTGCAGTGGACCCATCAGGAGAACTTAGAAGGCAGGGAGATAAATGCATCAAGCACAGCAGCATCATAACTCTAGCTCATTCTGTCTCCTTGCATGGAACAAGCTGTTCTGACAAATGGAATGGCACAAACCTTCATGTTAGTTCCTGTTTGAAACTTCAGCATGCATTCATGCAGGGGAAGGTGGGCGATATGGGATAGGTGGGAGGGAAAGGGTGTTCACACTAGGATTGCCAGAGTGAAAACTGGAGAGGGCTCCTGCACTTCTAATGGATGTGTAGAAGAGGGAATTCCAGCAGGTGTTGCTTGCGACCTGGTTGAGTGACAAATAACACCTACTGAAGTGTCCTCTTCCATACAACTATAGCTTTCAGTCTGACAACCTAATTCCCACCCACTTTTGATTCTGGTCCTACCCACACCTGGTTTCAGCCCGTTTGGTATGGGATGTGACTCCCAGAAGAGTATGGCCACCAACAGAAAAATCTTCTCTACTCATGCATTGCAGCTTGTATTATACAAGTATACCTCAGTTAACAAAACAAGTGAGTTCCTGGGAACTTCTTTAATAGAAACGTTGGTACTAGAGGTAGAAATAACATGAAAAGAGTAGAGATAGACTCCAATGCTACAAAAAAGAAAAGCAGTTCAACTTGTTTCAGCAAACTTATTATCAAAACGAACAATATGCACATGCGAAATGAAACAACCAGGTCAAGTAAACCTCATAAGTAAATAAAAACATTTTTAGCCTTCTTGAGACCACTTGAAAACTTCTTCCAAAATGCATACAGGCAATTTTTTTCTTTCTTTCAACATGCTCCACCTTTCTTATGATTTCTGTTTTGGTGACCAGACTTACAGATCTGTGCATGCACACTCTGTTTCTTTCTCTCAACATACTAGGGAGAGCTGGTAAGGTAGACTTACCTGTTTTCCCCTTTCTGCATTTCTTGCATGCTCAGGAAGAGATTCTGGAGGGGGCTGCTATTTATCTTCCTTGTCTTAAGAAGGCACATACAACTACAGTAGGGTTGGCTAGAGTAAAATCCCACTTTTTCCCAACTTAAACTGAAAATCTGCTTCTTCGGCCCTCCATCACCATCCTCCCAGTGCCAATGCTGCTAAACACCTTGCAGTTAGAGGATAAGGAAATAGAGGTGGTGGGGAAATATAAGAGGTATTAAAAGGAGCTTCTTTGTCAGAGGCTTTATTGCTGAAGAATTCCTGTAATTCAAGCAGTATGTGCTTGCGTGCAGATATCCAGGCTATACATGAAGAGGTATCATTCTCTGTAAAGCCCATGTTTCGGTGCAGATGCTCTTTCTCTTCTTTATTCCCAAAGCTGTTTGTTGTATGGGTGGCTGAGAAAAAGATGTTTCCAATAGCGAGGCCATCCATTTGTATCTTGGGACAGATGTTAATTTTAAAGTTTCTCCATATTCTTCAAACCACATCTTTTACATTATGGTACACATATGTTTTCCAACATCAAACAAACAAACAAACAAAGGCTCTTCAGGAAGCCCACCCACCCTTACATTATTTAGCAGGGAGTTTTCACAGCCTTCTGCTGGATGACGAATAGCAGCATTAGCCCAGCCTCAATACCCCACAGGCACGAGATCTCATCTAATCTTGGAAACTAAGCAGGGTCAGCCCTGGTTAGTACTTGGATGGGAGACCACCAGTGAATAAGAAAGTGCAATAGGCTGTATTTGAAAACTGGCAAAACCACTTTGGAGTATTCTTGAATACCTAGACATATGCCTAAGAAAACCCTATATAATTCATGGGGACTCCATGAGTTGACAGGTGACTTGAAGGATCTATGCACACAGCAGCATTGGTGTCTGTCTCATATAATATCAAAACTGCATGTGGGAGATGTTCCAGCATTGATTGTGAAAGCTCTAATTGGGACAGTTTCTGTTTCCTTCACAGACTTTGGGGTGTTTCTTTTTATTCCTTTGCTAGAAGATCATTGCCACAAGTGGTCATCTAGGATGGTGTCTCTGAAGGGGTAGGCTTTCAGGATAGGAAATTGGTTTCCATTTCTCACCTGGGAACAAGGTGGTGGAAAGTTCCCAGAGGCTTTTTTCATGTGACTCTCATAACTTCCCAGGATAACAGCTTCTATCAGGTAACAACAGGAGCTGTTATCCAAAACATAACTCTCCCAAGCTCACTCTTAAGCAATAAAGGAGCCACAATTAGGTAAGCAGTTGAGGTATGCTGACCTTATTTTGAAGAGTAATTTGCAAGGTACCACATGAGTTTCAGAAATTGATGTAGTTTAACCACCCAGTGTTAATGAGAGAGGTGACTCAGGCTAGATTTGGACACAATCCTATATGTTGGAAATTTGGTTCAGATACTGGATATTTGCTTCCCTGAGTACGTATAGTCATTGGTTTGACTTCGGTATCTGCAGAGGAAGAGTGTGAAGATTGCTGGGTATATCTTCCTCCTTTTTCTGAGAGGTCCTTAGGGTGGTAACAGTTATTGACAGCCCTTTTTAACTACCCAACAGTTCTGTGAATGAGAACACTATTATTCCATATAGCTGCATCCTGTGGAATGCTGGTGTTTGAAGTTTGGTCTGAGACAAGTTTCTGGCTGGGAATTCTAAACACACTTCCCTCACTTACAAATCCTAGGATTGCCTAAGACAGGGCCATGCCACTAGTTAAAATAGAATAATAGCACTATAATTGTGTAATGTGAAAGGGCCCTTGATGTACGCTACAGTTAAAATAAAGAAACAGCATGTACTGTTCTTGTTCACTTATTCATTCATTTTTAAATTATATGTGTTGATTCCCACAACTAAAGACATCTTGAAGCCACTTTAAAAACTGCAGACATCCATAATCTGTGTAGCAAAATAATATAAGTACATAAAACACTATTTCAAACAGTTTGCAAATTCTATATAGTTCTGAACCATTCTGTTGTTTTCCTTAATCCAGACTGGTTTTGTTTATCATGGGAAGAGCAGACATATATTAATTGCCTCATCTGATTCACCTCTTTCTCTGGTTTTTGAGATTTCAGCAAACAACTGAAGTTCTCAGTAGAATTCTGCACCAATTTTTCAGCTTGCACACAATCTTGGCATTTGTTAATTGAGAGCAAACCACAGAGAGGAAGTGTAAATGTTCAGAACAAGCACGTGCAGTTGAACTGACACATTTTGACCTCACTAGATTTATTTTTTAAGTAATCTAGGAGACACCACAGGGACTGTAGAAACTTGGTGCATTTCATCCTCATTGTGCTGGAGGGAGATGGCTCAGAGTAGATTTGGACACAGTCCTGCATATCAAGAAGACATGCTGCAATTATGGAATGTTTCCTTTCTAATGAAACTCAAGTGCTTTGTTATTGACTTGGCTACAGTATCTGGAGAGGACAACGTCTGCTTGGTATGCCAAGACCTCTCTTCCATCTGAGAATCTTCCAGTACATCAATGGCTACCAATGCCCTGTCTTCTCACCCAGCAGTGCTGTCTCTACACAAGGTGCAAAGCAAGGTGCCCCTGCCAGTTGGCCCTGTGTTACAGGGATGGGCAACCCTCTGTGCTTCTTGATTTTGGTGGGCTTAAAGGCCCCATCAGCCCTAGCTACCATAGTTAATAGTGAAGGATATTGGGAGCTGCAATGCATCAATATCTAGTGATCCACAAATTGCCTAACTGCAATAGAGGAAGGAAATGCAACAAGATGAGGCTGAAGGATATCATCTGTGCAGATGTTATCAAAGCTTGGAGTGTCAAGGGGGTGTTAATCTTTGGAGATCTTGTGGTTAACAAGTGGTGTGACAGACTATTGGAGCTATAAATACTAGAGAGAAGTATCAAAAATGGTAACTTTTTGTGCTTGTTTGCTTGCTTTGGCAGGTGGGCCGTCAGTAGCATGTCTGAAATGTGAACCTTCCTTACTCCTTGTGTCAACTTTGCATAGGTTGTACAAAAGTTGACAAAAGTCTTTTCAGTACATGATATTGACCGAACAGGAGTATTTCTAAACAAACAAATACTTGGCATATTTTTTGCCAAGAGGAGTTGAATTGGATCCCCTGGGTCATTTATTAAGTTTATGCTTATGTTTCTGAAGGCCAAAGACATCTTGAAGTGGCTTACAAAAAAAGATACCAGAAAAGTCCATAATCAGCAAATACATAATTTAAAACAATGAATATGCAGATCTGCACAATTTTTCATTTCGATAGTTCTGAACTGATCTGCTATTTCCTATAATTAATCCAGTTTTCCTAACTGTAAGAGGGGCAAAGACACAAGCTCCTCTGCACAGTTGTCACTGAACTGCTTTGCTGCATTTGGGGGTTTTCAGTAGGCACCAGCCCACACTCATTCAAGCTTTCTTGCACAGCTGTAAGTGCTAGAAACTTTTTTTTTAAGATGAGATGCACTGTTCTGAGGAGGGGGGAGGTACCACTGCTTATGTAGAGACATATATGTGCTAACTGCAAACAAACCACAAAAGGAAGTGTTGTTTTGAGAGCAAGCCAGTAGCGTTCAATTCTGCCTGAGGCTAGTGGGGTATTTTGTTCTGTTTCCTCTGATCAATGTGAATACATGGTAATATACGAGCTATAACACAAACTAGCAGGACGCTGCTCATTCCAGATCAACACAGTTTTTTTCCTTCTATAGGGCTCTTGGTGTTTTCAGCAGACATAGATAGACAAGGACTGTGCCATTTAGAACTACCTCTGTTGCTGCCAACACTGAATTGATGTGCCTGTGTATCAGTTTTCGGGGTATTGCAAAATATTTTTGTTGCAAAACAGTTGCAAAAGCTTGACACAGCTTATAGGGGATTCCACATGTCAGAGTTTGCGTTTAATAAAGCTTCTGTTGCTAATATGAGAGACGTATGAGGAACCGGTGTGATGGCATGGTGAAAGTCTTGGATTGCACATTGGAGGATCCAGTTTCTAGTCAATACAGAAACTCACTGGAGGCCCTTGTGCCGATCACTCTGTCTCTCTTAGACTGGCTTATCTCACAAGTCAGCTATGCACTGTGTGAGTAAGAGTGAGGAGGAGGAGGAGGAAAGCTTTGTGCACTTCCTTTTCAGCTTAATAGTGGAAAGATGGGATGTACATGTAACTAATGAATGATATTTATGTGGCTATGCTGCAGGATATAGAAACCTGTCATAGGGGTATGTGTGTAATACTCTGCAGACCCCAACCTGTACTGCAGAGTCACTCCTTAAGGTGCAGCATTAGTACTAGAGCAGGTGCTGCCTCTCTAGTCCTGTCTGTACAACTTGAAAGAGATGGTGACGGGGCTATAAACCAGCTTCCCAATGCTTCTTGTGTTTCCTTTCCTTCAGAAAGAGTTACGGCCTCGTCTCTGCCAAATGAAGAAGGGCCCCAATGGATATGGGTTTAACCTCCACAGTGACAAAACCAAGCCAGGCCAGTATGTCCGAGCCGTGGATCCTGACTCACCTGCTGAAGCTGCAGGGCTGCAACCTCAAGACCGTATTATTGAGGTAGGAGTTGTGGGGAAGTGGGGGAGGCTGCATTAAAGGGCTGACAGTGTAGGTTCATGTCAGTCTGAAACAAAATCACTCAAAAGTGGTATAAAAGTAGGGCAGCTAGCCAAAAAACTATAGAGCCAGTGGAATGGTGGCTTGAGCATTGGACTACAACTCTGGAAACCAGAGTTCAAATCCCTGCTCAGCTTTGAAAACCAAATGGGTGATCTTGGGCAAGTTACACTCACTCAGCCTCAGAGGAGAGCAAAGGCAAACTCACGTTGAACTGATCTTGCCTAGAAAACCTCACGATAGGATCTACCTTACTGCAAGTCAGAAACAACTTGAAGGGACACAAGTACACTAACAAAGCAAAAAGATTGCAGAGAGTGACATGTTTGAGTATGGTTTCTGACTGTTTTGTAATACGGAAGCCTATAAGTCCATTGTCACCGGGTGACCTTGGCCAGTTCTGTGCTGTCTACCTCAACTACCTTGCAGGATTGTTGTAAGAATGAAGTGATGGAAGGAAGAGCTATGTATACCACTTTGAAGAAAGACAAGAAGAAAGAAAAGACACACATGTAACCAAGAAAGTAATTTTTAAAAGTACTTCATTTTCACTCCTTACTGAACATAAATATAGGGACTGAAGATCCTGTAGTTTCAAATCACTCCCAGGATCTTGGTATGCTAACTAATAACTGCAGTATTGTCCATTTGGATGGTGGTGAATTAGACTCAAATGCAGCAGTATAAATGCTTTTAAAGGACCAGGAGAAAAAAATACCAAGTCTTGGGTCCAAGAGGGCCTTTTCGCTGATAGCGCCCCACCTGTTGGAGGCCTGCTTGTTTCCTAGTCAGTGGTCCCACTCAGTTCCAGTGAAGACCTTTATAAAATGTTTCCCAGGAATTTAAAGAATCTTTTTAGTGCTTTTAGATATGTGTACTCTTTTCTACTTTCTTCTGGTTTTATTTTAATTTCTTGTGCTCTTTTTAATTTTTTTCCTTCTGGTTTTATCTTGGCTTTTTTTTTTTTAATTAGATGAAGTTGATAGTCATTGGTTGTACTTTATGTGTTTACCACGATGTACATAGCTCAGAGAATCTGGGCTAACAGGCAGTATAGAAAGGCAATAAATAATGGGTTGAGAAGCTATAAGTGAAATAAGTTTTTGCCAGGCTGTGAGAATCCAGTGCAGACAGAACTTTTGTTAATGGCTCACTTCACTGAAAGTCTTGTGAACTGCTGAACTGGGGGAAGACAAATGTATTAGTTGCCCTGGCACCAATTACAGCCAGATCTTTTATGCCGGAGCTGTTCAGGGATTAGCAGGGAAGACAGCAAAACCTCATTAAAATCAGATTTTCCTGAAGTGATTAGCACAGGCACAAGCAAAGCTGCCAGGTGTGTGTGGCCAGGGATGCATGCAGGCTGGATTTGCAGGCCTGCCCTGGCACATGACACTTGTGTACAAACCGACAGTATGACTACCTGGCAAACTTGGACACATGTATAGACCAAAGAGGCCAGAAGCCATATTTACAATGTTGTGTTAATCATGCCCATCTCATCTTCTTCCTAACCCCATTCTTGAGTGAATCTACCAAGTCATAGCTTTTACATGCCACACAAAATGATGGCAGCCAGTATTTTGCCTGGTAGATTATTAGGTATTCAACCCAATGACTGTTGCTTGGTGGAGGAAGAGTTCTTCCCTTATACCGTCTTGTCCCTGCAGAAATTAGGGATGGGACAAATCCAAAATTATCCGGATCCGAATCCCCTGAAGGTTCTTTTGAATCCTTTTTTTAAAAAGGGTTTACAAAGCAAGCGAAAGAAGGATAATCTTCGGCAAGACACACTCTCTTAGCCTTAGCAAAAGCCTAGGCAAAGGCAAACCTCCCTCTGAAGAAATCTGGCCAGGACAATTGTCATAGTTTTGCTTCGGAATCTCCCCAGATTGCAAATGACATGAAGGCCCTTTCTACACAGGCAGGAAAATGTGGATTAATCCCACATTTTCCTGCCTGTGTAAACAGGACCACATATTACAGTACAGAGATAATCCAGGTCAAAACTAGCTTTTCTTTGCATAGCTCCTTCTGGCATCCTGGGGTTTGTAGTTTGATGATGCACCAGCACACTTTGGCAAAGAAGGCTTTGACACCTTGTAAAATTAGAAACCCCAGAATTGTGTATGAAAGAGCTTGGCAAGGGAGCGATGCAAAGAAATGTTCAGCTGTCCTTGAAATCTCAAGAAGACTGTACCTTCCAGTCAAATTTCAAGTCCTGCAACAAGAAAGGCACTTAAAACAAACAAACAAACAAACAGGCTGTAGTCCAATCTCAATTCTGCACCCTGCAGTCTCAAGAGTCAAGTCTCAAGTCCTGCAACAAAGAAAGCACTTACACACACACGTGCGCACACACGCGCGCACACAAGCCTCTAGTCCAGTCAATTCTCTGCCCTTAAGTCGTTCAAGGGACACTCAAGTCAAATTTCTAGGCCTGTCTCAACAATTCCCAATCCCTACCCTCTAGTCTCAAATAAAAAAATAGTACAATAAATAGTGCAAAAAATAGTGCTCAATAAATGATTCTGGAGGCAGCTACTGTTCATCTTGTTTGTTATAGGCAACACACACTTCTCCTATGGAATCAGCTAGAGTAGAATCCCATTCTTTCCCAGCTCAAGTTTTTTGGCATTCATTGTATACTACAGACATGCTGCTGCAACACAAGTCCAAAAGTCTGTGTTTCTCCAGCTGTCCTTTGCAACCTTTCAAATGGCAATGCTGCTTATAAATTTGCAGCTAGACAGAGGGAAAAGAGGACCAGGGTTGAGAAGCATAAAAAGACTTTCTAAAATGGAGCTTCAAAACGGGTTAACTGAAGTATTCATGTATTCAAGACACAGAAACTAAGAGAGGAAGTGGCATTATGACAGTCCCAGAACTGACCAAAGAAAGCTGGTGATAGGGAAACTATGGCTGCTTGCAAACTATGGTTTGCTTGGAACCCTCTGGGACATTCCCACAAGCTCCTAGCCCCCTCCACAAACTCAATTTTGCTCCTCTGTCCCTCACCTCCCAAACCCTATCCCAAAATTACCTTGCAGAGGGAGGCAGCAGCAGGGAGAGGCAGCACTAGGGGCACAGGCAGCAGGTGGGAGAAGTGGCGGCCTCCAGGGCGTGTGAGGCTTTATCCCGGTCTGCCGGCCAATCACCTGTGCCCACGTTGGGTGGGGAAACACATGGGGAGTGGGATCCTGTCCTGGTCATGAGTTTTCAGGTACCCTGGTCTCCCAGGTTTTCAGGTGTCCCGGTCTCCCAGGTTTTCAGGTGTCCCAGTCACCAACAAACTGTTTGAGTGGTGGATTCAAAAGATTCCATTTTCCTATTTTGGCACAGAGATTCGGATTCCTGAATCTTGAATCCCTGCCAAAGATTCAAGCAGAACCCTAGCAGAAATGCATAGGTGACTACCTGATTGTAGTGATTCCCATGCCTGTAAAAGCATCTGAAAGTGGCTAACTGTGAAACCAACAGCTGATCTAGCTCAGGACTGTTTTCTGGGACAGCACCTTTCCAAAACTGTTCAAGTGCTTTCTTCCCAAGCTGCTGGCAAAATAACCTTTTTATGGGAGATGCCCAGGATTGATTTTGGAGCTACATGTTCACAAAGCATGTGCTTTGATCCACTGAGCCACAGTCTCAAAAACTGTAGCCTGTTTTTCCTTACTCAGTGGCTGGTTGGGCCTCCTGACCTCCTCCTGCATTTGGACTAAGCTTCTTGTATGGCTTTTATACAGTTCAGCTGCATGAGAAGTATACATGGGGCTATTTATTGAACAGCTACACTTATATGTCATTAAGCTCTACAGTGCAGGTCTGTCTGAATTTCTGAGAATTGAAAGAACTCCAAGTGAAGCTGAAGCAAAGTAGGAATCATATTGCATCGCAGTTCACATTGTCACTCACTGTCAGTTCTACTAGCTAGAGTTGATAGGAGTTCAGCAAGATTCGAAGGGTTACACATTACCCACCCTGATTTAATATGACCAAACCTCATACCCAGTGAGATTCTCCTCTGCCCTCTCTTTGAACTGAAGTCAGATTTGCTGGCACTCTACCATTAGGGTGAGTGCTTGGGCTGTTGCTAATATGGAAAATATCCTGGGATCAAACCCAGGCAACCAAGTTCAAACCCAGATAGAGTTCTACTACTTATTATGCTAGGATTAGAGAACCAGGAAACACACTCTTGTTGGACTGTATCTTTCCTTGCAGTCAGTGGTCAAGAATTTTGAAGGTTGTAGTCTGGAAACATCTGGAGGGCCACGGGTTTTCCACTCCTGCATTAGGATCTATGCTGGGACAGGTTTGCCTTGTTTCTCTTGCTGTGCTCCAACCACATTCCCTCCTGACCTGTGTGCTGCATCATGCCAGGTGCTGAGCCCCAGTGATTAGCAACCAGGATGCAGCTTCATGCTCCTGGTTAAAATGTTTTTGAGGCAGCTTTTCTGAGAAGCATAGAAACCTCAGACCTGGTGATTAAGAGTGATAAAATAATCTGTAGCAGACTGCTGTTGCCACATTTCCTTCTTCCTCGAAACTTTGGGCGGTGGAAGACTTGGATAATTGTTGCACAGCAACACAAATTGGTGTTGAGTTTTTCCTGTGCCAAGAATTTCAAGTTCTGATTAGGATGACTACTTCAGTTTATTGGAAAACTTCACAACATTGCAGTGACATCACTTCTGTCATTTCTTTAGTGTTGGTTTTGAGAGTGTTCTGGGAGACTCTGAAATTCCTTGGAAAGCTGCTGAGGACTTTTCAGTGGATGACCTAGTAACAGCACTGGGTTTCTCCGAAAGGCAGGTTCTCATCACTGGTAGCCTTCCTCTTTGAGGAGTGTGCACCATACAAAGTATCCCAGTGCCCTCTGCAGTGTGCACTCAAAGTAAGTGCTTTGGGGTTCTTCAGCAGAATGGTTTCTGTGGAAAGGATCTCCTGAGGTTTGAGGTGGGGTGCAGTTTTGAGATCAGAGATTTTGGTGCGGATACATGGAATCTCCTGGTAGAGCTCTCAGGAGTTTGTCATGATTTCTGACAGGAGTTTGTCAAAGATTTCTGTTTCAGTTGTTCAACAGTACTAAAGATAAGATGCTCCCACATAACCATCCCTTAGATTATACTGTTGAAACAAGGAAACATTAGAGTAATCACAAGTGGCTTTTTCTATAGAAAGACAGTGAGCAGCATTGAGTTCTTTGTAGAGAGGGACAGGGCTTGGTGAGAACAGTATAGGGCTTATGGATTATTCTTGCAAGCAGAATTTAACCCAGGGACCAGAGATTCTCCCTTCTCTCTCCCTCTCCTTCTCTCTGTGTTTAGGAAGAGCATGCCATCTAGCAGAAGCGGTGCCATTACTAAACATTATACGAGCCATCTCAGGAAATCTGCTAAGAGGTACCTGTCTAAATGCCCATTCCTTTGTCTCATCTCAAAACACGTTGCTTCTTCCTGACAGGTGAATGGGATATGTATGGAAGGCAAGCAGCATGCGGATGTTGTTTCAGCCATAAGATCCGGTGGAGATGACACCAAGCTGTTGGTGGTGGATAGCTTGACGGATGAATTTTTCAAGAAGTGCAAAGTCATCCCTTCTGAAGCACATGTGAAAGGTGAGGCATCATCTGTTTGTAAAAAGGTTTGTCTCAGCATCCAAGGAGATTCCCCCCCCCATTATTATTATCATCAAGTCTTGCCTCAAGTTTGCAAAAAATGCTGTCCCCTTCCATCTTCCCTTTCCCAGGAGCCAAATACTTTACCCCTAAAAGTGCAGAGATGAAGAAGGCAGTGGCAGCCAATCTTCCAAACTTCAGAGGAGTGTCTCTTTCTGCTAGGGATGGGATTGGGCTTACTGCTTCCAGGATCCTCAGTGGGAAAGTGGTTGTATACATGGCTTGCTTATGGGTACTTGTTGAACTCTTGGGAAGGTTCCCTTCAAACACTGGCAAAAAGCTTGAGCCTTGATGCGTGTTTGATTGGAATCCTTGATTCTTTGACTGCTTTGAGGGCAACCAACACAGTGTTCATGTATCCCTGTTGAGGGAAAATGACTAATTTCTGCTTAGAAGGTAAGAGGAAATTGAATTCCACAAGGACTCTTACATGCTTTCTGGGTTAATTTGGTCAAATAATGATCAGTTTCTAGTTTTGAGTGTGTATACTGTCACTGATTTGAAGAGGAATATTTGCAGTACACAAGTTTGGTGCAGTTGTGTATTTATTGATTAATTACAGTTATATCCCACCTTTCTTCCCATAAGCTCAAGGTGGCATACGTTGCTATTTTGCTCCCCACTTTATCCTCACAACAGCCCTGTAAGGTTGGAAAGGAGTTATTGGCTGAAGAATGTCCATTGAGTTTCAGGCCTTTGTAGGAGTTAGGACCTGGAACCCTAAACCTTAATCCACCTCCCTAATCTCTGTACCACATTTGATTTTGTGTAATGCTTGACTTTGAAAATCACAGCATAAGAAATTAGGAGCCAGCCTTGGGAATATGTGGCCTTGCTTCCCTATTCCTTTGCTGGCATTAAGCATGACTTAAAATTGTGCACGCCTAGACAATGAATGGAATTTCTTTGTCAACCAAAAAGCATGAATATGGTTTAAACTATGATTACAAAATGAGCATAAGCATAAACCATGGCTAATGCAGAGGCCAGTGTAATTTTGAAAGATGGTAGAGAAGAAGGAATGTGTGTCCTCAAAGCAGGATCCCTCATCATAAACCAGAGTTTTGGAAACCCCAGTGTAACAGACTAGCCACATGTATTAAGAATGGGAACACTTTTCTGTCTTTAATGACCTCCACTGTGTGAACTAAAAGGTGCTCAGTGTGTGCTGAGGCACCTCCTACTGAATGTCTGCCTCCTCTCTTTTAATTCTGTCAACAGTGTCATTTACCCTTGCTCTCTTTGTAGGTTGTATTTTTATAGCAAAGTCACATTATTCCTCATGTCTCCTACGTAAACTTCTGTGTTTATCATTTATTTATTTGTATTTATTGAATTTATGCCCTGACTTTCTCCTGGGATGAGATCTAAGGCAGCGCCTGTAGAATTGGAGCCTCTAAGATAGGGGATAGATTGGGACTGTGATCACACTATTACAGACAACATATACCTGTGAAGTTGGATAGAAGTAGGAATTCTATAGATCAGAAAGATCTACATAGCCATTGTCTCTTCCACTTTAAAACTTGGTGTTGGGAAGAAATTGTGAAGAGGAAGTCTTCTCAGTATAGTGTTTGCCTGTGATAAAGCAGTTTGGAAAGAATACCTTAACAATTTTTAAATGCTTGTGCCAGATACATCTTGAGTTGGGTGGTTTCTTTTGCAGAAAATAAAATAATGAATGCCTCACCTTCACATTTAAATAAATTTTCTAGGGTGGATTGCATATGAACAATTAAGTCTGACCTAATTAAAAAGGCAAATAACAGCCATGTTGAAATAAGATCAATGTGGTTCTGCAATGCAGAATATTAAAAGGGATGTATAAATGAAAAGGGTGTCTCTGGCACTGGAAAGAAGGCCTGGCACCTGCAAAGTTTCCCTGGGGCTTGTTCCATAAATGAGAGGGGCACAATATTTTTGGTCTGCAATTGCAACTGTTTGAGGACCATAGGACTTGGGGAAGGGGCTCAGATGCTCACGTGGAAATGGATGAGCCTCTTAATTGTTTGAAGGGAAGGAAAAAAACTTTCAGAGTTCTGGAACCTGGGGTTCTTCTTCGTGGTCTCTGTGCCTTCATACACTAGGAGCTTTAGCGCCTGCGCGGTAGCGTTCGGAAACTTCTAGAGCTTGTTCGCTTGGCGGGAACCCCTCCCCCACGCCGGTACTGCGCATGCTCCTCCCGCCGAGCAACGGTCTCTCCTCAGTTCTTTCTCGTCCGCCGTCGCGTACGGAAGGTTCTTTAGTTTGTTCCTCTCACTTTTGTGCTTGGCTTACTGTTTTCACGGTTTTACGGATTTTGGACTGTCTCTGACCTCTCTTTCGGACTTCCCCTTCGGCTTTGGTCTTTTCGGATTTCGCTGTTTGGCGTTCTTCATCTTATGTCCGCGCTCTTTAAGAAGTGCGTGTCCTGCGGGCGCAAGGTTGCCCTCAACGACAGCCACAAGGAGTGTCTCTTCTGTTTGGGTGAGTCCCACAACATCCGGACTTGCCCAATTTGCCGGGATTTTACTCCCCAAACTCTCCGCAACCGGTCCGCGAGACTCAAGTCTTATTGTTGGGAACAGTCTCTGCGGGCGATAGACGAGACCTCCACTTCCAGGATGGCCGACAAGAAGACGACCACGCCATCGACGGTATCGGCGGCTGCCGTTCCGTCCACCTCGTCGGTATCGGGCTCGGTACCGGCGAAAACGCCGATCTCGGCGTTACTGAGGATCCCGAAGCTGTCGGCGGCTGCCAAGTCAGCAAAAGGATCCTCGACGGCGAGGAAGGCTGAGGCTCCCCTGACGGAGACGCCTGCTAAAAAGCGCCCTGCTCCGGACGGAGGCAAGGGCAAGGAGAAGGAGAAGAAGAAGAAGAAGAAGAAGGAGAAGAAGCGCTCCCCGGCTGGGGACGTTCAACCTCCTACTCCTCCTCCTACTCAGCAGCCTTCCAAAGGGCGAGGCGAGTCCGTCGATCTCTCGGAGGATGAGATCGAGGACGTTCCCCAACAGCGCCCGGACTCGCCTGTGGCAGACCCTCCAACCCTGGTGGAGGAGCGCCACCGCCCTCCTAGCCGTCGCAGGTCGGCCGACCTGCAGCAGAGAGAGCCCTCTGCTTCTCCAGAGCGGCGTTCGACCTCCTTCCGGTCCCGGTCCCGCTCTTCCGAGCGTCCGGTGGCCTCGCCGCCTCCTAGGGAGACAAGAGAGGAACAACCTCGCTCGTCTGCCTCCAGATACACCTCGGCGTCCTACGTGGCCAGGTACGCGAGGGAATCTGAATGGAGAGAGCGCCCGGCCTCTTATCGGTCACATTCGCCATCGTACCGGGATCGGTACCATCGTGGCCCGAGTCGCTGGGAGACCTTCCGGAGGTCCCGGTCACCTCGTCGACAGCGCGAATCGCGCTCGCCTAGAGGGGACGAGGCTCGGTACCGTCGACGCCGAAGCCGATCTCCGTCGGACCGCCGCTCCTTCAGCCGCTCTCCCTCTCCTCGATATCATAGGGCGAGGGAGCCTTCACCTCGGTATCGGGCGATATCGCCACCTCCTAGGGTCACGGCAACGGCGACGCGCCCTACGGAGTCGGTGGTGACTGAGCGGGCTACGACGACGTCAGCCTGCCAGACTACCCCTGTCACCACTAAGAAGGTGAAGTCGGTAGTCAGCCAGCCCAAGCGGGACGCTGCTGCTACCACCGCCCCGGCTGCAGAGAAGCCTAGGAAGGCAACACCTGTGGCGACTGCGAAGGAGCCGGAAAGCGAGCGGCGAGAGGACTCACCGACCTCAGAGTCGTACGACTCGAGTGCGGAATCAGAGGTGTCTGAGGCGGCCTCCCAGGAGTCTCCTCCGCTGGGATTCGGGGACCCGATCCCAGATTCTGCTCCAGAGGACGTCCACCAGTTCTCTGCGATGCTGCTCCGCATGGCTACTACCCTCGGCCTTAAGATCGCCGATGCGGAGCCGGAGGACGACGATCCAGCCTTCTCCGTCTTCGAGGAGAAGCGACCTTCCACGGCCCCGCTGCCTCTCCTGCCCCGGGTATCCAGACTGGTGAAGGCCGCCTGGGATAGGCCGGCCTCGGCTCAGCCGATACCGCAGCGGTTGGAACACCTCTACAGGGTGCAGAAGGATAACGCCGGTTATCTCTTTAATCACCCTGCACCGAACTCTGTGGTGGTCGAGTCGGCACAGACGAAAGGCTCCGGCAGGCAACACACCACCCCGCCGGACAAAGAGGGCAGGAAGTTGGACGCCTATGCAAGAAGGTTCTATTCCGCCGCCTCCTTGCAGATTAGGCTGTCCAACACTCAGGCTTGCCTTGCGGCATACCTGAAAAAGGTGCTCGATCGCCTGCAACCGGCGATGGAGGCGGTACCGGAGGACATCCGCCAAGCGTCCTCCGTGATCTTCAACGAGGCCATCTCCATCGCTCGGCAGCAGATGGCCTCCTCCAGGCACGCAGTGGAGATTGCCTCCCGGGTCATGGCGGGATCCGTCGGCCTGCGCCGCCATGCTTGGCTGCGACCGGCCGACATCCAGGAGGACACCAGAAGGAGGATTGAAGATCTCCCCTTCGACGGTGAGGGCCTATTCAATTCGTCCACAGACGAAGCTTTGGACAATCTAGTTAAGGCGAGGCTGACCGCCAAGAAGATCGGGCTACAGCCGGCCACGCAAGCCCGCAGGACCTCCACCTTCCGCCCATCCTGGCGACGATCTTCCACCTCGTCGTTCCAGCGTTCGGCCCAGTCTGGACAGTCGAGACCGTCCTCCGGCTCATCGGCCAGACGCACGATTAGGCGACGCCCGGCTTCGTCCAAGAAGTCCTCCTCCGAGACAAAGTCTTGGTTTTGACGTGCCTGGCAGGACCTACCAATACCCACTCTTCAGCCTACCATCAGCGCTCGGAGACCGACCGACTCTTGCTCGACATCTCGCGGAGTGGCAGTGTGTCACTACGGACTCTTGGGTGCTTTCCATCGTCCGTCTTGGCTACGCCATCGAGTTTCTCGATATTCCTCCTCGAGGCGTTTACTATTCCACGCCGTCGAGTCCGGCCCTCCTGGAAGAGATCCAATCCCTCCTCCAGAAAGGGGCGATCGAGCAGCTCCCGCAAGAGGCCAAGACCACCGGCTTCTTCTCCAGGTACTTCACGGTACCGAAAGCCGACGGTACCCTCCGGCCGATCCTGGACCTCAGAGGGGTGAACTACTACATCCGCCCCAAAAGATTCAAGATGGTCACGATACCGTCGATCCTGCCCTTCCTACATCGAGGGGACTGGTTCGCCTCCATCGATCTCCGAGACGCATACTTCCATATCGCCATTCGCCCGCAGCACAGACGGTACCTCCGCTTCGCGGTCGACGACACCTGTTACCAGTACAAGGTGCTACCGTTCGGACTCTCGACTGCCCCAAGGGTCTTCACCAAGTGCATGGCCCCGGTGGTATCCTTCCTGCGGACGAAGGGTGCTTCTGTCTTCCCTTACCTCGACGATTGGCTGTTGGTGGCGTCCTGCAAACAGAGACTTTACCACGACGTCCACATGACGTTGTCACTCCTGACCCGCCTTGGTCTCCGGGTGAATCCGAAGAAGTCCCACCTCGAGCCGGCGAGGATCTTGGACTTCATTGGGGCGACGCTCGACTCAACCTCCGCCAGGGCGTACCTACCAGAGTCTCGAGCCCAAACCCTGATCCGGGCCGCCGCTCACGCGCGTACGGCCCCGACGTTATCTGCGAGAAGCGTCCAGCAGCTCTTGGGCTACATGGCTGCGACGACCGCTGTGACATATCTCGCCAGGCTGAGAGCGAGACCTCTTCAACACTGGTTCGTCCGCATATTCGACCCCCTGCGAGACGAACAGACTCTCCGACTGCAGCTGCCGGGAGACGTCCGCTCATCCCTCCGATGGTGGCAGTCGCGACGCAATCTCATGTCAGGGATGCCTTTCCAACAGCCGACACCGAAGGTGACGGTAACGACCGACGCCTCCCTGTATGGATGGGGTGCCCACTGCGGCGATCTCAGAGTCCGCGACAGATGGACCGACGACGAGACCGCTCTCCATATTAACGCGCTGGAGCTGCTCGCCGTCTTGAAAGCGCTACGGGCGTTCCGCCACGTCGTAGCGGGGGGACGGTCCTGGTTCTGACGGACAATACCACCGCCGTCTGTTACATCAACAGACAAGGAGGGACTCACTCCACAACCCTGCTCAACATTGCGCTCGACTTGTGGGAATGGTGCATTCGCCTGCATACGCATCCCGTGGCAGTTCACCTGGCCGGGCAGGAGAACACCACGGCAGACGCCCTCAGCAGGGACACCTCATCCCATCACGAATGGTCTCTCTCCGGAGAGGCGTTCAGACTGATTCGGGACCGCTGGGGCAAACCATCGATCGACCTCTTCGCGACCAGGGAAAACGCGAAGTGTCGCCGATTCTGTTCCAGAGCGGGCCACGATCGTGCCTCCATCGGGGACGCTTTCCAGTTTCCGTGGACCGGGGAACTCCTCTACGCGTTCCCGCCGTTCCCGCTGCTCGGCCGGACGATATCGAAGATCCTCGCCGACCGAGCCGACGCGATCCTGGTAGCCCCGTGCTGGCCGAGGCAACATTGGTTCGCACCCCTGTTACAAGCCGCACGAGACGACCCGCTCCGGTTGCCACCGACACCGGACCTGCTCTCGCACTCCGGCGGCCGAGTCCTCCATCCGGACCTGCCACGCCTGGCCCTCCATGCCTGGAGGATATCGCACTAGACGATCCCGTGCTCGGTACCGTCCTCGTCGTGGCCAGGAAGGAATCCACCCGTCGCAACTATCAATACAAGTGGCGACGCTTCCTGACCTTCGCTAACGAGAGGAGTGAGCCGGTATCGCCTGCGGGGCTCTCTACCGTCCTGCACTTCCTCCTGCACCTCCGGCAACAGGGGCTGGCGTTTCCATCCCTGAAGGTGTATCTCTCCGCGATCGTGGCATACCAACCACCACGATCGGCTGCCTCGGCCTTCTTCAGGAACGATACCGTTAAGCGGTTCCTGAAAGGACTTCATCATCTCTACCCGCCGGTATCGCCGCCGCTACCGCCGTGGTCCCTCTCGCTGGTGCTCTCGCAGCTGACAAAGCCGCCCTTCGAGCCGATGGCGACCTCGGATGATAGGCTCCTGACCATGAAAACTGCCTTCTTGGTAGCAGTGACCTCAGCGAGGCGAGCGGGTGAGATCACAGCTCTTCGATCCGATGAGCCCTTCACGGTCTTCCACAGAGACAAGGTGGTCCTGAGACCTGACATCTCGTTCCTGCCTAAGGTGGTGTCCAGTTTCCATCTCAACCAGGACATCATCCTGCCTGCCTTCTTCCCGAACCCGACGACACCGTTGGAGCGGTCTCTCCACTCCCTGAACGTGCGTCGGGCCGTGGCCTTCTACATGGACAGGACTGCTTCCTTCCGACAGACGCCGCATCTCTTCGTTTGCTATGGGCGACGTCGGAAGGGCCTCAAAGTGTCCACCCAGCGCTTCTCCAAATGGGTGGTGAGGACTATTCAACTGGCGTATGAGCTCGCGAGGAAGCCTCCGCCAGTCCTGCTTCGAGCCCACTCCACCAGAGCGGTGGCTACTTCTGCGGCCCTCCTGCGAGGAGTTGACCTGCATGAACTCTGCCGTGTGGCGACCTGGTCCCAACCATCGACCTTCGTGCGCCACTACAGGCTCGACTGCCGGTCGCGCAGAGATGCCCGGTTTGGACGTGAGGTGTTGGCTTCCGTGCTGTAGGACCTGACCCGCCGTCCGACCGGTAAGCTACACAGTCTCCTAGTGTATGAAGGCACAGAGACCACGAAGAAGAAGAACAGGTTGCTTACCTGTAACTGTGGTTCTTCGAGTGGTCATCTGTGCCATCATACACACCCGCCCTTCCTCCCCTCTTTCTCAGGTCCCTGTAGGTTCTACGGCGGACGACAGAACTGAGGAGAGACCGTTGCTCGGCGGGAGGAGCATGCGCAGTACCGGCGTGGGGGAGGGGTTCCCGCCAAGCGAACAAGCTCTAGAAGTTTCCGAACGCTACCGCGCAGGCGCTAAAGCTCCTAGTGTATGATGGCACAGATGACCACTCGAAGAACCACAGTTACAGGTAAGCAACCTGTTCATTCTTTAGCTGGCTCAACCCGTTGGTTGAACTCTATGTCTGCTTCCCTGCAGATGGTTCTAGTTGGCAAACTCTTACCCCCTGAGGTACCATATCCCATCCTTTTTCTGGACATGCTCTCTTTTTCAGAGGTAAAATTTCTGTCGGAATAGATTTTTCAAATGTCTATGGCTACTTCACTACCTGCCTGCTGACACCACCACCTCCACGCTGCTGGCTTCATTGAGAGCTTCCCTAGGCAAAGGGATGGAGGCTGGCCTGGTGGAGTGCTGAGAGAGAAAGTGACAGAGCAACTTTGGGGTGTTGTTGTTATTGCTTAAATACAGTGGAAGTTAGGACTCTGTCTAGTAGACATTTTTACAGCTTATGTAGCAAGAGCATTAAAACTGAGAGTCATCACATTAATCAGTGGATTGAAGCAGTCAGTAAGTGTGTCCTCTATTTTGCTTTTCAAAATATAGTAACCCTTTGTTACTGTCCAGATGTTTTGGACTACCCCTCCTATGAGTCCCCAGCCAGCAGGACCAGTGGTCAGAGTCTATCTGGGAGTTTCACTCTAAAACATCTGGAAGACCCCAAGGTGTCTACCCCAGCTGGACAGCTTCTAAGGATCAGTAATGAGAAGACATCCCAATTTCCTCTCATATTATTTTCATATCATTTGATTTCTGAGTTGTTTGCACAGCTGCCTAAGACAGATCGGGCATATTTTTGCATCTTCAAATATGACAGAATATGGCATCTGCTGTGTTCGTTTCTTGCCACGTGCATTAACCACATGGATAGCAACATATGCCTTCCTGCCATTTTGTTTGTATTGACATGCTTGCCATCACCAACCAAGAGGAGCTAATGTGCAGATATGGTGTCTTTCTGTACCAGGGCTGGGAAATCTCTGGTCCTGGTGTCCTGCTCTGGCCCTCTGAGGTTCTCCAGACAGCCACATCACCTTCTTCTTCACACTGTTTTGGTTTTCCACCTCTTGTACAGGTTTTCTCCTGAAGCAAAAGGCTAAAATCCCTGTCCTAATGCATAATTACTGGCAGTAGCAGCTTTAAGCTAAAACATGCTGCTGTTTTTGGTTCCACCACTTTGTCTTGTTATCATGGGAACGTGGGCCCTAAGAGCCTCTCTCAGCTACCTTTGGGCTGAGGTTCCTTGTTCTAGGCTTAGCTTGGGGGCAAGAGAAGATGTGCTGAGAATCCAAGCTGGTGAGTGTTCTGAAGTCACTGTCTGGGCCAGTCCTGGGCCAAGGACTTGGATCTATTGGTCTGAGACTTCACTAGATCCCATCCTGCCCTCGGCTGCCAGGGTAGGAAATCATTGACCCTCCAAATATTTTAGACTACAACTCTCATCAGTCAACACCCAACATGGCCAAAGTTGAGGGACTGTGAGTTTTATAGTCCGAAAATCTCATCAGGCCTACTTTACAGGAGAGTTCAGTCACCTGTTGTACAGTGTGTTCAGCTGCATAAGGGGAAGAGATCCAATCCTGAGCCGCCTCTCCCTGTCATCTGTTCCTAACTGGGTCTCTCTTATGCAATATGTTCTCAAAACTTCAGTAGCCTGCTGTGGGATCCCCTGTGGTGACAGGTGGGTGGGGAAGAATAAGGGAAGCACTGCATAAGTGATTAGTGTGCTGGGACTCTGAGGAGTGACGTGACAAGGAAGCTGGAGGAAGTGCTCTGGAATCTCTTAATTAATCCTGTTAACCTCCACATTTCCCACCAAAATAGCCTATTGTTGGTGCTGTAGATAGTTCTTTAGTGGGCATACTTATTCAGCAAGTTACTTCCCTGAATGATAAAGATGCTACAGACCTGGAAAAGACCTTTTGAGATTTGCAGGAGGGTAGAGAGGTTAAAAAGAGCAAGAGTTCCCTCTGCTGTGTGAATGGGCTTGTTCTGCTCTCTTCTTCAAGCCTCATTTCTGAGCACGGGTGAAAATTTTCACTCTTGTCTGATCAACAAAAGAAAAGTGTCTCACAAAAGTCCTGTTCTTGTCATGCATAAATGTATATATTCTGAGCAGTGTGTATTGAACTGAAAACTGGGTACGGTTTCTGAGTCCATCAACTAAGAAAAATGATAACATTAAGATTTCTGAAAGTGAAGTATATTAGGTGGGGAGGAAAAAAAGAGAGGAAGTCCTTGCTTCCAAACCCACAGTATACAGAGCAAGCTTCTAGTCTCTATAGCTGCTAAAATGAGTTTGAAGGTATCAGCAGTGCCTGGAAAAAAAGACAGAAGGTGAGCTAGAGAAGACTTCTGATGATGATGATGAATGATTACCTGTGATTGAGGCAAAGAACAACAGATTAAAATACAACACATAACAGTTAAACACCTAACACCAGCTTAAAAGGGCACATTAAACCAATGCATATTAAAAACAACTAATCCATACTTTATACACTTGCAGCAGGTAAGAAATGGGACTGCAGAGTGCTGCAGGGTTCTATCTTACACCATCCAGGATTAGAAGACTATGAAATTCTGCAAAATTAAAGACTGGTAGTTAGCTTCATCTCCCACCCCACCTATCTTTATTTTGTAGTGTGATTTAGAATACAAGCTAGAGAGCAAGGTAGGGGAGGGGGCTGTGTTTGGTTGATCTGTAGCCTACCCTAGGATGAAGGTTGGGGGTAAGGAGCAGAATGATAAAATCCCTTAAATACACACAATAAGCTGGTCTATACAAATATTTTCTATTTGTGTTGATTTATACAGGTAATGGAAGGCAACTTTTTCTTCTGCCAGATTGAGGGTACACTGATACAGACTCTGGCAGAATCTCTCTGTGTGTCCCTGGCTGTAGTGTGTCTCCTCCTGCATCTCTGCATGCTGCTCTCACTTTGACTTTATGGTTTCCTAAGGGCCACAAACTGAGAAGTGCAGTTGAGAGGCCCGAGTCTTCCTGGAGCCCTTGTTTTTTGTTTCTCAGCCTGTCAGTGGCTTTGATCAAATGGTTTAATCTCTATTGTAACATCTCACCAGCAGAACATTTTGCTGTTTTTCACACTGTTAAAGGGCCCTCTTCTCATCCAGTGCTTGCCTGAACCCCTTTCCAGTTTCATCCACAACCTCTTCCTGGAGCAGGCCCTGTTCAACTCATTCAGCTGCCCAGCTCTGCTAAGAAACAGGGCTCAGTGGGATGAGATGGGATGGGATAGGATAGGATCAGTGTTGTTGCCACATTTTGACACAGGCCCTGTGATGTATTGCCATGAAACTGCAGTGCCAAGTTACTGAACTGGCAGTAGTAGGAGATGTCTTCCTGGTACAAACTCTGCCTTCCAGGGAGAGGCTTTCTCTGGAAAAAGGTTAGAAATGGAAAGATTAAATTCCACTCTGCCTGCCCATGCTTGCTGTGATCCTGACAATTCAAAGCTTTGCCTCCCAGCTGCTACTACACATGAATTTTAAAAAGGTCCTGCCTCTTAAATGTAAGGACTGTCCCTGGTTTAGTTTGTCGCTGAACTCAAGCTGCCATCTCACAAACTCAGAGCTACACTTGAAGCAGTCAAGAGGTAGCCCTTGATATTCTTTCCGAGGGGATAGTGTTCTTCATCTGTACTAGTCAAAACAAAAAAGGGTCCTGTGACATCTCAGGCTCAACACACTGATTATAGCACAGGCTTTCATGGACTACTGACTACTGAGTGTTCCATTTGATTAAGTGGACTATATAGTCCATGATAGGGATGGAAAGAATATTAATTCATTCCAGGCTTGAAAAGTGGGTTCCTGACTCCATGGGAGGAATAATAGACCAATAAGAACCTTGCACAATTTTCTCCCTGTCTTCAGACGTCTCAAAGTGTTGTGGAGGAGTTATTTTGTGTAGAAAAACATATGTGTAGAAAAACTTGTGATACATCCTCACATGCAAAGATGAAATGGTTGAGGATTTTCATCTCTAGTCCCTGCAAGTTCATGCCATTGTAAATTTGTACTCTGCTGCTGTGGCTGGTCTGTTAAGTTTGTTAATCTTTTCTGCTTGAATGCTAAACATGGACTGCTAAGACGTAACAACCAGAAAGGGAACCAGAATAAGTTACTATGAGATTTGAATAAACGGAGGAACCTCTAGGCTAGTCCAAAGTTCTGCCTCATACAAAACATAAGGGGGGGGCACACTTTCTCTCTCTTTTCATATAACAAAGAATACATTGTCATTGAATTCCTCAGCCACCTTTTCATTTAGCCCTCCTGTATCTTTTGTGTCTTTGGCAGCTATACCTCAGAATCAGCTAAATAATGGATGGCAAACCACATTTAAACAGAGGGTTGGCTGCTTCCTTTGAGCATCAAGTAATGCAATACACAAGGTGGATTGTGGCAGGCTGATCCAACCTGCTACTGCAGTTGTGTTTGCATTTCCTGATGCAGATCATTGCTTTGCATTGAAGCAAATTTTGCAACAACAATGCCCATAGTCAGGATATGACATGGAGTTTTAGAACTGGGTTTTCTCAGAAATACATGATATGTTGGCCTGAATACAACACAAAGTTGGGCATCTTTATGCATGTTGAAATCAGAGGATTTAAACATGTCTAACACTGCACTAGCTTAAGGTGGCATATGTTTCTAGTTTGTATAACTGGATAACTCTGTCAGGACCTGGAGCCAAGTTTTCATGCCTAGAACCCAGCATGGGTCTCAGCAGGGGATAATTTAAAAACTCCAAAGTGCTTGAAGTTTAGATGGGGGGTCCTTTTGGATTGGAGAGGTGTGACCTCAGTTCCTGGAGGCCTTATGAATGGGAAAATGCAAATCATTGCAAAAACTTCATGCTGGTGGGGCATCAGAGGAGGGTGCAGAGCGTGAACAAGGTCTGCATGGATGGCCTCTGTTCACAGAGAAGAATGAGATCCAGAGGGGCTCCTATTGAAGGAAGCAGGAAAACCATTTTTGCATCCTGATGGTGCTGTTCTACTCTCAATCAGATCTTTTGGAAACACTGAGTTCAGTCTCAGGGTAGCTACCGTCCCATTATATTATACTTTGTATTTTATTTTTAATATTTATGTATTCCATCTCTGCATGAACCAAAGTTGTCCAACAAAATAATCATGCAAGAACATAACTGAACTATGTTGAGATCATATTACTCCAATACCTGTACTGGTTGCCAGTTGTTTTTCTAGCTCTAGTTTAAGGTGTTGGTCTCAGTCTTCAAAAGCCTAAATGGCTTGATCAACCAAGGGACTGCCTGTCTCATTAGGAACCTGCCCTCATTATTAAGATCTTCAGGGTAGACCCTCTTGAGAATACCATCCCTTATGGAGACACACTTAATGGACACCTGGGAGAGGGCCCCACATGATGAATAGTGCCATCCAATCAGAACTGCACTCAGTTCCCATTCTTGCAGCTTTCAGGAAGGGTATGCATATGCATCTTTTTAATCTGTCCTTCTAAACTGTGTTAAACTGGGAAAATTCAGATGGAGATCTCCATTTTCACATTCTTTCTGTGTTGTCTCTTTTGTAAGTCCAGTCTACCACACAAAGTTATTGTCAGAATATACAGTCATCCCTCCGCATTCGCTAGGGTTCAGGGCACAGGACCCTCGTGAAAGTGGGAAAACCATGACTAACTCTAGGCTCTCCGAAACAGTATTTTAACACACACAAAAAAGTATGATCACCCTATTCAATCCGCTGTGGATTCCTTTGAGGCATCAGGGTTCCTTCACAAGGCAGAAGTGAGTGGCTGGTGGGGCTCACTGCCACCTCCACTGCTGCCCCACACCATTTATAATAGGGACTTACAAGCCTCATTCTCAGTTTCTCAGTCTCACAGGGCTTGCAGTCCCTATTAAAAATGGCATAGGGAGGCAGCAGAGGTGACAGCAAATTATCTGTGAATAATCAAATCCACAAAAGTGACACCTGCAAATGTGGGGGGATGACTGTAATGACAAAGTGGGCAAGACCATTTGGACTACGCTGCACTCCTTGAAGGAAGGGTAGGATTTTTATAGATGTTACTAATAATAATATAGGCAGGAATAATTGCACGAGTCTTTCTAGATATTCTTTCAACTTAATGTTTTTAATGTGACTGATTGCTTTTCTAAACTTTTGTGGTAGTTTAAGAGTGGTTGGTTTTAACGCAAATGTTTAGCCATCTTGGGTCCCTTACTGTCAGAAAGGGGAGACATAAAAATGAAGCAAAACAAACTAAACTGTATGGCTATTTAGTGATTATTGATTATTATGGTGATTCTATGATTTTCCTGTTTCATTTGTTTTTAGTGTTATTAGCCATTTTGGCTATTTTGTTTACTTTTTAGTAGAAGGACAGGATGAAAACATAATAAAGTATAGCAAATATTGTCAAAAGACAGCAAACCAGCCAGCCAGTAAGTGGGATTAAAACAAATGCAGGGCAGCAGATAAAACACTAATAAAGCAATATAAACTCTAACAAGTACAGGCAGAGAGAGAGGGCGGTTCCCAGAACTTTCATTAATTGTTAACACAGAAGGGCATGAATGCATGCGAGGGTGGGGGACAGAGGGAAACCAGGGCCATTTCTGCACTAGTCTATTATAGTGCTATTATTTCAACATTCTATGGAATCGTGGGGTTTGCAGTTTAGGGAGTGTGGAAATGGTCCAGGTGGCAGGAGGGGGCTTATAGGTTTGGCAGAAAAGTTTCATTGCAAGGGCTGCTGGAGATCCAAAAGTACATGCAGTAATCCTAGGATTCATGTGTCAACTGTGTGCGTGCATATGCATATGTGGGGGGACCAGGAGACTCAATTTCTCCCACAGAAGCCCATGAACCAAACACATTTCTAGACCCAAATAACAAACTATTTGGTCTGTCTTTTGACTCTACAAGTGTGTTTGGTTCATAAGTTCAGGACCTGCAACAAATTTTGATACTTTATATAACTGCATTGCCAGTTGTGCTATTCAGTTTGACAGCTGCTGGTTGGCAACAGCTCCCAGCTTTCTGGTCTTGGGCGGTAGCCTTCTCTAGCTCATGCTCACTCATTGCCAAAGACTGAACCCTAGACCTTTGGACTTGCAAATAATCTTCTTACACTTGCTACAGCCCTTGCCATCTAGCACAACCCTTTGCCAAAGTTAGGCTGGAGAGGAGCAAAGGTTCTTTCTAGAAATCCACTCCTGAAAAAAGAATGAAGTGTGTGGCACTGGTGGTATCATTTCCCTTTTAATAGCAAACCTTTGCCACTCACTCACCCACTTGCAGCTGTAGGAAAGCACTTTCCTCACATGATGCTAGATCATGAAACTTCACTAACAAATGTATGGACACCACTGGGAGATGGATGGTATTGTTTAGCAGCCAGAGTGTTGGGCCTGGACTAGGAAAATCAAGACTGAAATCTCCTCAGCCTCTCATACTCACAGGCCCTTTCCACACGTGGAGGAAGGAACGGGGTAAAATGTCCTGAAACGGAGCTTACCTGCAACCAGGTAAGTCTGTCGCCACGCGGGGCAGCGCGAGTTTGCTGCTCCACACTCCTCGGCGTCCTGCGGTGTCCAAAATGGCGGCTTACGACTGGTGGAGGCTCTCCACCAACCGGAGAAGCTCGCCAGCTGGAAGCCCGCCCCCAGCAGGTCTGCAGGCGCGCACTTGCGCATGCCTGCAAATCTACACCGGGCGCTGCGACGGGGCTGCACGCAGCTGCATGCCCCGTGCTTTTTAAAAACCTACTCAAAAGTGGTTTTTAAAAAGCATGCGGCGCCACCACTTCCGGTCGCTCCAGTGCAGATTGGGGTGTGGAACTACGCTAAAGTAGTCTGCCCCAATCCACTTTACGGTGTAGATTACCTCCGTCAGAGGTCGCGCTACACCGTTTTATTACCCCCGTGTGGAAAGGGCCACAGTCTCAATCCTTCTTTTTTAAAGAGTAGCCTACTGCATAGAATTGTTGTGAGGATTTAATGGAAAATGGGTGAAGCCATGTAGGCTATCCTGAGCTCCTTGAAGGAGTGGTGGAATTTTAAAAGCATTGTTAATGACTGTGTGGGCTGGAATAATCTTATGGTTTTTCCCAGCTGACTTCTACCATATTGGCTGGTGGAAGGACAGCCCAAGGCTGAAACTGCTTGTTTAGTTTTGATAATCACACCTACCCGCCCATCCATCCAGTAAACCATATGGGATATTGACCCGGAGGAAGCATCTTCATGTGTACATGGGCCCCTATTAAGATGGGTGGTTGGGACAGAACTGGAAGGTCACAGTGGAAGAAGCTCTGCTTGTTCTAGGCTGCTGGCATTTTTATGTCAGATGTGCTAATTAGCAGAAAGATTGTAAAGAAATCCGTTTAGATGAAATCCTTCCACTAACTGCATGTTTTTTGTTCTGGTTTTCCTCCTCAGGTCCCTTGCCAGAGCCAGTTGCCAATGGCGATGTGGAAAAGGTAATGCCGCTGCCAAGTACATAGTTTGTTTTATGGGCATTATTTGTTGTGAAAGGGCTACTTCCAGTGCAACAGATGTTTTTTTCTCTCTCTTCCCATCTCACCCTCATGTAAGAAAATCCATGAAACAGTACATGCAGGTTCCTGGGTGATTCTTAGGTCCTCTCAGTGAACCTTTGTTAGGAAGTTGTAACTGGCTTCCCAAACACATATACCCAGTAAAGTGTGTGAGCCCTGCCTATGGTGAGATCTTCATCATGGAGTTTTGATCACCCTTGCCTTTCCCCATTTGGAAACCATATCCATGGTGAAAACAGGAATTTTAAGAGCAGCCCTTGACTGCTTGCCAAAGCATTAGTAGGTAGCATTTGCATGTGTGCAAATATCTCCTCCAAGCCACTAAGGGAGGCCCAATGCTTTGCCATCTTTCTGATTCTTGATATTTTTTGCTTCAGAGCAGAGCTGACCTCTTCGTAGAGGATGGAAGGGTAAAGCCCTCGAAGGCATGTCACTCATTTCAGGGCCTGCCTCTTGTCACAAGAACAGAATGGCCCATTCTTCACCCTGTGGGTGGAATCTCACAGCCAGGCTTGCTTTCCCAAAAGGACATGTTACTTCCAGTCTGCTTTGAAAAAACAAAACCTAATTAAATACAGAGCAGAAAAGAAGCCTCATTAGAACCTCAAAGGAAGGGCAGGGGGTGATGAATTTTAACATATGTTAATGGGACAGAGTGCAGATATTCCCAGAGTAAAGCTAAACTGACTAGAAATATAAAAATATACATACATACCATACAATTTCTTTTTCTGCTTTGGTTGAACAATAATCAGCAACCCAGTTTAGAAAACAAAGTGGCTATATTGCATAATGAACTGATAATCCTGGCTTCTATGAGAGATAAAATAGCAATTGCTTTTGAATTGTATACACATTTCTCTAAAAACATGATAGATAACCTTTTACTTTAAGGCAGCAACTGCAAAAGACTCTGAAATGTAAACTGTTTGTGATTCCAGTACTTGAGGCAGTATTTTTTTCCCTCACTGTAGCCAGTGATCTCCTGCCCTCCCTCTTTTTAAGCTGTGATTGAAAGTTTATGAAAGCCCCACCTTGAATATATCATCTTGCATAATTTGGGCTAGTTAGGATGCAACATTAAACCGTGTAGTGTAAAGAATGTTTGTAGTTAGGAATGTAAAGAAGTAACTTTCACCTTAGGCTAAGGAGAAAATTCATGGATCTGGGCATAGGAAGCCCGGGTGCGGTGGAAGTAGCATCTTTATAGCTTTCTTTAGTTACTTCCCTGCCCCGCTTATTTGGTTTTAAGCTCCTACATACATCTCTACACACACACGCACACTTGCACACACACACGCATATATATATCTTAATAATGTTTCATACAAAACAAGTTTCTAATGCAGCTATCCTATATTTTCCTCTTGTTACATTATCTTTGCTCATCTAGTGGTGGAATGAATTCCAGTGAGACACTGCTAGTCAGCTGTCCCTATTGCATATCAGATGTTGAGGTGTTCTGCATCATTGACTTTAAATTCCCTACAGGCTAGCACAGTGGGGGCTGTCTATCAACTGATCAATGATGGGTGTGCATCAGTCTCTCAAGAGACGAGTAGGTTTCCAATCCCACTCCAACTTAAACTAAGTTTTTGTTTTAACTGTGTTCGGAATAGATCTACTGGTTGCCTGCTAAAAAGAAAAAGGAATATGAAGGTGCAGTTGGTCATGTCAAAATAGCTATTTTTGTTTATGGATCCCCATTTCTTGCAAGAAATCCACTCAGATTGTATGTGGGGCACATGCCACTCTGAACGATAGCAGTTTTGTTACAGAAAACTCAGAAATGGAAAGCAAATGTCTTAGAAGGATATTTTGTTTTGCACCTAGAAAGAATGGTGATATTATACAGTTTCTGTTTGGTCTTAAATGAATGGGTTATCAGATGTCCAGAAAAATAAAATCTTCCCCAGCCTTCTAATAGTGCATGATTTTTTTCACAGTGCAGGAATAAGTTTAAAAAAAAAAATCACTCTTAAAAGCAGAGCTGGAGGCTCTCATCACTTAGCAGTACCTCCTTCCTCAGTTAAGTGTGTAAATAGAGATAGAAATGGACTCACATGGTTCCTCCCCTCCCTGCTAGGCCAGGAAGCTTGGAGCTGGCTGTTAACCATTTCTTTGGACAACTAGTTGAGTAAGATTCTCTCTTGTCCCATCTCACAGCCAGGGAGGAGAAACATCACATGCTGGCAGTCCAACCTGAAAGCCAGTGAGAGCTTGGCTCCAACCTACCTAATCATGATCAGAAACCATCCTAGCTGTTCTCTTGAGGACTCAAATAGCTGGCCATATTCCAGCCAAGGACTGGAAGCATAATTTGTGTCTAAAAAGCTTTAGAGGATAGAAGCATTTTCCCTTGATCACTTCTCTACCTCTTCTTGTTAGAGGCAGAGCACAACTGGTATTTAATCTTTCTCGGGGATGTAAAGCCCATTGCTTATCAGCCAAGGTCCATCCAGCAGAGGATGTACTTAAGAGCAGGTTTTTCCCATGCCCCTGTCTGCTTGTTCTCTTTTGAGGAAGAGGCAGACTGGAGGTCAGTCACCATGGTCATCCACATATTTAATGAGCATATGAGGAGGAGGAAAAGCCCTTTGACTCTCCCAACTGGATTCCTTTCATCTCTGTGGTTTTCTATGAACTCTTCTCTGGCTGTCTTTTTTTTTGGGTGCTCCTGATAGTTGTGACATTCTGGAGAATGCTGCCAGGCAGCCTGGCGTTCTGTATCTTGCCTAAAACCAGATCTGCACCAATTGTTGTCCTGAAAAATGCAAACTATGTTGGTGGATAATGGAGGGTGGGGAGAACTGTGCGTGTGTATACACCCATCAGACTACAGTTCATTGTGAGTAGGACTGTGGTCCTTCCTGCTCCACTGAAGGTGTAAGAGGAAGTTTCTGCAGCTTTTACAAGGTGAGAATGGTACTTAAAATCTGATGAGAGGGCCAGGTAATCTTCCCTCCTCTCATTTTTTTTAAAGCATTGCACAATAGTCAGCAATTTAGCTGCTTGTTGCATAATATTAATAATCTGGTGGACATGGTTTTGACCATTTTGAGTAGTCAGCATGACAAAGGTATGACAGTGCACAATCCCACTCCTCCTTTTGCTGGACCATCATGCTCCAGCATCTGTATTTTTCCCAGTGCAGTGTTCCTGGGATCCACATAGCACCATCCCCACCACCATTTTGGAAGCGATTTCCAAAGCACAATTCCTTTATTGAACATTTATTGAAGAAGTAGGGGAGAGAGATAGAACTACCCCTTGCCAAAATTTAAACATTCTCCACCTGAAAGCCCCCATCCATCTGAATATCTGCACCCTTTTGGATCTTCAAAATGGTTGTTACCACTCCTCCCTCCCTCTCGAAACCTTCAGATGTTTGGCTGGCCTTCATATCTGGGGATGAGGGCTAGCTGGGGCCCAGCATAGCACTAAGACTGAGAGATCAAGCTTTGAAAGAGCATTAGATTGATGACAATTGCATTCCCGAAATCTTGCCAACGTGGAGTAGGAGAAATATGCGAACCGGCTAGAATGGAAACACTGCATTTTGGAATGGAGTAACAGAGCATTTGATTCCATTGCTTTCAAATACACTGCTGCTTATTCTCCCCACCCTCTACTCAAGGTTTTTTTTTCTATTTCTGTAGGAGAACAATAAAGATGATCAGCCAGAGACCATCCCTGAAAGTCCTTCCAGCCCTGTGCATGTGTCTGTCTCTCCAACTCTGAACGAACCTCACAACGAGGTATGAAGACCACCTGGAAGGGGGCACAGCAGAGAGGCAAAGATGAGTGGGATGAGCCCAACATGTGGCGAGTGTGTAAATCAGGGCTGCGCAGCAGATGTTTTGAACAGCAGTTCACCATTAAGCTGTGCTGTCTCAGGCTGCTGGGAGCTGTAGGAGAAAGACATCCAGAGGGCCACAGCCGGCCACTCCTGCTCACCAGGGTGTTGGAGTTTCCAACTCCTCACTGGAGTTGGAAACTGTCTCAGAAGTAAAGCAAACTGAATTTGAATATGAAATAGTATGTTCAAACCCATTTAGTGGAAAGCGCAACTTTTCTTTATGACTATCAGCCAGATTCTCTTGCTGGACTGTGGGAAAGGCTCAAGGCAAAACTCCATGTTGCATTATTCATGCTTTTTTTTCAAAAAAGTATGCTTAATGCTGTCACTCTTTCACCGGGAATAAAAATAGCCATTCAGGGCTCTTTTGCCATGCTAGCCTCCTGTTCTTCATCTCCCTCCCTATTTCCACCCAAGATTTTGCCAACGTTTTATGAAAGCACAAGCATTCCAGGAGGAAGCAATTATGCAAAATGTCTGACATGGCTTGTGTAACTTATTAACACTAGTCATGTGTCCTTGAAATAACTTGGATGGTCTCCTTGGGGCTTCACACCAAGTGTGTTCAGGTCTGGAGACTGTGCTTTAGCTGACACCTTCTGTGGAACTGCCCCTGTGACCTTAAATATGCACCCCACACATCTATACAGGTCTTCCTGGGATACGTTCCATGAGACCAAGAACTGTCAAATGTCCAATGAATTTAGTTTTGAGTGTTTATTTCTTTTTCGTGAGATCCGTCATTATTACTAGGTCATTGGTGACCATACTAACAGATGAACCTGTGCAGGCCCTGAAAATGAAGGGTGGTTTTCTGGATTCTGGGTCTTTTGTTGATAGCAAAAGAGAAAGTACTATCTGTTGAGCAAAGTGGTCTTGAAAAGCCTGCAACATCTGAAAAGATTTTTGTGGCGCACTTAGGTGCCCTGGTGCAGAATAAGTACAATAAGTACAATTTTCCTATTTTATTTTATTGTTTTTAGAGATTTAGAGGGGAAAGTAGTTTGGTCAGAGGGGGTAAGTAAGAGATAGCCTATGTTTAATACTGTGTCAACTTCATGTATTGTTTTTGTTACTGTTACGGTTGTTATCATTTGATTTATATTCCACCATTTTTCATCAGAGCTCAGGGAGGTTAATAATTATTAAAATATTGTCAACATTATAAATTGCAAATATATTTGGCCCTCCATATTCGCTAGGGTTAAGAGCACAGGAGTCTCACAGAAGTGGGAAATATCACAAATATCAAAGTGTGTGTGTTGAGGGGGAGAAAGAGCTGAAACATGGTGGGGAGAAGAGGCACTCACGGTTTGTACCAGGTCAGGGAAAGGAGAGCGAAGGAAGGATTGGCATGAAGGTCCTATACTTCCTTTGTTTCGTGCATCTCCTTCTTTGGGTGTGAGTGGTATCTGGAGAGGGCTTGTAGTGCTGAGAAATTGGGCTGTGAGCCATCCTTAGTTGGCCAGCCAGCAGTTGGTGAAGGAGGAGAAGGACCAGGGATGGGTTTTTAAAGGTCTGTGCGGCCTGGTCAGAGCTGATGAAAGGGAAGGCTCCACCCCTGAAAAGAACTGCTTGAGGTGGAGGGAGGGATTGGAGAAACTCATACATAATCATATCCATGAAATTCAACCTGCAAACATGGAGGGCCAGCTGTATTGAAAACTGTTTATGGCTAAAATCAGAAACTACAGATATCTTGTAACGTTACAATAAAGACTATACAGAAAGGTAGCAAAGACAAATTAAACATTTGGGCTGTGATGCACTTCAGCCCAGATAGACTGAAAAGCTCTGCTCACATTGTTCCAAACAGGATCCACCTGTCCACTGTGGTGTGCAATGCCAGCCTCTGGCAGGTGGGTGGAGCTATGCCTTGGCAACCAAGCCAGGCATTAGCTGACCTGTTGCCTTGACCTTTTTTTTTTCCAAAGTGGCAGGCACCACTTGCATGGGGTCTGAGATGCCTCCTTGGGTGAATATGGGAAATGTAAATGTTCAAACAACCCAAAGCTGTGTGAATTTTGTTCCGGCACTGAGCGCAGGGATCAATCATTCCTCTAAAGCTGTATGTTTAAAAAAGAAGGCCCAAACAACTGTAAGGGAAACTAGCCTGTGTCTTGGACTTGTGCTGTGCATGGCAGTGTGTGAGCAAATGGGGTTTAGATGGGATAGCAAGGCTCCTTACTTGCTGTGTGCTCTATGCTGTCTGTGCTCTTCCTCCCACCTTCTTAGCTCAACTCTCAAGAGAAAGAAGAGAAAAGCAGCCCTGTTGCCGATCCTGTTCTTGACCTGGACATCCCATTGGCAGTAGCCAAGGAGCGTGCCCACCAGAAACGCACCAGCAAAAGGGCACCGCAGATGGACTGGAGCAAGAAAAATGAACTCTTCAGCAACCTCTGAAGCACCCCCACCCCTAAGCAGGGAGAAGATGCAAGGGCAATATCAGAAAAATCTGACCAGATCCTCTTCCTTGGCTTTCTTCAGTGTCTGCCTTTTCCCTGCAGGGGTTCTTTTTGCCCACCTCTACTTCCCCCGTCTTATTCTGGGGATGGGGAGGCAAGATCTTGCATTGTCCTGTGAAAGAAAAGAAATGGCCTGATGACTACTCCTGCACTGTTCTGGAGAAGCGATGATATTTTAACAGAGAATGACAAGACATTATTTCTACACCATCTCTCAATAGTTTAATAGGTTTCCTATGAGTTTGTGTTGACGGTGAGGGGATGGGTTGATCTTCCAAGTCTGAAAACAATGTGGTGGTATCATCTTTATAGGTCCCATGATGTAGGTTGGATATGCTGCTATTGCTGCCCCGTTGCTTTTTGAGGAGAAGTGAGCTTATCTGTCTTTCCCTTCCACTCATCTCCTCCAAATTCAGCAAGGTTTTTAGTGAGACTTTATGTCCAAGGGCCCTTCTTAAAGGGCACTAGCTCTTAGGGCACTTGAACCTCGACAACTATAATCATCAATCCATATAAGCTCTCTACTGTCTCAACCTCAGAGAAGTCCTACTGGATGCTGTTTAAAGAGGTGTAGCCTTAGGTTAAAAGGAAGTTCTCAAAAATTCTAATTTGACTACCAAATATCCTTTTGTGAATGAACACCCTGTCTTCTCATCTCCACAGGGAGCTGTTTTCCTTTGACTGGAAGTCTATCTTACACTCCACACACACACCCCGCCTTTTCTTTAAAAAGGCATTTATCTCTAATTTACAAGTGATAGTGAAGAAACAGCAGGGCCCCTGGACTTTATTGCATTGCTCTATAGGTGTTTTGAAGCCTTTGGAGGGTGGGAAGAGGGGGCCCCTGAAGACTGTTCTGGTGCAGAGTCTGTGAGATGTGTGTCTGTTTTGGCCCAAAATCAGGTGGAGGGGCTTCAGACCTTAACACAGCAGCTCAGGGCAGCCAAGAATAATATCCTGTGTTCAATTTACTTGTGGAGATGAATGGAACTGATCAGGGTTTCAAGTAATCATGCTTAATTAACAGTTTATCTATGAACTGTTCGTCTTCTGAATCCTTCTCCCCCACCCACTGCCTCATTATAGCTGTCTTTCTCTTATGTCTGTGTATATCATGGAAATCATTCCTCCTTCTCCATCATCCTTTATTTTTCTTCCTTGTGTAATGTTTGTAATGTCAATTTCAAGAGAAGAAAATCTGTGTACTGGAAGGAAAAAGTTACCTTGCTTTTGTGTGTTGATTTGAAATTATAAACCTCCGGTAAAGACCAATGCTTGGCAAAAGCTCAGCTCAACAAGTCATCAGGCAATCCTTCCTAGTCTTATTGCCTAGCTGGACCATTGATGAGAGTTGTAAAGTCCTTGCCCAGAGCTGGCTCATGTAAACAAAGAAGGGCTACAGTGTCATTCTCTCTCTTTCTGCCTCCCCCTTCCACAGGACAAGGTATCAGATGCTAAAACTAGTCCCATTGAGGTGTTCTCCTCATGCATAAGTTTGGCAGACAAAAAGTGTGAAAGCATAAGCTTCTCTCCCCTCCCTTGGTGGTCTCATGGCTCTCTATAGGTGAAGGGTTACTATCTGGAGAGCAGATGTGAAAAAGCAGCACAGAGGGAGAGGAACTGGGAATAGAAATCGACAAAGCCCAGAAAGAATCTGTCCCTATTGAGATTTCTCAGTTGTTTGCAGCATGCTCAAACTCTTTATCAGTCTGGCCCTGGCAAAGGAATTATTCACTTTTCCAAAACGTGTTGGGCATTTTAATTAATAAACACAAGCACCTTGGTAACTTTGTTTCTCTCTTGGCTTTTTTGTGTATGGAGAGCAGAGCTACCCCTTTTCTGTGGAAGTTTTCACCAACATTTTAGAACCCTGGAAAACTGGAATCAAAAATCTCAGTGGAAAGCCTCTTGTTCTTGCCTTTGTCCCCTTTCTCCTTTGTAGAGCTTGCATGTCACCTAAATATGGCATACATTGCTCTCTGTGTGTGTGCATTTAGGGGAGGGAGTAGAGTAGAGGCTATTGCTGGGAATGTGTGGAACATTTTGGGTGGGCTAGAAGGGAAGGAATTGCCACCCACTTCCATCAGGTACATCAGAGCTTGTTTTGTGCTTTAGTGTCTAAACTGGCGAAGGAAAATTTTGAGTTGCTGAAAGCCCCTAAACGTTGTGTTGCAGTGGCAACAAAGGCCAGTGCAGGGTGGCCCATTGCTGGGAAAGGTGCTGAACAAGTTCTTTAAAGCATCTCTTCTGGTTTCAGGAGAGCCAATTAAAGTGAAAAGGGATGGAGCACCTGATACAAAATGTCTTTAGCCATGGGAAGAGAATCTATGGACTTCCAGAGGCTGTAGAACTGTGCATGCGTTCACACACACCTTTAAGTCACCTGTCCAACTTACAGCTACCCCATGAAATCCATAGGGTTTTCTTAGGCAAAGAATACTCAGAGGTGGTTTTGCCAGGTCCTTCCTCAGAAATACAGCTGACAGCACCTAGTATTTCTTGGCAGTCTCTCATCCAAGTACTAAAGCAGGCCTTAACCTGTATAAATAATTAGTTATTTATATAGGTTTTGTAAATACAATTATTTATACAGGTATTTATACATTAATGTATAACAATTATTTACACATTAATGTATCATTAATTTTATATTATATTATACTATTATATATTATTTACAGGTTTATAATATGAAATTAATACTTTAATGTTAAAATGTTAAAATATTAATATATTAACATTAATATTACATCATATTAACATTAAGGCATGCGTACTTGCTAGCATGACTTGACATATATTAACCCTTGTTTCTGAGTCCTTTTGATAGTTCCCTTCCTCCTACATACCATGTTTACTCCAAAATCCAGTGTGTAAAGTATTAATGAAACAAGACCCCATGCTTTCCCAAACACAGGAGCGACGAAAAACAAGTAATCTCCTTCCTCCCACTCTCCCCATTGTCACTTTCCTTCAAGAAGAGAGGCTCCATTTTTCTGGGGCTCTTGGTCCTAGAGAAACCCTCACACAGAAAGCCTCCTTGAGGACGGGACCCTTGCCTCTTCAGTCCTGGAGGAAAGCAACAGTGTAGTGTAGCCAGACTAGGTAGAACAGGGCTTCTCACAGCTTCTCACATATATCTGCTTCAGAATTCAGCTCTCCCATTGAGTTACATCAGAGACCAATTCACAGTGCACAGTTGTAGTGCTATTATTCCACTTTCTGCCATAGTTCCACCCTATGATTTGTAGTTTGGTCAGAGGCACTAGAGTTGCTGTGGCTGAGAATTCGAACTACCCTTCCCTATACTGTCAACCCCAGAATTCTATAGGACAAAACCAGGGCTGTAAAAGTGGAATAATTGTAGTATAACTGTGTAGTATGACACCAAGGAACAGACAGTATTCCAAACAATAATGTCATGAGGAAGCAGTTTCTCACAAAGCTTGTTGTTAAGTCCAGCTTTCTTATCTTCTTTGGCTTCCTCAGCAGGGAAGAGGTAAAATACATACAGAATCAAGAAAATTACTTCCCAGTGGTAAACTGGTTGTGTTTCTCTATGCCTGAGCTGGAGGTGATGGCTGACACCATTATATAGGTGTATTTCTTTTTATAGTAATACCATCATTTATTTGTCATGGTTCTGTGCCACCTTTCAATTAAAAAATTCCCAGGGGGTCATAGCAGACATAAAGCACCAATATGCCATAATATGGTTGACAGCAGTAAAAGATAGCTCTAAAACAATTGCACCAGAAATACAAATTGCTTCAGAAGGTGAATGTCTAGGGGGAAAACAAACAAACTTCACATTAATTTAGGTAGCAAGTAAGACTCCCAAGGTGGGGTGGGGAGTTTTTCACAAGAGTAGTAGAACCAAAAGTCTCTCTCTTCTCCTGTTGTCACCTACAGAGGGTGGATATACCTGGAAGAAGATCTCTGAAGATAACTACAGAAAACAAGCAGGTTCATATGGGGGCACAGGGTGATTTTCATAAGCTCCCCTAGTCCAAAACCACACAGGGCTTCAGAAGTATGGACCGGCACTGTGGATGGTACTGCAAAATGGAAACCAGCAGAGCTATTGAGACATGACTGAGACATGAGATATGTTTACAGTGTCCAATCCCTGTTGGTAGCAATGTTTTTGCACTGGCTACTATTTCCAGTTAGTTTCCAAAAGCAAGCCTGTGAAGAATACATTCTTGTGGTCTTACCCGGAGGTTGCCAGGGCATGGACAACTGCAGCTAGATGAATGCTGGTTTGTCCCTGCTGACAATGGCAATGGAAATTTACATTGATACTTCTGCACTCTTCAGAATCTGCCACGGGGAATGCTATTTCACTGCCCATGATGGGGCTGGCCCTGTGACTATGGATGTGTCAGAATTATATAGAGCAGCGTGGTTTGTCTAAAGCAGGGGTTGGGCCTATGCCACTAAAAGAGGAAATTATTTGAGGCAGTTTCTCTCTTGCTCCCCCGCCCCCACTTCTGGGGGCAGAGGCAACAGAACACAGAACAGGCGCTATAGAAGACAACTTCTAAATAGCTAGCTTGTAATAACAGCCAATCCTTGCATGCCGGTCAATGAGGGGTGGAAATGGTTGAACAGGAATGGCTAGACTAAAGGAGGTGAACTGTTCTCCTTTTGATTTTGTAGAGTGAAGTTCCTATGGGAATGAATGGCCCAGCCATTTGGAAATGCTAATCACAGGGTGATTAGCTTCTGTCTCAAAAACAGCAGGGGATGGTGAGGTCTCAGGCAGCCCTTCCATGGGTTAATAATGCCTTGGGATGATTAATGCTGTAATCCCCATGGATAGGAAGGGGGAGGGGGCAGTTCAACTGTGTATCCGCTCAATAATCTCTCCATGACTGGAAAGGCTCCCAACTGAACTGTTCCTCTAGTGCCTACTTACTTGTTTTGTATTTTATGTCCTGATTTTTTTTCTTTCCATCCTAAAAGACCTATGTGAGCTTCCTCAAGGGTATCCTACCCAACCACTGATCAGGTCAAGAAAACCACATCCTCTGTCTTCAGACCACTCCCTGGAACCTAGCAATCTTTTTAGTACTTATTAACCTAATTAGGAGGCTGAAGTCCCTCAGCCATTTGCTTGCTTCCTTGTTGTGATGCTGCAAAAATACTGGTGCATATGGTGTAGTGATTCAGAGTGTGGGACTGGACTTGGGAGAGTCAGGTTCTAGTCTCCACTGAGCTGTGAAACTCACTCAGTGACTCTGGGCCAGTCTCTCTCCCTCCCTCCTTCTCTCTCTCTTACCCTGATATACGTCAGAGTTGCTGTGAAGATAAAAATGAAGAGGAATACAAGCATATATGCTACCTTGAGCTACAGTAATTGGAGGAAAGGCAAGGTAGAAATAATGATGTTTCGCTATTCGTAGCCTCTGTGGTAGACATCATGCAACTGGTGATTCTGCGTGGTTTTTACAAGTAAATAGCCATAAGCTGTAGCCAGAGCAGTGTAATGGTTTGAGTGTTGGACTAAGACCAGCCATGGAAACTGACTGGATGACTCTGGGCAAGTCACACTCTCTCAGCCTCAGAGGAAGCCAATGGCAAGCCTTCTCTGAAGGAACACCCTAGGATTGCCATAAGCAGAGCTGACTTGAAGGCATATAACAAGGAGAAGAAGCCATGAGGTGTGGTTTGAATCAGGATTGCAGTGGCACATAGGGGACTTAACAGTTTGCCCCATCATAGTTCCATTCTTCCCCCTCCCCTTGGCAGTATGTTTGCTATTTGCAGTTTGGATGGAAGCCTTCAGCATCAATTTTCTCAAAAAGAGCAATGAGTCTTGAATCATCAGAATTTCTTATAGCCTAAAAAGTAGACTTTAGTCCACAGAAGCTTATGCCAAAATAAATCCCTTATTTTTGTAGAGGTCTTTTCTAATCCTTGTGGCAGACTGACATGGCTGTCTCTCCGGAAGTATTCTCAGCAGTCCAGGATTGTTCTGGGCAACTTAGCAACATAAACATTCAGAAAACACAACGATTCAATAGATCTACTCTAGTTGGAACTAACAGTAACATTCAAGCCATGGGTTCTAGTTGTGTATGTCCAATGTCCAACATTTTATATCCATTTAAGACTGCTGGATCAAGCAGATCCACACAAGATGTATGTTTTCAGTGTTGCTATAGTGAAAATCAGTCTGTTCAGTTAAGATTCTGGGCCAGAGGTGTCACCCTTAAAAATGAGACCAGAATACCAAGTTATGCCAGCATAGTCCTTGAGCCTATACTTACTTTCCAAGGAATAATTTCACAGAATGCAATGTGTTTTATCATAGACTAACTAAACATGCTGAAGGTTGTATAGGAACTTGTAACATTTGTTAAGCATACAGGCAGTGAGCAAGTTGCTCACTATACTACTACTACTACTACTACTAACTAATAATAATAATAATAATAATAATAATAATAATAATAATAATAATAATAATAAAATTTATTTGTATCCCACCTCTCCACATGGATTGAGGCGGCAAACAACATGAAATACATTATACATTAAAAGACATTAAAAACATACCTAATCCTCCCCACCCACCAACCCACCTAACCAACCCCTTAAAATACACAGCAATTAAAAATCCATCAATTACTATTAGCAAAGCAGCAAGGCAATAGATGTGAGGTGATCGAAATGCTAGTCTGGGAAGGCCTGTTGGAGGAGATCAGTCTTGACTGCTCTTTTAAAGCTGTCAAGACTGGTAATATGCTGGGTCTCCTCCAGCAGGCCATTCCATAGCTTGGGAGCGATAGAAGAGAAGGTCCTCTGGGTAACTGCAGCCAACCTCGTTCTGACTGGCTGCAGTAAGTTCTTCCCAGAGGACCTTAGTGTGCGGGGCGGATTATATGGGAGAAGGCGATCCCGCAGGTAGGCTGGCCCCAAGCCATAAAGGGCTTTAAAGGTAATAACTAACACCTTGTACTGTGCCCGGAAACTAATAGGCAGCCAATGTAACGACTTCAGAATTGGTGTTATATGGTCAGTGTTAGATCTTCCAGTGACCAACCTGGCTGCCATATTCTGAACGAATTGAAGTTTCCGGACTAAACACATGGGTAGCCCTATGTAGAGTGCATTGCAGAAGTCAAGCCATGAAGTTACCAGCACATGCACCACTGTTTTTGGGTGTTCCAGCTCCAGGAAGGGGCGCAGCTGGTGTATCAGCCAAAGCTGATAGCAGGCACTCCTGGCCGCCACATTGGTAGTACTATCTATTAAGTTCAAGGATGTGGTTGCTGATTTTAGTTTGTTAAATAGTTTTGATCTGACACATTCCAAACTGGCAGTTTTCTTGCTGGTTTTTTTCCCCTTAAGAATAATGCTGAGTTTATTGAGAATCTTAAAACACAATAATGAACAAAACTTTCCTGATGTCTTTTGGAACAAAAGAGGTGATCTCTAATCTTTGTTTTTAGCTGGGCCAACCTGGACGTGAAGGCGGCAATGAAGATGACAGAAACAACACTGAGGACTGCTATATCAAACCTTTCTTTTTTTTTGAGAGGGGGGACAGTGGGGGATAAGCAAGACTCTGAATTTAAGGATGACAGTTTCATTAACAAGGCATCTAGATTGAAAAGCTTTTTGGTTTAAACGTTGTGTACTTTTCAGATGTCCTGCCCTTCTATTACTAAAGTGGTACAGATAAAGACAGTTCTGACTAGACCATCAGACTTGACTGACTGACATCTAGTGGGTGAGATGAGAAGTTTTGTCGGTGAGCATCAAAGAAGATCTTGATCATTTGGTCATTCCAGGTCCTTTGTAATAATTTGATGCTAAAATAAATTAGGGGCTTTACTGGGCATTATTCAGTGATATTATTGAATCTAAGGTTGTACCTTTAAAATATTGTTATGACTGTCCTTGAGCTGCTAGAGCAGCTTAATCTACAGACATAAGCATTATCACAGGCTAATCTGCATGACACACACAGCTTAGCTGGCTGGTTTTTGCCTATCAAGCTGATGTTAAAGGCGCAGGAACAAGCCAAGCTGTTGGTCTCTCTCTCTCTCTCTCTCTCACACACACACACACACAGAGAGAGAGAGAGAGAGAGAGCATTTTAATTTTTGGTCAGTAAGTAATGCTACCATGCTCCTGCTGGCACATCCACGTGATTCCAGGGCGTTATGTACATAAATGAGCCATCTTGCTAAAGCTGAGCAGGTCATATCCTAGTCAGTTCCACTGAGACCACCTTGGAAGACTGTATATGCTATTTCCAAGCTCATAAAAGAAAGACATTATTCCTGTAGCATCTTCTTTGTGACCTTCTGGGTATTTTGGGACTCTCTAGCTATTGGCTATGCTGTCTCAAGCTGCTTGAGATTGCAATCCAACAATATCTGGTTGCTCACTCTTGCTATATACTTACATCAAACTCTTTCTCCAAGTGTCCTGTTTTCCTTATGTACCCAGAGCAGCCCCATCCACAGAAAAGAGTAGGATCTCCTCTTCTCTGGTCCTCAGAGCAAGGGGATGGAATCTCAGGGCGGAAGCATTGCCTTGAAGATTACACATATATTATACTATGTTTTTTTTGCCCTCCACCCCTAAGACTGCTTCGGAATGTTTACTGTAGTCTGTTTTGTGTTCAAAGCAGAGCCTGGAAAACTATCTTGTGCTGAACGCCCCCCCCATATTCTTAAGAGTAGCACTTGTAATGATGTTAAAAACAGAGCTTTGCTTTTTCTGTTCACTACAGAGCTTAATTTATAACTTAATTTATAATTGGATAAGTATTTTCTAATTTGTTAGATTTAATGTTCATTATTTCAGTTAGTGCTCTTAAGCAACTGTGGCTAATGCTTAATGTATTATGCTTAATCAAATCATCAGCTGCCGCACTCCCCATGACATTCTTGGGCTGCACCTAGATCTCTCATTTTTATCTTGACATCTCAGAGCTCTGATGTTTCTGAATTGGCACCTGCAGACAAGAGGGAGGTACCAGCAGACTCAGAGAAGACTGAAGATTTGCAGAAATGTAACATATCTTTAATGGGGAAAGAAGAGGTACTCCTCATTCCCAATAACACAATGAGGACAGAGCATTTTCAATGGCCACAGAGCATTGACTGACTTGAGGGTTGGGAAATGAGGTAAACAACAGAGTATCTTGGAAATAGACATTAATATATGGTCGGCATGGTAAACAGGAGCACACTGTGCTAGAAGGTGGAGATTCCATTTACATATTAACATGAGGAATAAACATGAAAACAGACTGGCAGCAATAGGCAAAAGCACAGCATGAAACTCCAGTCTACCTCAATATCTGATTTTCCCACTGAGTTCATGTGCCAATTTCCTTTTATTCCTCCCCACTTCCCCATTTACTTCTTGCCATAATTTCTTATATCAATAATGCTATATTTTGATTTTCTCCATCAAGACTGCTCCCAGGTGGCTCATGGAATTGAAACTAGATAAAAACCTCAAAGTCCAATAATGATTCCACATTCATACAAATGCACACACAGTCACAATGTACTGATGCAGTTAAAATTAATAATCTCTGTTTCCAACAGTAAGCACCACTGTGGCAGGATGAAAGCAATCAGTAATATACACAAGGGCAACACAAAGAGTAACTGCTATGCAGTAATAAGTTTTTAAAAGAGAAGCATGTGGAAATGCCAAGTTTTGGCTTACCTCTGAAAGTGGTGCCGTAGAGAAACCAGGTGTCCCAGAGCTGGTGCTACTACTCAGTCGGCTGTGCTTTGTAAATGGAAGACCACCTGCTTTATATGGAAGACTCTGCCTGAGCAGATGTTTAACGCCAGTCCTACTGAGAAACCAATGCCATGAAGCTCCTTTTCTGACAACACCCAAAAGTAGCCTTTCCAGTTGTCTGTTGCCAAATTGCCTATATACATATGACATTCCTCCCAAGACTTAGATGTCCCTCTATGTTGTTCTACATGGTTAAGCTGGAACCTGTCTGGAAGAAGAGTCTCTAGGATAGAAAAAGGTTAAACTAGAGATCAAAAGGAAATTTCTCTTTCCTTATGGTCATCAAGTCAGAAAAAACAGAATTATAACTCCTAAATATAAGTGACTGTTTGAGGTAGGGAGAAATCTGTTAATAAAATGGCAAATTATACATTGGACTGGGTGAAATCTCAGCCCTCTTGCAACCTACTGTATATAATCCAGATGCATTCCCCTTTCACTCAGGCCTGCTTGCCTTTAGGTTATTGCCCCATCTAGTTAGGACAGGGGTAGGCAATTGCAGAGGGGGTGGGGGCAATTTCTCATTTCTGGACCCACTCCAGGTGCTGCATTGATATTCCTGACTCAACTGGAAGTGATCTTGAATCACTTATGCTTTCATTTTTGGCCAATTCTTGCAGGGTGGATAGTTTTCTTTAAATGTTGTGGGTGCTTTGGGTGTTTTCCAGGGGGAAAAAGCAGGTAGATGAAGTGGGGGGGTAGGGACTTCAGGAGCCCTGAGATGAGGCCCCATAGCTCTCTTGCATGGACCAAGAACTGCAGTTCCTCTACCCCTGAGCTAGGGCAGTAAGTAGAAATACAGTGACAAACCAGAAACATAGGGGTTCTTTTCTGATGTTGATATCAATAGCGGGAGACTTCTGAGAGCATGATTATTCCTAGTTTACCTCTTTTGTCACCCTCTCAGGAATCAGCAGGAACCCTTGGAGGGCACCAAAAATACAAAAAACAAAACAACTGAGGGGAGCATAGGATGACCAAATGTTGGCTCTCCCTGTTCTAATATGACCAAGAGTGGAAGCCAGAATGCAGTGAAACAGGTTAATGAATAGGACTTGACAGATGGTGGAGTAGCTATTCTGGAGGCTTTGCTATTATTATTTATGTCTCTGGGTATCCAAGTAAATGGGAAGTGATTTTGGACCACATTATAAGAGGAGCAAAACTCCCTCCTCTGGGTGCTGAGTTGCCTGGGCTCAGCCCACATCCCAAGGGGGCAGGACTAGAGAGAAGACACTCATGACTTCCTCCCTAATTGTTGCTTAGCTACTATTTACATACATACATACATACAGCCCATCAACATTATGGGTGTATTTTATTGTTCTTGGCCTGACAAAATGCTTTGACAGCCCACACTATCCTAGATTAGAAGATGAAGTTGCTTTAAAAGCCCACTCTCACTGCTGGCCAGTCTACTGTCCTGGGAGAAACCAGACTCGGGACTGAAGATATGGAGGAGTAGGTCTTGAAAAGGTGAAACATGGAGAGGACTTAAGAAGCAGGCCTAAGGGTTTGTGGTGGGAAGAGTGTGGTCTGGTACTAAATATCCCTCAACCTCTCCAAAAGGGGATGACTCTCCACTCTGAACTGCTAGAGTGAGAATAAAATACGGTTGCAAAGAGCCACTTATCTCCTAAGCAGCTTGTTCTTGGCAGCGATGGCCATTCTTCACTAGAATTTGCAGAAGGCAAATTAAGGATGTATTTTGTTCCCTGGCTGCCACCTTGTGGCCGATCCTTTGTGCAAGATCCCACAGCGCAGTGTTTTACAGTCAGAAGAAATCTTGGTGTGTACAACATCACCCATGCAGCTGAAGAGCGTCACCCAGCAAAGTCTTTTCTTTGCTGAGTGCTCAACCGGAAAGAATGAGTGAGGACCACAAATATGCAGCAAGATGAAACCGACAAATTACTTGCATTTGTCTGCAGGGTCTCTCAGGCACAGTGATTGTGGGTAGGTGGGGGAAATGAAATTTGGCACATGTAGAGATAGCCACCTCTGATAATTAGTAACTTATCAGGCTTTAGGCAGGAGAAATAACAGTAGTAGAGATGGTCCAAAATTGCGGACTGCAGAAGCCTGAATGTTCATGTTAACCATGTTATCAATTGCAGAGTATGAGGATAATACAGGATAAGAATTTCTTACTTTTGGATCAGGCAAGGAAATCATTGAATGGGCCTTATACAGTCTGAAATAAAATGATTACCCTTAATCTGCTTTTCACATAGCTTAGAGTGGTCTGGCACTTACTTTTTACACAACTAAATGAAATTTGCTATTTCAGCTTAGTGGCAATGTACAGTTCTATATTTTTCAGTAGAATTTTTAAAATGAATCCATAAAAGTTGAACAAAATGCATGAATTCAGTAATGATCCAAATGAGACTTCATGAACCACCAATTATCAGATGTCCTGGACTACCATTCCCATCATTCCCAGACAGCATGGTAAATGGTCTGAGAATGCTGCTGATTGTACTGTTGATTGCTGCTGCTATTTCTCAGCTTGCTTTAATATCTCCCAATGTTTGTGAACAACAATGTCCTCAGCTCAATGTGATCTTTATCAAAATTGTAAGTGGTGGGTACGATGAAAATCACACATACCCTGACCTGTGAATGGAAGCACTTCAATGCTGTGCACACTTGCTGGGGTCCCACTGAAATCAGAGAGGCTTCATTTGAACATGTAGAAGACCAGTTTGCTCCAAAGTAGTGGCAAACTTCATTCCTAGCTGTAAAAATTGTGCACATACTGACACCCACACTCTTTGAAGCCACTTCTATCATCATCAGTGAAACGTAGACATTAGCCAAGAGGCTCAGAGTGTAACCCTTTCCATGTCTCATCAGAAGTAAATCCTACAGAATTCACGGGTGCTTTGTCTCAGCAAAGAAATGGGCATGGGATTGCAGTCAGAATTTCACATAAACCACAGATGAGATTTTCACTCAGTTCCTTTATATTTTCCAGTTCTCTCTCTTCTTTTAAAACAGGTTGAAAAGTCAAGTGCAATTTGTCTGTTTATGAGTGGGAGGAGGAAATAGTCAACTCTGCCTCTCTTGTCCCCCTTCCTGGGCAGCACAAAGTGTATCTGGTGAACAAAGCAAGTAGGGCTTTCCCAGAGTTGGCCCTTGCTGTGCCTGTTTATGGGATATGAGGGAGTGCTGATAGAAGGTAGCCAGCATGTAGCCTTAGAAAGGTTTTGTCTGGGACACAACACACAGCTCCAGCCCAAGCAGAAAGGAATGAGCTCCTGAAGGAATTATCAAATTTGCCAGAGGATTGCTGGGAATGCCAAAGCAACCCTCACGCTGGATCTGCTAATTAGCTGAGCCAAATCTAGGATAAGGATATAAGGCAGGATTTTAACTCTTCCTGGAATGCTCCCCTTTCTCTTGCAACCCAGTCCTGCAAGGACAGGGAAACTTGTACCAAATTGTACCAGATTGCTGTGGCCCGGTGGTCTGGAAGATGGCCCAGGGTGCAACTACGTTGCATATGTTATGATCTTCTGCCCGTCTGCCTGACCACCTGCCCAGCCTTCCTTGCTACTGGGAACACTGTGGGTGCAAACACTAGGAGAGCCTAGAGAGTATCTTGACCTTTGTCTGGTAGAAGAGCAGGAGAAAAGTGTCTTCCTTGGATCCTTCCCCACGGTCACGGACCAGCAGTCCTCACCTGGCACACAGGTCTGCTGCTGGGGACCCTACCTGAAAAAAACATCCTCTGCTGTTGGCAGCTTTGAGGAAAGCTCCCCCACAAGGACAACAAAGTAGTGCCTTGAGTTTAACTACACATAGGAAACTTTGCTATGGCAAGGTGGCTGGTGTCAATGGGATGGTAAATTCCCTCTGGGTTTTAATCAGATCTTTAACAGAGTCGTCTATAATGCTGGATCCTATAGCCAAATAGTTTCAGCCCTTTATGCAATTCCTTTCAAGTCCAGACTAAAACCCAAAGCAGATTCACCACTCCACTGACACGGAAGCCATCAGCCACCACTGGTGTCATATGACTGAGGATGCCAACAGCTGGGGAAGAAGGTGAGGCAATGAGGGAAGGGAGGTTTCCTAATGGGAATCTTCAAAAGGAAGCTCTCCACCCTTTCACAGAGAAAATACACCAGGAAAAAAAATAAACCAGTGGTTCAGGTATGAGGCACTCTGCTGGTGGATCTATTCACCTAAACACATGTAGGGATCATATTTTTGCATAATTATCTCCTTCTTTATTCAGAATAAGGGCAAATACAGGAAAACAAATCACACCATTTTTGTTTGTTCTCAGGAACAGAACAATGTAAACATCTCGGAGGAAGCTAATATCTCTTTAATTCACTCGATACATTTATGATATGCAGTTTGCAGGCATATTCCGTCTTGGCAGTGCTTCCTTATTTGACCTGGATTATTGGAGTCAAAGTCTGAGGTTCCAACAATGCTAAGATTGCAGTACTGGTGCAAGTGCCTACATTACTTCAATGGATTAGATTTTTCTTTTTCCTTACTTCTACCACCACATATTCCTATTTTCAATGTGATACAGGGAGCAAATTTTCCCACATTTCTCTCCTGCTAACAACACCAACAGAAGCAGGCAGAATCTGAGGGATTAGGGAAATTTCCCAAAAGCTTTTGAGGCCTTTGAAAGAGTTAGTGGATTTCACATGAGGATCCCACATGGAGGCTTCACCCATCCATGTTTATGATCATTACATTTTTCACCCTGATGTCAACCTTATTACCTATGTCTTCAAATATTATTCCTATTTAGGAGATAATTAACTGAGGCTGTACACATAGACTTGCAGAAAGTTATCTACTAAATCCACATGTGAGCTAGGATATGAACCTTGACTTCCAAACACTGTGTGACAGGGTGGGAATAATGAAACTCTCCAGATGTTGTTGCACTGCAGTTCCCAGCATTCCTTATCATTGGCCATGCTGGCTAGGCCTGATAAAACTTCAATCCAACACCATCTGAAAGGGTGCATGATTCCTACTCCCTCTCTAGCTAAAGGAATACACTAGCTTTCTAGGCCAGCATGTACCCTCCTTTATGAAACCACATACTCCTGTCAAACATGCCAGATATTCTGTGTGCTGTAGCCTAGAAATTCTGTTGGATATGCCTTCCCTACAAAGGCTGTTGTGGAAGGTTGAGAAGTGGAAAATGAGTGTAATAACACTCAGCAATCCGATAGCATGTGCCAGATGCTATATACCATAGTTACTATTGTTACACTCGGTTTCCAGCCTATAAAGCAGACATGAACTTCAGAAGGTTGCAGTGCTTTATTTCCAGGAAATTAGAGGCTGAAGCACATATCCGTCTAAAAACCATGCCCTCTTTTATAGGAACCCCTCTCTTTAATTGCTGGTGTGTGGAAAGTTCCTGATGCCATTTGAAAGGAAGGGGTCTTATACTGAGTGAGTTCACCAGTCCATCTAACCTAGCATTGTCAAGAGTGATGGGCAGTAGTTTTCCAGGATTTCAGACAGGAATTCTCTCCTCTCTCTCTCGTGTGTGTGTGTGTGTGTGTGTGTGTAAAAATGCCTTCAAGTCATCTGATGACTTACGGTAACCCCATAGGGTTTTCTTAGACAAGGAATACTTGGAAGTAGTTTTGCCAGCTCTTTCCAGCCTACAGCTCCTGGTGTTCATTGGCAGCCTCCAATCCAAGTACTAACCAGGACTGACTCTGTTTAACTTCCCAGATCAGATAGGATCTGGCACTTTTAGAGTATTTGAGCCTCTTCCTAGTGATGTTTAAGCCTGCTGATGTTTTAATGGTGGTGTGTTCAGGCGACAGTTAAGATAGGTGTGTTCAACTGCCAGGAGCTGGGGTGGTTACATTGCCCCTCCAAAGAGCTTGGAAGGGTGCATTCCCACCTCATCTCCTGTTTTTTTAATTTTTTGCCCCCAAGTGCTCTCTTTCTAGGAAACATGGGACAGTTTTGCCATGTTTTTGGCCCACAATTGGTTCAGGAAAGAGCTGTTTGCCAACAAGAGGTGATCTATCTAGAAGTCAACTTCCAGGTAACTTCCTGTTGAAAAAGACCTCTCCTGGGCCTAAAACAGCCCAAAAAAGCAGGGTTGGGAAATGGCTAAAATACCCCCATACCCTGGGTGGGATATGGGGCCATTTTTGGCCACAAACATCTTAATATTTTTAGAGCTTTAGGGGTTCTAAGGAGTTGTGTTCTTCTGAACACAAATGACAATGAAAGGTGACAGTACAATCTCATGCAGTTTTCTTCAAAGTAAGTCCTATTTGATTGGTCCTGTGGGACTTGCTCCCCTAGTGTTATAGCCTGTGTTTGAAAATGTTCTGAAGTTTCGGTGAAACTTCATATTGTGGGAATTTGATTTTGCTCAAAAGGACATGCAAGCCCAAGTATGGCTCTCTCCATGGAAGGACTTGGAGGCAAAAGCCTTGAGCCCCACTCCACAGAATTAGCAGGTGACCCCCCTGCCTCAATATACAAACAACAGGGCTGGCTTACTACAATTTGAAGTTAGTGAAATGATAATATATATATATGATTATCTAAAGAGGGCTCCCATTAGATTCAGGGCAGGCAGTACCTATAAGAAAGTTGTCTCAATTTTTTTTTAAAAAAAACCACAGCTAAATCTACAACTGATTAATTCCTCTTTCTGAATGTTTTCCAGTGAACATTAATAAAGGAACACTATGTCGTCTTCAACAGGGGGTAAATATTTTGCTTCTTAGTATGTGCAAAGGAATGTAGCCAGCTAATCCCTGGTAAGGCTTTTTGTCTGTTCCCTACATGTATACGCGCAGAGTATAATTGGCAACTAGGTGTGTATATTCTACTGTAGCACCTGCCTCTAGGATTTCATTGTTTAACCAGTGGGATGGAGAAACAAAGCACAGCAGTCTGTGGAAAGATCTCAGAGTTGATAAAAGAACCAAGGCATATCATTTACATTTTTTTTTAATTTTAAAAAAGTGGTTCATTTTGCAGTTTTGCGATTGCTCTGTCACATTCATGCAACTTAACAGAACAGAGGGAGCAGATAAAGACATAATTGTCTTCCACTTGTAACCTACCAATACCTTCCCACCAGCGCTTTTCTATTACTCTTACCAAAAGAATTTTTTTTAAAAAAATGTTAACATTCAAAAGCTGCACAATGTTTTTTGACCGGTACTGTTAGGAGACTTCCACCTGAGCTTTGAGAGCTGTCAGCAAATTAGATACCTCTTCCAAAAACTGAGGCAGCTGGCTTAATGGCATTTTACTCACTAGAGTAAAATAAGAGATCCAAGCTAAGTAATTTGATGCTCCCAGAGATTACCAGCAGGACACATTAGAGCAATCTGTTTTTTGTTCATGAGAATTTGCCTCTCTTGTGCTGAAGCACTCAGTGTTACAGACCAGGTTTACTTGGTTGCCAACTTTGTCACCTGGGAATAAACCTATGAAGTACAGAGTATAACCCATAGAGTATAGCATATAGGGTGTAAGACATAATGCAGAAAGCTAGATGTATTAGAATGTGAACGCATATATCATTGAGAATCTAGGAGGACCTTAAGTCTGGGCCAAACGTCTATTCAAACATAAATAAAACAAGAGAGAATGCCAGTGTTTCTAACAACATTGAGATGTGATCAGATATGACCAAGTATAACCTCCTAGCAGATGTAATGACTGATGTAATCAGATGGAAGGCAGCCAAAAGCCAAGACCCAGCTCTATACAGTTTATATTATATCCAACTGGACCAGCAATGCAATCATATCTAAAATCTTTGTTTTGATTGGATATCATAAATGAATCAGCACCTTTGTTTTGATTGAACAGCTGATAGCCTGGGTGAGACTAGAGAGATAATAAACGGAGTCAAAATAGTGCTAGCAAGTTAAACTATTTTGCAGGCTGCACCACGATAGCTGTACTCTTCCTCATAAACTACCCAGGCTGATAAGAATAGACTGTGCTGGTAAGAGAAGATGGCACTGGTAAGACAAACATCTACCTTATGCTAAAATAGATATATGTCCCATTATTATTGTTATGTATGCCTGTTAAGGATGTAACAGTTGCAGCTAAGATCTAGCAATGTTCAAAGATATTAACTCCTTGATGCCTGTGTATTCACAGGTGCCTGTTTTAGTGATACACAGTGTCTCAATAGATTACACTGTATTCCTTGATGAATAAATGGTTATAGAGATGATACAAAAAACAGAATTCTGTACATGTGAAAGCCTTCATGAAATGCCTGAATAATGTCTACACTATGGAAGGAATGAAAGAACCTGATGGTGGTGGTGATGACAATGGGTATATGCTGAGTTTACTGTTTAAGATGGTAATATTCCTATATGTGATAACTACTAAAAAGCCTGTTAAAGAGATGAGAAATAAAGCTTCAGTTCTTACGAGAGTGTAACACTTGCCATTTATTGAGATGTAATGAATGTGTGTTGCTTTATATGCAATGTAATGTAATGAAAGCAAGCACCAAGACATTGACATGTTTTCTTTTCTCCTTAAGGGGAATGTATATGTTTGTATATCTATGAATGCATATAATAAATAGCCAAAAAGACTAGCAGAGTCTACTCATTCTCCCATACAAATACCCTGAAATTCTGCTACTTAAGAATGCTTGAGTGAAGTGTTGATGTTAACTCTGTTTGTCTTGTTTTAACCACCTTGAGGAATTGGGCACTCAAGTAGCTAGAAGGTGATAATGGAGCCCCAGACACAATCCAGATTAGCTGACAAGTGGCAAGGATCCCCAATCCTTGGATATAGGGGCAGGCAACCATAGCTATTTCATCAGCCTTCATAAAGATACTATTTTCCCAACACTTGAAGCCACTGAAATGACTGTCAAAGGGAAATGTTGTCATTGTTGTTATATACAGAAGTGAAGTACTGCTTCTAACCTGGCAGCAGTAAATATAAATAGGCACTTTCTGAAGCGTGCCACCTAACTGTTCCAATTTGGCAGGCACATTCCAAATGAATCCTTTGTCATTCCACTGTGTCAGCTACATTTAAGATATTCCAGTTTCCCTCTCATCCTCCCACTTTCCCTCTCCATCATTGATTTACTTCACTTGTAGCAAATTAAACGTACAAAAGTAGTTTACTCTCAGCTAACTCAGCAGGAGAGTGTGGGGAGGGGAGGGAAGGGGAGGGGAGGGGACAGGACAGGACAGGACAGTGGTGGTGGTGGTGGAGTCTTCCATTTCGGACACAAGCATGGCTCTTTTAAAATTCAGAATACAGCTCAGAGCAGATTCCCTGACCCACTGACATGGAAGCCACCAGTTGCCCCCTCTTGGGGCCACTTTTGTAGAAACCTGAAAAATGAGAGACTGAACATCCAGGGAACAGGACTCTTAATCCTCATTGTCTCAGAATGGAGCCCTCGCTATTAAAGAATCCTTCCCTGTATTCTCCTTCTCGTTTGGAAAAGGATGCCAAAGACCGAAAGCTAGGCACCATAGAAACAGTTAAAAAGTTTACTGAAAAGTGTTTGGGAAGTTGGGGGAGGGAATAATTCAAACAAAAAGCCTTCCAGTGACACCTGAATGCCAGGACTTAGAAGTTAGAACTTTAGCTGGATGGTAGTGGTCATCAAGTGATTTGTATAGTAGTTGAAAGTATTTATAGGGCTTACTCACGGATCAAAGTTTGTTTGGGGTTGGCATGACAATGCATGTTTCCAGCTGTCCTACAGAACAGTATGCTGTCTGTTGCTACGATAGCCAGTAATACACAGGACATTCAACTATTTTACAGCAGCAGTTCTTAATAATATAGGATTGTAACTCTGACTTCTTTTTAAAAAAACAAAAAACAAAACTGCATGAATTCTTATGGATAGCATGGTGATATTCAGGCTTGCTTTTTGCTAGGTCTTCATTTTACTGTCCCAAACAGTGGGTTTCTAATAGGCTCAGGGCATGTTCCTGCTCTTTTCAAAAGATCTGCTTCAACACTTTCAAAACAGGGAAAGCTGGCTTGTTTTCCTTCATGTGTTGGTGATGATCCTCCTCCATGCATCCTCAGATAATGGCTTGCAAACAGAACATGAGCTAACATTGCCATACAATGAGCATTTACCTGAGTGAGCCCACTGAACTGAGGACTTCTGTCTTGGGCCTCTGTGTTCTTCAGCACTTTTAGGAATAATTTGGAGGACAGACTCTTTTCAGATTTGCAGATGACCCAAAGCTGGGAGACATAGGCATTTGCCATGCGGAAGGGCCCCTGGAGCATCGCGCAACTGCGAAGAGCGGTCCACATGATGCACTCATGCAATGCTCCAGGGGCTGGCAGGCGCCGATCAGGCACTATTTCATTTTTGGCTTTGAGCCGAAAATGGTGTGTGATTGCGCATCACTCTAGGGCTCTGCGTGCACTTGCCGTGTGTACAGCTCCAGGCTGCACTGCGGAAGGAAGAGGAAGGGCTCTCGTGCAAGCAGGCAGCAGCTGCAGAGCTGAAGCAATGGGGACGCAAGAGCCTCTCGCAAGAGGCTGCTCACACAATTCCTGCACCCCAGCTCCGCAAAAAGGTGAATTGCGGAATGGGCCATAGCTGAGAAATTCAAGCTGACAAATCCAAAATGGTGTTGACATGCTAGGACATTGGGCAAAACCCCAACATGATCAATTAAACTCAACAGTGATCCATATGAATTATGCATTTAGGAACAACAACAACAAAATTAAATATACAAGAAAGCAATGTTGGAGACCTTGCATGGCACCTTCACAGTTAAGAAATGTTAGTTTTAAATCCAGTTGGCCTGATTTGATAATACTAATCATTTTAGTGAATATTATTATTAAAACAGTCTTTATGTTGATTGTTAGTAACACATTAGTAACATGTTATTTTTAGATTTGTTTTAAAAATCCATTACAGAAATTAGTGTTGTATACTTGGAAGCTGGATTGTACATGCTAACAGCAGTTGTAGGGAATATGGTATGCCAATATAATGCTTTAGTGACTGTCACAATTAATACCATCGCTATCCACCAAAATGGTGAAACTAGCATCTTTTTAACTGCGGATTCTCCCTACCTCTTTGTAGCTGAGGTTAGCTGGGATACAACTGCCACATTTAAATGGGACTTTGGAAATATCTCACCTCATCAGATGGGTCATATCTATCAAAGAGGCTGAGATGTTATCATGAAAGTTGCGGGTGAGAATTTACTGAGTCACAGGACAGTTATGCTCAGGTGGTGGCTGAGGTTAAGCTACAGACTGTACATCCAGAAACTGATGAATACTATTTCCATCAGTCCCCCATGCTTCCAGTAAGGCATGATAGCAGTTTTAGTCCCTCCAAAACAAGCTAAAGGTTTCGCACCCGTGGAGTAAAAAATATTTTACCTTTCCACATTAAGTATTTTACTGGTCATTTGCAATGACCTTTCTGAATCATTGTTTTTCATCCTATCAGGATACTCACCTAATTTTATTGCAGAAATGTTGTTCTCAGGTAGCAATGGTAAACATTCTCAAATTACAACATTCTACAATCTTCAGTTTTGTTATTGTTATTGTTGCTACAGCTGCCATTATTTTGAAAAATTCTTTGTTCGGGTTGTACAACAACACAGTAAGTAATATAAAACTGGAAAAAACTTCTGTTCCTTAATATAGCTGATGGTTGACTACTTTTCTGGTTAGAATTTTGAAGAGTTCTGTGGCATTTGAAAACTTTCCTGTTCTTTTGCCATTAAAAGGTAGAAGAGGTTTTTTTTTTAAATCAAATACTTTGTAATCTTGGAGTGGGGGAGTAGGCCAGAACTTTCAATTGACACAGAGTTTTTCCCCCCAAGAACAGTTCCAAGTTATGTTCCTGTTATATAAAGAATTCAAAGGATGTCTGAGATGAAGAACTTTTATTTTCTCAATAAATTTCAGTAAGAAATTCCTTCTGTAACTTTCTTTCCCATGCTTTGCCTGTCCTTAGGCTGCCATTAAAAGAAATAATCGGTGTCATTTTTCAGTGTGACGGCCAACTCCAAAAAGTTTGATGCCTAAGTTGTATCATCACATTACATAGCAGCAATGGGCATCACACTAGTGCCAAGCAGAGTTCTTACTTGCTATTTGAACACATACATTTCTGGAAACTGGTTACAGAATGTTGGTCTTTTTCCTTTTCCTTACTGGTTTCTAACTTACACACAGTTTGCAAGAAGGAAAAGTTGTCTTTCCTGGTAGGCATATCAAAGAAGAGCAAAGGTGGGGGGATTTTTTTATTCTAGAGTATGATTCCCAGAACCCCTAGACAGCATTGCCACTGGGGGTATTTTCTGGGAACTATAGTCTGGAAAACTAACATTTCCAAATTCTAGAGATGACACAGTAACACTGCTCATTGAACAGGCTGGGTGTATGTGTCCTTAAACATGATTAAGCTCACAAGTAGAGTAGGTAAGAGCAGGTATAGAACTCCTAGCATGGCCAGAAGGACCTGATGTTGTTCCCAGGGAGGATGCTAATTACTGCTGGCACAATTCTCTGTGAAGGAGTGACCCCTCATCTCTCAAGATAACATGGCCTCAGGAATCAGATCTCTTCAGCCTTCTGTCTCACTCAGGCATTGATGAAGTCCCATGCATTGAATGAGGAGGCACTGCTGCACTCTGTCTCAGAGATCCATCTTCAGAGGAAAAAGGTGAAGGGTGGCAACTTCCCTGGCATGGCATGGCCCTTTCTGATGAGGGTCTCTTCTCTCTGACCAGAACACTTTCTGGGCAGTTGTCAGCTGGCTGTGCAGGTTACTATGGAGCTTTCCATCAACCCTTTCTGTTTCAGCTAGTACACTGATGCCACTATTTCCACCCATCTGGCCCTTTGGGATGTTGTCACCCCAGCAGAGGCACCAGCCTCTCCAAGGAGAAATCCATCTGCTGTGATGGCCAGCTGGTCAGGAAAACCCACAGGATTTGATGGTCATTCCACCAAAGGAGTCAGTTGATTTTATCATCAAGGTAGCCTCATGTGGCAATGCATCAGGATATACACCCATCTCATTCTCACTCTGCTAGAGGGTACCGTGGCAGAGAACAAGTGTTGCGGATGATGCTCCGGTGTGAAGTGAAAAATCTGTTCCTTGATTGCAGGAAATACAGGTTGCTTGCCTCTAACTGGGGTTTTTTGAGTGAATTCACACAAATGGGTTTTGCATTTGGGCAGAGCCTCTCACATAATATTTCCAAAGCAGAGCGAGCCTTCCCCATATGTTCTTGGATATAAATAACTCTCACTGTTTAGTTGTTAAACAAAATTGAAAAATGAATTTGGGTCAGCAAGATCTGAAAAACATTGGAAACTGTACAGATTTGCATGAGTATGTATTGGACATTAACTTGAGGGAGAATTTCTAAAAGAGTATGTACAGATGGCATCTAAAATGTTTCCAACTATCTTGAAGCTCTGTTGGTGCTGTAGAAACTGAAGTGGTACATTTCCTCATATTGCCGGTACTCTAGTAAAACAGTATTGGACCATGCTTGAAACTACCATCAAGAGAATTACAGGCTTGAATCTGCAAGTGGATTCACTCATGATATTCTTAGGCAATCAGATCAGATTTGCAAAAGTGACAAGCAGCGCCTGCTGAAATTTTGTCTTCTACATAATTGTGTGTGTGGGTGCTTGTGTGTGTGGTAAAGATGAAAAAAGCACCAGTGTGGTGCAATGATTTGACCACTGGACTATGGCCCCTTTTGCAGCACCCTCCCATCCCGCCATGGAGACAGGAGAAGGACAGGACTACAATGACATTTCTGCATCATGGTCCTGCTTCTCTTCCATCCCCGGGTGGCACAACTGTGGGATAAATCATTGACGGGTTTTCCCCATCAATGACCTGTGATCACAACACCATTCTGCACTTACCTGTCCTGTGGAAGAGCAGGAAGTGCGATGGTGGCACTTCCTGCCCCAGCGCAGCCTGGGAAAGTACCTGGCTGCACTGTGGAAGGAAGCAGCATATCCACTGCACTTCTTTGTGCAGGGAGCCAGTCCCGTGCAGAGGGGAGCGCTGCTGTCATGCTCCCTTCCCAGCAGCACTCCCTTCCCAGCAAAGTCAGACACTGCTGCAAGAAGGCAAGCTGCAGAAAGAGCCTTTGAACCTGGAGACCAGGGTTCAATTCCCTGCTTGGTCATTGTAATCAACTGGATGACCTTCAGAAAGTCACACTCTCTCAGCCCCAGAAACCCCCATGATAAGTTTGCCTTGGGGTTGCCGTAAGTCAGAAATAATATAGAATCATAGAATCATAGAAATCTAGAGTTGGAAGAGACCACACAGGCCATCCAGTCCAACCCCCTGCCATGCAGGAACACCCTCAAAGCAATCCCTACAGATGGCCATCAAGCCTCTGCTTAAAAACCTCCAAGGAAGGAGACTCCACTACACTCCGAGGCAGCACATTCCACTGCCGGACAGCCCTGACTGAAGGCACACCACTACCACCACCACCACAACAACATGAATTTATATTGTGGTAATACTGCTGCAACTTACCCTAAGTCGGACCATGATCCTTTTGTGTCTCATCCCATGAGTCGAAGCAATTGAATAAGCAAATGGCATTAGTGTTAAGCTTTTGTCTGCCCACTAGGTGTCAGAACAGATTTAGATTTCTAGTTTTGTTGACACATACTCAGTGATCATTCTTGCAGAGAGCAGAAGTTGTTATTGACTTCAGTGACTCTGTCATCCCTGTTCAGACTGGTTTGCAGGTAATTATAGCTCAATAATGGTGTTAAAACAACAGAAAAAGACTGGATTTCTCTGTTTAATGAAGTAATAAATGTAAACTGGCAATTGCCAGGACTTTCACTTCTCTATATCCAGTTTTTGCATCTCTCTTTTCATGTTAAAAATCTCCTCTCCTCTATTTGCATGTCTGATTGTACATCATTTTCACTGCATATTGCTTTTTGTATTAGTGACTCCATCCTTTCCTGTCAGAACATCGTCTACTGTTCCCTCTGTGGTTCTGTCAGTTACTAAAGATGCTTCTTCCATGACAACAGTGTCCACCTCCAGTGTGCTGCTCTCAAACGGGCCATCTCTTTGAGAAATGGCAAAGGACTGAACTTCATTCCTGTGGCCAAGTGAGCCCTCCCTGGATAGATGAGGCAGTCTGCCATCCCTAGAGTCACTTAAAAATTATAACGCAGGAGAGCACCACCCTGCCATACATTCTGATTTCCAAGGATAATCAAAGTGTCCTCAGCAAAAGTCATAAATAGACTTGGTGAAAAGAATTGCCCACCTTGCTGGGCTTTTGTGTCATTCATCATGCGAAATGCTGGAGAGCACATTCACACTAGAACAGACACTGCATGTGTGTGGCATAGCTGTAATGTGTACCAATCTTCTGAAGCATTTGAAGGCATTTTAACATAAAATAGCTTTTATTTTTAAAAAGTTATTTACATTTTAAAAGTACTATAGCATCTTTCCTTCTACTCATATAGACACAGAGTGAATACATCCTGAAAGCTAACAACAACAAATAGCTCTTCAGGCATTCATCATTTGTCATAGAATACAGCTGGCAAGCATCTTATCTAGTCTTTGAAGACAACCCCCCAGAATGACTATTCAGGTTATGACTGAAGACTTCTGAAAGGAGGAAGAGGTGCTGAATTTTTCACTAAAATACACTGATCAGACACTCTGTCTTCATCTTTCGCAATGTAGCCTGTTCTTTCCATACAAAGTAAAAGCATATGAAAATAGCACTTCATTGTAAGAACTTTAAATTTACTCTTTACAGTGTATTGAGATTTCCCAAAAGTTAATCACATCAGTGTTGCTAAGACCGCAATCTTCAGTGACACATCATCGAGTGGCAAATTTAGAAAGGGCAAACAAATTAGCTTGTGCTTTCTCATGGAAATACTCACAAATATTAGTTTGATTTCTCCCCACCCCAAAAGACAGGGACTTGGGGATTTGGTCCAAATTAGGTAAAATCACATTCCTTATTAGTTTAGCGACTACTGCTGAAAACAGGGTATACCCTTTTGCCCCCCGACAAATGTCTTCTTTATGTGACAGTTAAAAAAACTGAAGGCACAATTTATTAAAGCTGAATTTGATAGTAACAATGTTCATTAATAATTTGGATCTCTTTGGGTAGATTATTACTCAGACTCGAGTTCTCGGCAGATCATAAATGAGCGAAGAGCATTTTTTAGGACCAGACAATATTAGAAACATGGTTGCTAACTAATTAAAATAGTCCAAATTATCTGGTCAATTGTTTGTTTTAGAGTCAGCATGGGTATGAATTTTAGTCTCAACATGCATTTCTACTTTTTAGGATTTAAAGACTAGAAACTAAGGAGTTTGATTTATGAAGTTTGGAAGACTCCTCAACATAGTGGGTTCTCAGTCTTCGGTCCTTGAGGTTTTTATTTCAGTTACCATAAGTTCTAGCCAGCATGGCCGGTGGTAGGGATTTGGAGAGCTGAAGTACAAAATACGTTGATTTCCAAGGCTTAGAATCATTTTCTTAGTCTTGATAACAATTTCCTTCCTTTTCAACTGCCTCTGTTGCCTGATCTATTTACCTGGCCTTTGAAGGGGAGTTATGATATCTTTCTTCGTTGTAATCATATCCCTCCCCCAAATGGATAATCTATTTCACAAGGCTGAGCTAGATATGATTCAAAGTCACAGATGCCTTCCCAACCAAAAGCTAGCAAACATTACTGAATAAGTTACTGAATAAGTGCCACATCTGATTTGGCCCTCATGCCATCAGTTAGCTGCTTCCATTAGGTCGGCTGAAAAGGAGTAGCCATGGTTCATGGGTAGAATGCCTTCTTGGCAGGCAGACGTTCCCAGGTTCAATCTTCACCATCTCTAGGGAAAGAATTCTGCCTAAGATTATGAAGAACTGCTCTCAATGCATGCTGAAATACTGGGCCAGATGGAGTAGTAGTAGAATCTTCATATGTGAGTGGCACTGACGGACAGCCTCATTACTGGCTACTGTAATTTTTCTGCAGAAGTTTCTTAGCAATTAAATAGCTTGTTTGGTTTCTTCACCAGGGAAGAGACTTGCCTGTCATAGAATCAAGGAACACTTCTAACAAAGGCATCATGTATTGTATTTCACTTTAAAACAACATGCCATAAGTTTAATTAATTGTACCAGTCCTTTTTTGCTTTTTGTAGCTATTCTGACATACTAGAATGGATAGACAGTTATGCTACTAAACTACCTTCACAGCAACTCAATACTGACCCTAATAGTTTTGCCTCAACGCCAGCAATAGGGCTCTACTGCAAGTTTGGTTGCAGATCCAGGTGCAAAGTCTGCTGGGGTCACTTTTCTTTCTTGGCTGGTAAAATAGAACAACCAGTCAAACCCAGAGACTCAAAAAGAAATGTTGTTATTTTGTGTTCCAGTGTCAGACAGTGTTGAACCCTGAGAAGTAGTGGTTTAGTCAAATTTGGTGATATCAGGCCTTGTTAGTACTTGGAAGGGAGACCGCCAGGGAATGACTACCTATTGTTGGCTACAGTCAAAGGAAAGTAGTGGCACACATTCTCTGAATAAATCATGTCCCCAAACCTAGGATAAGGTCATCATAAACCAGAGTTAAATTGAAGGCAGAATAACAATGGACAAAACAGTGATTCTGAGAATGTTTACAAGGATGCTGAAAAAGAAAGTGTGCTGATGACAGGAAACAAAGGAAAAGCAAATCTGGACCTGCAAAGTTCTGAGGCAAAACATGCATTAATAAAGGGCTGAATTAGTGGGAGATGCAGGTCTGAGACTGCATGGTATTCCAAATCCTGTGCCAAGAGTCTGAAACAAAGATGAGAGAAAACTGGGTTAGATTACTAAAGTAAGTAATACATACGCGCTCACAAAAATCTTGTGCGTATTGAAAGATATACAACCTAGCTATAGTTTGGAAATATTGACCATGGGCTGAGGGATTCTAAGAACTGTAATTATAAGAAACTGTTCCAGGCTCTGAACCTAGCTAAGTAATACCTGTTGTTTTTCTTTAAAAAATGAAAGTACAGCTCTGTCTTCTTTTTCTGTTCTAAATAGGACTTTCCTGGTCTGTATTTGTATCTCAGATATACCATCTGGATATTGTCCCCAGTACCTGTCCTCTGTGTCCCTTGTCCAGGTCACCATCAGAAAGAAAGTTCTCAAAGTAATCAGAGAGTAATTAAGAAAGTCACGTCCTCCGATCCTGCTCAACACAAAGTAAGAATTGGGGCTGTGGGGATTCTTCCATTAGAGTTTCTTGTACAGGATTGGTTTCTTATTTCTTTCTGAAAGACTCATTCTCAGCCACTCTTCCTAGGACATGGCAGCTTCCAGTCAATCCATGTGGATGCCCAGGTATGCTGCCACATGCTCAGGCAATTACATGGAATCTAACATCGTATCTTGGAGATACTGAAGATTGCCTTGTAGCCTGTGCTGTTGACTTACAGGCTGAAGTAGCAAAGATCTGTTTAAAAGCTCATCCATACCGACTTCATCATGTGGCATCAGCAGGTTACCATGTCACCAACTCAAGACATGGAAGCACAAGTGCGGAGGTAGAGTAGAGGATTGTCAGTGGATATTGGGAGGATTCAAAGGAACTTAGAACCAAGACTCTGGGGTTCAGGCTCTCTGAAGGACTCTGTGTGTGCATGTGTGCGCGCGCACATGCATCTTTAGGTCATGATGACCATATGAATTTCATAGACTATACCTCCTCAAGCTTTTATAGACCATACCTATTCAAGTTTTAAGACTGGTGGGGGTGGGGCTTTCTCTCAGTCCCATCACTGTCAGAGGCACTTTTAGTGAAGACATGAGAGAAAGCCTTCCTGGTGGCCACTCTCAGATGATGGAATTCCCTCTCAGGCTTGTTTGGCACAGTCCCTGTTGTTTTCCCACTGGCAGGCAAAGGCCATTTCTGCACTAAGCTGTTATAGTGCTATTATTCCACTTTCAACATCCTATGAGATCCTGGAGTTTGCAGTTTAGGGAGTGGTCTTTGAGGCCCCTCCCTAAAGTGCAGACCCCAGGATTCCATAGGATGTTGAAAGTGGAATAACAGCACTGTAACAGTCTAGTGTAAAAATGGCCTGAAAGACCTTTTTGTTTAGACCAGACCTTTGGCTGTTAACTGCTTGTGGCAGAAGGGACTTTCAAAAATCTTTTAAAACTTTTATCTTCTAATTTTTGTCATCATTACTATGTTTTATATGTGTTTTAAATTGATTTAAATCAGGGATTTAAAAAAATAGGATTGTTTAAATAATGTTTTTAACATTTTTTATTATTATGTTTTTATCTGGATGCTATACTCTGTTTTAACCTATGGAGCAAGCCAGCTTGGGTCTCGTGCCAGGAAAAGGATGGAGTCTAAATTAAACGAATAAAATAAGTGTGCATACTCTGAGAGCAAAGGAGTAGGGTGCACTGAAGATTTATATTGTTCCTGAGGAATTTATCTTTCTTTCTTTTTCTTTTTTTAAAACTCTTGTGGCCCCAAATGGGGTTTTCTTGGCAGGCTTATGGCATGAATACTGGCTGCACATGGGAGCTTGGGAAGAATCCAGCAAAGGCTCAGGAAATTCTGCATGATCTTCAAGCAAGCAAACGGATTCCTGAGACCTTTATGTTGGTTTGACACTCTTCTTTCACATGGAGACAAGAACCAGAGCACTGTGCAGTTTTTGTTCTTGCTCTTAACAGAGAAAGAGTTGCTTTTTTTTTTCCCCAGAGAGTTTCCAATTTGTTTGCTCAGGCTGCCAAGTTATAAGGACAAAGGAATATACAGCAGGAGTGTTTTTGTATTTTGCTAGTCTGGCTATTTAATCTCCTAACCTTGTCTTAAGAGCACTTATTTTTAAAAGCTGTATTAAACAGATACACACCCTTAAAGCAGTTTCCTATTATCTTTCATATCAACTTCCTGTGACATTCAGTGGATACTAAATGTATAGCCTGAAGAACAGGAATGGTTCAAAGGGGGGGGGTTGGAAGAAGCATATTTTCCCATAGGCCACCCACATTCTCATAGAGAGAAGCTATTTGTGCATACTGTGTAGCATAACTTGTAGTGTACTAGCACATACTAGTTTTGTGGACTGGCATCATACTCTCTTTGGGGACTGAAAGCTGCAAAGGCTCACCCACTGCTGTAGTTAGATCCACAGGGGTATGCTCAAGTGTAAAGCTTAGGAAAATTTTCTTCTGACTACAATTGTTGGCCTTTCAAGCCATCATGTTGGCTGGTGGACTCAGGGAGTTGTAGGTCCAAAAAGTAATTTTTCCAAGCTCTGCTCAAATGGCATATCTGGCATTGTTAATATAAGCAGTTTCCCCAACATGTGTGTAGGTTATTTTATTAAACTGTTAAATGTTTAGGAGTATTTGAATTATTTTATTTGTAACGTCTGGTATGATCTATTTTGAGTGCAAAATTTGTATTTTTCTTGTGTTTTTCTTATATATTTGTTCTCATTTGTATTGTGTATTTTGTATTTTTTGTTATCCATGTCTTATTCTTTTTTGTATATATTACATAATTTTTTAAAAATGGTGCATCTAGCATTGTGCATTTTAAATAGGAAACCTAAGAAATTATAATTTTAATGAAACACTGAAGCACTGGGTATCTAGACGTTGTTATCCTCACAGAACTTAAGTGCATATCTGGAGTCCTTCTCTGGAAGTCATGGCACTTAACCACATGTGAAACTGAATCAAATAGATACACAGCCTCCAATTGTCCCAATGTGGCAGGGACACTATGAATCACTACTCTACCATTCCACTTTTTTTCAGCTGCTTTTAAAATATTCCCATGTCTCTCTTTTCCTCCCACTTTCCCCATTATCTTCAGCTTACTTCAGTTGCTCCAAACTGAAGTCAAAGTGCAAAAGTAGTTTGCATTCAATTAACTCAGTTGGGGGAGAGAAGAGAAGGGGTGGAATCTTGCCCCTTCCAATAGGCTCAGGCAAAAGCAAACTGCTGTAGCCTCTCCTGATTTGCTTGTTCTTCCTCATGAATAACTTTGGCCATCTTAACCACACACTGATGCTGCTTAGCTACACATGTTCTGGTTTTCATCTATGAAATGCTGGAGGGTATATAGATAGTATACGTATATCCTGAATATGGAGGGCTGTGAATTGTGGTAAGTAAGCCTGGAAGAATGCCTTTTCTGATGTTACTGTTTGTAAGTTGGTCAAGCTCATAGGACAGTGATTGCTCAGGCAAACAAGCAGTATCAAAATGGCAGAAAGGCACAGGTTCTAAATACTGAAAATGCAAGCAATGCCTGACCTCTGGGTTGCAAGTACAGAGTGGTGGTGGATCTAACCAATTTGACTTCCAAATATTGTAATATTTTATCTCTGTCCTAGAGATGGGCAACAGAGCCAGGGACAGGAGCTACTTTTTGCCCATGAACTCACTCCCCACCAGGCTGCAGGGACCAGTTCTTCCATGGGCAGAAGTGATGTTATGTCACTTCTAGTTCAGGTTTCAGAACCACTTCTCTATCCCTGCCCCACAAGCCACACTGGAAGAATATTTTTGTATACCTTATTTTTCAATGTGACATACTGGGTTCTTTATCTCTTTGTCTTCACATTCTGTGATAGGAGCAAAGCTGTGTTTGCAGAGTTTGCTGAGTTCAATGCTGATGTCACTGTGTCACTTATGTCACTGTGATGTTCCTGTCTGAATTTCCATCAGCCAAACCAGTGATTGCTTCAGTGTCCTTTCTCAAATCCCACATGTTCCTGTCTGAACATGTTCTGGACTTTCCCCTTGCTATGGTGGCATATATCTCAGACAGATAAACATGTCCTACCACTATCTCACAGCACCAGGGAATATGAGAGGAACTAGCTCACAGGCTGTGTGTCTGGGAGAGAAATACGTAAACATGATGTTATGTGCCTTAAACTACTTTTCAATTTATGGCAACCCTGAAAGGTTTTCTGGGGGCTGAGAATGCGTGATGCACCCATGGTTACCCAGTGGGTTTCCATGGTCAAGTGGGGAGTCAGATCCTGGTCTACAGGGTCTTAGTCCAATGTTCAAACCACTATACCATGCTGGCTGTCACACCACACTAGCCAGATTGTACACATATTCTACCTCATACACTTAAGTTAACTATTTACAAAGGCCAGGAAAGCTAGAATAGCCAACAAATCCAAAGCGATGCTGATTTATGTTAGCCAAGGCAGGTGAGCAGGTGGCTACTTTCTTGTACCTTTCTTTTGGCATGACCAATCTTCTCTTGTTTTCTATCCCATTGCTTCCGATGAGAGGGAGAACTGCAATGTTATCTGTGAGACTAGCATTCCTTCTCTGTACCCTGCAACATTTCACAGATGAAAACCAGGATATGTGTGGCCAAGCAGCATCAGAGTGTAATCAAGATGGTAAAAGTTATTCATGAAGAGAGGTTACAGTAGTTTGCTTTTGCCTGAGCCTGTTGGGAACAGTAAGATCCTCTCCCCTCTCCTCTGGCTGCTGCTAACTGAAGACAAACTAACCTTTGCACCTATTCAATTTCAGGGAAATGAAGTACATGGAAGAAGAAGGGGGAAGCAGAGGAGGAGAGAGAAACTGGGGCATTTTGAAAGCAGCTGAAAAGGTGGGTCAATTTTAATTGGATGAATTGGGACTGTCCCTGCCAAATTGGTTGCCAGATCTCAGGGCCTGACCCTGAATCTCTTGTTTTTGTGGGTTGTCTCAGGCAGGAGATGAGAATGTAAATTCTCCAGGTTTTGGGGTGGGTGGGGTGGGGTTGGCTTTGGGCAAGAGGAAGGGGTTGTGTGTAGATCTCAAGTGCAGCTAGTACAGCAGCAGCTTGCTCTAAGTGCAAGGATTCATTTTTTGTTGTTTTTTCCTGATGCAGCTTGCTAAAATTCTTCTCTCCCAGTCATTGTGGTGCCAGGGCTCACCTTCTGCCCTGCAGCTACCTGCTTGCTAAAAGTAAGTAGACTAGATTCAATACTCTCTATCTCTAAGTAGATGAAAAGGAATATTCCCCCTTTCCCCTTGATCTGGGGACAACCCTTTAGCCAAGATTTCTGTCTCATTTTCCAGACCATCTCTAGATTTCAGCTTATGGTCTGAAAACCTCAGGGCCTGGAATAGTCTTGAACTGGCAAACCTAACTGGAGAGTTTGCCAAGGAACTGGGAGGCTTCACATGATATAAAAGCCTCCCCTGATCGGCACCCACATGACCCTTGAGAAAGTTTAGTTTGGGGCATAAGCTTTTAGGGTCCCCAGGCCTGTGTGGTAACTTTCCGAAGTTCAGAACATGCATTTTGCTTACATGCATTTTGCTTTACATTTTGCTTACTTTCGTGGAAATGTGCAGCTGACATATTGCCAAAAGCACTATCAGACTTGCACCAGTTTCTATGTACGAGCAGTGCTGGCTCATGCAGAAGACATCTTTGGTATCCTGCTATTTACTGTAGCCATGGTGAAGGTGAGAAAAAGCAGCAGAAGAAGAGAAAATTGCTCAAGATTATCTGACACCCTTGTGGTTGCTGTACCTAAAGTGATCTCCAAATTTTAGATCTCTTTGTTTAAATCTCTTCCCTTTATCCGCACACAGCAGACTAGTAGTATCTTATCTACAAGGCTTATCTTGACACTCTGAACCTTTCTCTGTCGCAACTGAAAAGATTATCATGGGGAACACTGATGTGTTTATTTCATAAAAAACCCTGTTTATCTTGTCTCTTTTTCCTCCTCAGCAGCATCCATGTGGCTTCAACAAGAAAATGTAGGGATTAAAAAGTGTTTTCTTAATTAAACCCAACAATAAATATGAAACAAATACTTAGTAAGTCAAAGTCTTCCTAAAACAGGAAGGCCTTGAGTTAAGAAGGAAATGTTTTCTAGGAGGACTGTCCCATGGTCCCGACAACCAAACAACAACACTGAGGTTGGCTACTGGTTCTTCTTCGTGGTCTCTGTGCCTTCATACACTAGGAGCTTTAGCGCCTGCGCGGTAGCGTTCGGAAACTTCTAGAGCTTGTTCGCTTGGCGGGAACCCCTCCCCCACGCCGGTACTGCGCATGCTCCTCCCGCCGAGCAACGGTCTCTCCTCAGTTCTTTCTCGTCCGCCGTCGCGTACGGAAGGTTCTTTAGTTTGTTCCTCTCATTTTGTGCTTGGCTTGCTGTTTTCACGGTTTTACGGATTTTGGACTGTCTCTGACCTCTCTTTCGGACTTCCCCTTCGGCTTTGGTCTTTTTCGGATTTCGCTGTTTGGCGTTCTTCGTCTTATGTCCGCGCTCTTTAAGAAGTGCGTGTCCTGCGGGTGCAAGGTTGCCCTCAACGACAGCCACAAGGAGTGTCTCTTCTGTTTGGGTGAGTCCCACAACATCCGGACTTGCCCAATTTGCCGGGATTTTACTCCCCAAACTCTCCGCAACCGCTCCGCGAGACTCAAGTCTTATTGTTGGGAACAGTCTCTGCGGGCGATAGACGAGACCTCCACTTCCAAGATGGCCGACAAGAAGACGACCACGCCATCGACGGTATCGGCGGCTGCCGTTCCGTCCACCTCGTCGGTATCGGGCTCGGTACCGGCGAAAACGCCGATCTCGGCGTTACCGAGGATCCCGAAGCTGTCGGCGGCTGCCAAGTCAGCAAAAGGATCCTCGACGGCGAGGAAGGCTGAGGCTCCCCTGACGGAGACGCCTGCTAAAAAGCGCCCTGCTCCGGACGGAGGCAAGGGCAAGGAGAAGGAGAAGAAGAAGAAGAAGAAGGAGAAGAAGCGCTCCCCGGCTGGGGACGCTCAACCTCCTACTCCTCCTCCTACTCAGCAGCCTTCCAAAGGGCGAGGCGAGTCCGTCGATCTCTCGGAGGATGAGATCGAGGACGTTCCCCAACAGCGCCCGGACTCGCCTGTGGCAGACCCTCCAACCCTGGTGGAGGAGCGCCACCGCCCTCCTAGCCGTCGCAGGTCGGCCGACCTGCAGCAGAGAGAGACCTCTGCTTCTCCGGAGCGGCGTTCGACCTCCTTCCGGTCCCGGTCCCGCTCTTCCGAGCGTCCGGTGGCCTCGCCGCCTCCTAGGGAGACAAGAGAGGAACAACCTCGCTCGTCTGCCTCCAGATACACCTCGGCGTCCTACGTGGCCAGGTACGCGAGGGAATCTGAATGGAGAGAGCGCCCGGCCTCCTATCGGTCACATTCACCATCGTACCGGGATCGGTACCATCGTGGCCCGAGTCGCTGGGAGACCTTCCGGAGGTCCCGGTCACCTCGTCGACAGTGCGAATCGCGCTCGCCTAGAGGGGACGAGGCTCGGTACCGTCGACGCCGAAGCCGATCTCCGTCGGACCGCCGCTCCTTCAGCCGCTCTCCCTCTCCTCGATATCATAGGGCGAGGGAGCCTTCACCTCGGTATCGGGCGATATCGCCACCTCCTAGGGTCACGGCAACGGCGACGCGCCCTACGGAGTCGGTGGTGACTGAGTGGGCTACGACGACGTCAGCCTGCCAGACTACCCCTGTCACCACTAAGAAGGTGAAGTCGGTAGTCAGCCAGCCCAAGCGGGACGCTGCTGCTACCACCGCCCCGGCTGCAGAGAAGCCTAGGAAGGCAACACCTGTGGCGACTGCGAAGGAGCCGGAAAGCGAGCGGCGAGAGGACTCACCGACCTCAGAGTCGTACGACTCGAGTGCGGAATCAGAGGTGTCTGAGGCGGCCTCCCAGGAGTCTCCTCCGCTGGGATTCGGGGACCCGATCCCAGATTCTGCTCCAGAGGACGTCCACCAGTTCTCTGCGATGCTGCTCCGCATGGCTACTACCCTCGGCCTTAAGATCGCCGATGCGGAGCCGGAGGACGACGATCCAGCCTTCTCCGTCTTCGAGGAGAAGCGACCTTCCACGGCCCCGCTGCCTCTCCTGCCCCGGGTATCCAGACTGGTGAAGGCCGCCTGGGATAGGCCGGCCTCGGCTCAGCCGATACCGCAGCGGTTGGAACACCTCTACAGGGTGCAGAAGGATAACGCCGGTTATCTCTTTAATCACCCTGCACCGAACTCTGTGGTGGTCGCGTCGGCACAGACAAAAGGCTCCGGCAGGCAACACACCACCCCGCCGGACAAAGAGGGCAGGAAGTTGGACGCCTATGCAAGAAGGTTCTATTTCGCCGCCTCCTTGCAGATTAGGCTGTCCAACACTCAGGCTTGCCTCGCGGCATACCTGAAAAAGGTGCTCGATCGCCTGCAACCGGCGATGGAGGCGGTACCGGAGGACATCCGCCAAGCGTCCTCCGTGATCTTCAACGAGGCCATCTCCATCGCTCGGCAGCAGATGGCCTCCTCCAGGCACGCAGTGGAGATTGCCTCCCGGGTCATGGCGGGATCCGTCGGCCTGCGCCGCCATGCTTGGCTGCGACCGGCCGACATCCAGGAGGACACCAGAAGGAGGATTGAAGATCTCCCCTTCGACGGTGAGGGCCTATTCAATTCGTCCACAGACGAAGCTTTGGACAATCTAGTTAAGGCGAGGCTGACCGCCAAGAAGATCGGGCTACAGCCGGCCACGCAAGCCCGCAGGACCTCCACCTTCCGCCCATCCTGGCGACGATCTTCCACCTCGTCGTTCCAGCGTTCGGCCCAGTCTGGACAGTCGAGACCGTCCTCCGGCTCATCGGCCAGACGCACGATTAGGCGACGCCCGGCTTCGTCCAAGAAGTCCTCCTCCGAGACAAAGTCTTGGTTTTGACGTGCCTGGCAGGACCTACCAATACCCACTCTTCAGCCTACCATCAGCGCTCGGAGACCGACCGACTCTTGCTCGACATCTCGCGGAGTGGCAGTGTGTCACTACGGACTCTTGGGTGCTTTCCATCGTCCGTCTTGGCTACGCCATCGAGTTTCTCGATATTCCTCCTCGAGGCGTTTACTATTCCACGCCGTCGAGTCCGGCCCTCCTGGAAGAGATCCAATCCCTCCTCCAGAAAGGGGCGATCGAGCAGCTCCCGCAAGAGGCCAAGACCACCGGCTTCTTCTCCAGGTACTTCACGGTACCGAAAGCCGACGGTACCCTCCGGCCGATCCTGGACCTCAGAGGGGTGAACTACTACATCCGCCCCAAAAGGTTCAAGATGGTCACGATACCGTCGATCCTGCCCTTCCTACATCGAGGGGACTGGTTCGCCTCCATCGATCTCCGAGACGCATACTTCCATATCGCCATTCGCCCGCAGCACAGACGGTACCTCCGCTTCGCGGTCGACGACACCTGTTACCAGTACAAGGTGCTGCCGTTCGGACTCTCGACTGCCCCAAGGGTCTTCACCAAGTGCATGGCCCCGGTGGTATCCTTCCTGCGGACGAAGGGTGCTTCTGTCTTCCCTTATCTCGACGATTGGCTGTTGGTGGCGTCCTGCAAACAGAGACTTTACCACGACGTCCACATGACGTTGTCACTCCTGACCCGCCTTGGTCTACGGGTGAATCCGAAGAAGTCCCACCTCGAGCCGGCGAGGATCTTGGACTTCATCGGGGCGACGCTCGACTCCACCTCCGCCAGGGCGTACCTACCAGAGTCTCGAGCCCAAACCCTGATCCGGGCCGCCGCTCACGCGCGTACGGCCCCGACGTTATCTGCGAGAAGCGTCCAGCAGCTCTTGGGCTACATGGCTGCGACGACCGCTGTGACATATCTCGCCAGGCTGAGAGCGAGACCTCTTCAACACTGGTTCTTCTTCGTGGTCTCTGTGCCTTCATACACTAGGAGCTTTAGCGCCTGCGCGGTAGCGTTCGGAAACTTCTAGAGCTTGTTCGCTTGGCGGGAACCCCTCCCCCACGCCGGTACTGCGCATGCTCCTCCCGCCGAGCAACGGTCTCTCCTCAGTTCTTTCTCGTCCGCCGCCGCGTACGGAAGGTTCTTTAGTTTGTTCCTCTCACGTCGTGCTTGGCTTGCTGTTTTTTTCACGGTTTTACGGACTTTCGGACTGTCTTTGACCTCTCTTTCGGACTCCCCCTTCGGCTTTCGTCTTTTTTGGATTTCGGAGTTTGGCGTTTCTTCGTCTTATGTCCGCGCTCTTTAAGAAGTGCGTGTCCTGCGGCCGCAAGGTTGCCCTCAACGACGGCCATAAGGAGTGTCTCTTCTGTTTGGGCGAGTCCCACAATATCCGGACTTGCCAAATTTGTAGGGATTTTACTCCCCAAACTCTTCGCAACCGCTCCGCGAGACTCAAATCTTTTTGTTGGGAGCAGTCTCTGCGGGCGATAGACGAGACCTCCACTTCCAAGATGGCCGACAAGAAGACGACCACGCCATCGACGGTATCGGCGGCTGCCGTTCCGTCCACCTCGTCGGTATCGGGCTCGGTACCGGCGAAACGCCGATCTCGGCGTTACCGAGGATCCCGAAGCTGTCGGCGGCTGCCAAGTCAGCTAAAGAATCCTCGACGGCGAGGAAGGCTGAGGCTCCCCTTACGGAGACGCCTGCAAAAAAGCGCCCTGCTCCGGACGGAGGCAAGGGCAAGGAGAAGGAGAAGAAGAAGAAGAAGAAGGAAAAGAAGCGCTCCCCGGCTGGGGACGCTCAACCTCCTACTCCTCCTCCTACTCAGCAGCCTTCCAAAGGGCGAGGCGAGTCCGTCGACCTCTCGGAGGATGAGATCGAGGACGTTCCCCAACAGCGCCCGGACTCGCCTGTGGCAGACCCTCCAACCCTGGTGGAGGAGCGCCACCGCCCTCTTAGCCGTCGCAGGTCGGCCGACCTGCAGCAGAGAGAGACCTCTGCTTCTCCGGAGCGGCGTTCGACCTCCTTCAGGTCCCGGTCCCGCTCTTCTGAGCGTCCGGTGGCCTCGCCGCCTCCGAGGGAGACAAGAGAGGAACAACCTCGCTCGTCTGCCTCCAGATACACCTCGGCGTCCTACGTGGCCAGGTACGCGAGGGAATCTGAGTGGAGAGAGCGCCCGGCCTCCTATCGGTCGCATTCGCCATCGTACCGGGATCGGTACCATCGTGGCCCGAGTCGCTGGGAGACCTTCCGGAGGTCCCGGTCACCTCGTCGACAGCGCGAATCGCGCTCGCCTAGAGGGGACGAGGCTCGGTACCGTCGACGCCGAAGCCGATCTCCGTCGGACCGCCGCTCCTTCAGCCGCTCTCCCTCCCCTCGATATCATAGGGCGAGGGAGCCTTCACCACGGTATCGGGCGATATCGCCACCTCCTAGGGTCACGGCAACGGCGACGCGCCCTACGGAGTCGGTGGTGACTGAGCGGGCTACGACGACGTCAGCCTGCCAGACTACCCCGGTCACCACCAAAAGGGTGAAGTCCGTGGTCAGCCATCCCAAGCGGGACGCTGCTGCTACCACCGCCCCGGCTGCGGAGAAGCCTAGGAAGGCAACACCTGCGGCGACTACGAAGGAGCCGGAGAGCGAGCGGCGAGAGGACTCACCGAGCTCGGAGTCGTACGACTCGAGTGCGGAGTCTGAGGTGTCTGAGGCGGCCTCCCAGGAGTCTCCTCCGTTGGGATTCGGGGACCCGATCCCAGATTCTGCTCCAGAGGACGTCCACCAGTTCTCTGCGATGCTGCTCCGCATGGCCACTACCCTCGGCCTTAAGATCGCCGATGCGGAGCCGGAGGATGACGATCCAGCCTTCTCCGTTTTCGAGGAGAAGCGACCTTCCACGGCCCCGCTGCCTCTCCTGCCCCGGGTATCCAGACTGGTGAAGGCCGCCTGGGATAGACCGGCCTCGGCTCAGCCGATACCGCAGCGGTTAGAACACCTCTACCGGGTGCAGAAGGATAACGCCGGTTATCTATTTAATCACCCTGCACCGAACTCTGTGGTCGTCGAGTCCGCGCAGACGAAAGGCTCCGGCAGGCAACACACCACCCCGCCGGACAAAGAGGGCAGGAAGTTGGACGCCTACGCAAGGAGGTTCTATTCGGCTGCCTCCTTGCAGATCAGGCTGTCCAACACTCAGGCTTGCCTCGCGGCATACCTGAAGAAGGTGCTCGATCGCCTGCAACCAGCGATGGAAGCGGTACCGGAGGACATCCGCCAAGCCTCCTCCGTGATCTTCAATGAGGCTATCTCCATCGCTCGGCACCAGATGGCCTCCTCCCGGCACGCAGTGGAGATCGCCTCCCGGGTCATGGCGGGATCCGTCGGCCTCCGCCGCCATGCTTGGCTTCGACCGGCCGACATCCAGGAGGACACCAGAAGGAGGATTGAAGATCTCCCCTTCGACGGTGAAGGCCTATTCAATTCGTCCACAGACGAAGCTTTGGACAATCTCGTCAAGGCGAGACTGACCGCAAAAAAGATTGGGCTGCAGCCGGCCACGCAGACCCGCAGGGCCTCCACCTTCCGACCATCCTGGCGACGATCTTCCACCTCGTCGTTCCAGCGTTCGGCCCAGTCTGGACAGTCGAGACCGTCCTCCGGCTCATCGGCCAGACGCACGATTAGGCGGCGCCCGCCTTCGTCGAAGAAGTCCTCCTCCGAGACAAAGTCTCGGTTTTGACGTGTCTGGCAGGACCCACCAATACCCACTCTTCAGCCTACCATCAGCGCTCGGAGACCGACCGACTCTCGCTCGACACCTAGCGGAGTGGCAGTATGTCACTACGGACTCTTGGGTACTTTCCATCGTCCGTCTTGGCTACGCCATCGAGTTTCTCGATATTCCTCCTCGCGGCGTTTATTACTCCACGCCGTCGAGTCCGGCCCTCCTGGAAGAGATACAATCCCTCCTCCAGAAAGGGGCGATCGAGCGGCTCCCGCAAGAGGCCAAGACCACCGGCTTCTTCTCCAGGTACTTCACGGTACCGAAAGCCGACGGTACCCTCCGGCCGATCCTAGACCTCAGAGGGGTGAACTACTACATCCGCCCCAAAAGGTTCAAGATGGTCACGATACCGTCGATCCTACCCTTCCTACATCGAGGGGACTGGTTCGCCTCCATCGATCTCCGGGACGCATACTTCCATATCGCCATTCGCCCGCAGCACAGACGGTACCTCCGCTTCGCAGTCGACGACACCTGTTACCAGTACAAGGTGCTGCCGTTCGGACTCTCGACTGCCCCAAGGGTCTTCACCAAGTGCATGGCCCCGGTGGTATCCTACCTGCGGACGAAGGGCGCTTCCGTCTTCCCCTACCTCGACGATTGGCTGTTGGTGGCGTCCTGCAAACAGAGACTTTACCACGACGTCCACATGACGTTGTCACTCCTGACCCGCCTTGGTCTACGAGTGAATCCGAAGAAGTCCCACCTCGAGCCGGCGAGGGTCTTGGACTTCATCGGGGCGACGCTCGACTCGACCTCCGCCAGGGCGTACCTACCAGAGTCTCGAGCACAAACCTTGATCCGGGCCGCCGCTCACGCTCGTACGGCCCCGACGTTATCTGCGAGAAGCGTCCAGCAGCTCTTGGGCTACATGGCTGCGACGACCGCTGTGACATATCTCGCCAGGCTGAGAGCAAGACCTCTTCAACACTGGTTCGTCCGCATATTCGACCCCCTGCGAGACGAACAGACACTCCGACTGCAGCTGCCGGGAGACGTCCGCTCATCCCTCCGATGGTGGCAGTCGCGACGCATTTCTCATGTCGGGGATGCCTTTCCAACAGCCGACACCGAAGGTGACGGTAACGACCGACGCCTCCCTTTATGGATGGGGTGCCCACTGCGGCGATCTCAGACTCCGCGACAGATGGACCGACGACGAGACCGCTCTCCATATCAACGCGCTGGAGCTGCTCGCCGTCTGGAAAGCCCTACGGGCGTTCCGCCATGCCGTGGCGGGGCGCACGGTCCTGATTCTGACGGACAACACCACCGCCGTCTGCTACATCAACAGACAAGGTGGGACTCATTCCACGACCCTGCTCGATATCGCGCTCGGCCTGTGGGAATGGTGCATTCGCCTGCACACGCATCCCGTGGCGGTTCACCTGGCCGGGCAGGAGAACACCACGGCAGATGCCCTCAGCAGAGACACCTCATCCCATCACGAATGGTCTCTCTCCGGAGAGGCGTTCAGACTGATTCGGGACCGCTGGGGCGAACCATCGATCGACCTCTTCGCGACCAGGGAAAACGCGAAGTGTCGCCGATTCTGTTCCAGAGCGGGCCACGATCGTGCCTCCATCGGGGACGCTTTCCAGTTTCCGTGGACCGGGGAACTCCTCTACGCGTTCCCGCCGTTCCCGCTGCTCGGCCGGACGATATCGAAGATCCTCGCCGACCGAGCCGACGCGATCCTGGTAGCCCCGTACTGGCCGAGGCAACATTGGTTCGCACCCCTGCTACGAGCCGTGCGAGACGACCTGCTCCGGTTGCCACCGACACCGGACCTGCTCTCCCACTCCGGCGGCCGAGTCCTCCATCCGGACCTGCCACGCCTGGCCCTCCATGCCTGGAGGATATCGCACTAGACGATCCCGTGCTCGGTACCGTCCTCGTCGCGGCCAGGAAGGAATCCACCCGTCGCAACTATCAATACAAGTGGCGACGCTTCCTGACCTTCGCTAACGAGAGGAGTGAGCCGGTATCGCCCGCAGGGCTCTCAACCGTCCTGCACTTCCTCCTGCACCTCCGGCAACAGGGCCTGGCGTTTCCATCCCTGAAGGTGTATCTCTCCGCGATCGTGGCATACCAACCGCCACGATCTGCTGCCTCGGCCTTCTTCAGGAACGATACCGTTAAGCGGTTCCTGAAGGGACTTCACCATCTCTACCCGCCGGTATCGCCGCCGCTACCGCCGTGGTCCCTCTCACTGGTGCTCTCGCAGTTGACGAAGCCGCCCTTCGAGCCGATGGCGACCTCGGATGACAGGCTCCTGACAATGAAAACCGCCTTCCTGGTAGCGGTGACCTCAGCGAGGCGAGCGGGTGAGATCACAGCTCTTCGTTCCGATGAGCCCTTCATGGTCTTCCACAGGGACAAGGTGGTCCTGAGACCTGACATCTCGTTCCTGCCAAAGGTGGTGTCCAGTTTCCATCTCAACCAGGACATCATCCTGCCTGCCTTCTTCCCGAACCCGACACCGTTGGAGCGGTCCCTCCACTCCCTGGACGTGCGTCGGGCATTGGCTTTCTACAAGGACAGGACTGCTTCCTTCCGACAGACGCCGCATCTCTTTGTTTGCTATGGGCGACGTCGGAGGGGCCTAAAAGTGTCCACCCAGCGCTTCTCCAAGTGGGTGGTAAGGACTATTGAACTGGCGTATGAGCTCGCGAGGAAGCCTCCGCCAGTCCTGCTTCGAGCCCACTCCACCAGAGCGGTGGCTACTTCTGCGGCCCTCCTGCGAGGAGTTGACCTGCATGAACTCTGCCGTGTGGCGACCTGGTCCCAACCATCGACCTTCGTGCGCCACTACAGGCTCGACTGCCGGTCGCGCAGAGATGCCCGGTTTGGACGTGAGGTGTTGGCTTCCGTGCTGTAGGACCTGACCCGCCGTCCGACCGGTAAGCTACACAGTCTCCTAGTGTATGAAGGCACAGAGACCACGAAGAAGAAGAACAGGTTGCTTACCTGTAACTGTGGTTCTTCGAGTGGTCATCTGTGCCATCATACACACCCGCCCTTCCTCCCCTCTTTCTCAGGTCCCTGTAGGTTCTACGGCGGACGACAGAACTGAGGAGAGACCGTTGCTCGGCGGGAGGAGCATGCGCAGTACCGGCGTGGGGGAGGGGTTCCCGCCAAGCGAACAAGCTCTAGAAGTTTCCGAACGCTACCGCGCAGGCGCTAAAGCTCCTAGTGTATGATGGCACAGATGACCACTCGAAGAACCACAGTTACAGGTAAGCAACCTGTTCTTCGTCCGCATATTCGACCCCCTGCGAGACGAACAGACACTCCGACTGCAGCTGCCGGAAGACGTCCGCTCTTCCCTCCGATGGTGGCAGTCGCGACGCAATCTCATGTCAGGGATGCCTTTCCAACAGCCGACACCGAGGGTGACGGTAACGACCGACGCCTCCCTGTATGGATGGGGTGCCCACTGCGGCGATCTCAGAGTCCGCGACAGATGGACCGACGACGAGACCGCTCTCCATATCAACGCGCTGGAGCTACTCGCCGTCTTGAAAGCGCTACGGGCGTTCCGCCACGTCGTAGGGGGGGGGACGGTCCTGGTTCTGACGGACAATACCACCGCCGTCTGTTACATCAACAGACAAGGAGGGACTCACTCCACAACCCTGCTCAACATTGCACTCGACTTGTGGGAATGGTGCATTCGCCTGCACACGCATCCCGTGGCAGTTCACCTGGCCGGGCAGGAGAACACCACGGCAGACGTCCTCAGCAGGGACACCTCATCCCATCACGAATGGTCTCTCTCCGGAGAGGCGTTCAGACTGATTCGGGACCGCTGGGGCGAACCATCGATCGACCTCTTCGCGACCAGGGAAAACGCGAAGTGTCGCCGATTCTGTTCCAGAGCGGGCCACGATCGTGCCTCCATCGGGGACGCTTTCCAGTTTCCGTGGACCGGGGAACTCCTCTACGCGTTCCCGCCGTTCCCGCTGCTCGGCCGGACGATATCGAAGATCCTCGCCGACCGGGCCGACGTGATCCTGGTAGCCCCGTACTGGCCGAGGCAACATTGGTTCGCACCCCTGTTACAAGCCGCACGAGACGACCTGCTCCGGTTGCCACCGACACCGGACCTGCTCTCCCACTCCGGCGGCCGAGTCCTCCATCCGGACCTGCCACGCCTGGCCCTCCATGCCTGGAGGATATCGCACTAGACGATCCCGTGCTCGGTACCGTCCTCGTCGCGGCCAGGAAGGAATCCACCCGTCGCAACTATCAATACAAGTGGCGACGCTTCCTGACCTTCGCTAACGAGAGGAGTGAGCCGGTATCGCCTGCGGGGCTCTCTACCGTCCTGCATTTCCTCCTGCACCTCCGGCAACAGGGGCTGGCGTTTCCATCCCTGAAGGTGTATCTTTCCGCGATCGTGGCATACCAACCGCCACGATCGGCTGCCTCGGCCTTCTTCAGGAACGATACCGTTAAGCGGTTCCTGAAAGGACTTCATCATCTCTACCCGCCGGTATCGCCGCCGCTACCGCCGTGGTCCCTCTCGCTGGTGCTCTCGCAGCTGACAAAGCCGCCCTTCGAGCCGATGGCGACCTCGGATGATAGGCTCCTCACCATGAAAACTGCCTTCTTGGTAGCGGTGACCTCAGCGAGGCGAGCGGGTGAGATCACAGCTCTTCGATCCGATGAGCCCTTCACGGTCTTCCACAGAGACAAGGTGGTCCTGAGACCTGACATCTCGTTCCTTCCTAAGGTGGTGTCCAGTTTCCATCTCAACCAGGACATCATCCTGCCTGCCTTCTTCCCGAACCCGACGACACCGTTGGAGCGGTCTCTCCACTCCCTGGACGTGCGTCGGGCCGTGGCCTTCTACATGGACAGGACTGCTTCCTTCCGACAGACGCCGCATCTCTTCGTTTGCTATGGGCGACGTCGGAAGGGCCTCAAAGTGTCCACCCAGCGCTTCTCCAAATGGGTGGTGAGGACTATTCAACTGGCGTATGAGCTCGCGAGGAAGCCTCCACCAGTCCTGCTTCGAGCCCACTCCACCAGAGCGGTGGCTACTTCTGCGGCCCTCCTGCGAGGAGTTGACCTGCATGAACTCTGCCGTGTGGCGACCTGGTCCCAACCATCGACCTTCGTGCGCCACTACAGGCTCGACTGCCGGTCGCGCAGAGATGCCCGGTTTGGACGTGAGGTGTTGGCTTCCGTGCTGTAGGACCTGACCCGCCGTCCGACCGGTAAGCTACACAGTCTCCTAGTGTATGAAGGCACAGAGACCACGAAGAAGAAGAACAGGTTGCTTACCTGTAACTGTGGTTCTTCGAGTGGTCATCTGTGCCATCATACACACCCGCCCTTCCTCCCCTCTCTTTCAGGTCCCTGTAGGTTCTACGGCGGACGACAGAACTGAGGAGAGACCGTTGCTCAGCGGGAGGAGCATGCGCAGTACCGGCGTGGGGGAGGGGTTCCCGCCAAGCGAACAAGCTCTAGAAGTTTCCGAACGCTACCGCGCAGGCGCTAAAGCTCCTAGTGTATGATGGCACAGATGACCACTCGAAGAACCACAGTTACAGGTAAGCAACCTGTTCTTCCCAGTAAATTTCTTAATTACAGAGCTCGATCAATATGCTTGAGTTTATAGGCTCCTGAACTCCAATCAAAGTTGAAAATTACCCAATATCATAGGGTCAAACTAGAAAATACGTCTTTTTTTTTTAAAGTATGTTCATGGGAGTGATGAAAAATGCCTGCTTATCATAGTGCAGTGTATGTTTTTTCTTTCTATATATCTCTCATATTTAGTTTGCTTTGTTTTGTACTTGTTCACTGGAAGGTAAACGCAGGCGTAATTTGCAACCCTGATTGCTGAGGCATGCGTCTCTGAGGAAATATTATTATGGGAAGGAAAATTGATTGATCCTAGGGATTACACTTTCCTTCAACATCTAGTATAATGTCTAGTGGACAGTTTCCTAATCACACATATATATGATACTGGGTACTGCTAAATTTAGTTTGGGGTGCAGGGATGTATATTAATGTTAGACTTTATTCAGATATTTCACTCAAATCATGCATTGGGAACTACAGGGGCCCCTTGACTTTTGTGAGGGCTTGGGGCACAGAACCCTTACGCAAGTAAAAAAAAAACATGAATAGCTCTCCCCTGCACAAGTGAGTGCTCCCCCTCCCATCCTCTTCCAGGGCTCCCCACTCATTCATTTGTGTTTCACCTGGGCATGCTGCCTTCCAGGTTCCTGGGTGATAGGGAAGTGAATGGGAGGGAGCGAAAGCTGTACGTGCGCAGTCCCCCCTCCCAATTCACGTGTGTTTCACCTGGGCATGCTGCCCTCCAGGGTCCCAGGTAATAGGCAAGTGGATGGGATGGGTGGCAGCTACACATGCTTGCTTTCTCCCGCCATTCACTTGTGTTTCGTTTGTGTGCGCTGCCTTTCAGGCACCCAGGCAACAGGCAAGCAAATGGGAGGGGCAGCAACACTACCGGAGAAGGCAGGCATGAGGGCCTGCCCCTGCCATTTATTTGCCTTTTGCTCAGATCTGTGGAGGGAAAACATGCACACCTGGGCAAAAGGCATAGGAATGGGAGGAGGAACACTGGGGGAGGCTGACAGACGCCTCGCAAATGATCAAGTTTGTGAAGGTCAAACCTGCAAATGTGGAGGGAGGACCGTGTAACTAATTTCAGCAGCATAAGTAAATGTAAGGCAGTGGCAGGAGGCATTGCAGAGGTTCCCCAAATAATCCAAGACCACAGGCTGGCACGTATTGTAGGCGGTGGCCCTAGCTGGCATGTTGAACTGAGTCTAGAACAAAAGGGATGCCAGGGAATCTGGAACAAAGAGGCATTGTGCACTTGGCAACTGTCCTCTTTAGAATTCGGAGCCTATGTACTCACAAAGCTTCCATGGCATGCTAAAAGCAGCAGACCACATTCTACAATACCTATTACAAGCAATTTTTTTTTTGGTTCCACATCTTTCAAAGTACTTTTCAACATGAGCTTTTAAACTGGATTCAGATGTAAATATGTTCATGTAAAAAAAAATTGCTGTGGAAATTGTGTTCCTCATTCCCTCTTCTCCACATTCAGAGCACCAGCAGTCCTGCAGTATGGGGTGAGCAGTGATACATGGGAGAGGGGCATTCCTGAAAATCAATCCAAAGAATCTTGCATGAATGCGACCCTTCAATTTAGGGAAAGCAGAGCCTGGATCTTTTGTCTTATAATTAACACACATTACTTTCAGTCACTACCTTGCCCCAATTATCCTTGCTAGTCATTTTTGCCCTGTTAGAAACTCCTAGGATAGGGCATCCTGAAATGACCACACTAGTAGGATGCCAGATTCCTGCTGTGCATATAGCAGCTGTCTTTTTGACAGCAACAAGTTACTGGAGGCAACTATTGAGAAGTGAAACTGCTGTGTACAAAACCAGTTTAAATTCTATTGCAAAAGCTTTTTAACAGACTTCATTGAGTGAGCTGGCATGGATGTCAAACCAGCCTAATAAACTCTTGAGTTTATTTTTATTCAGGGAACCAGAGTCACAGTCTAACACTCAACCCATTACACTGTGCTGGCTCTCAGATTAGCTCTTTCTGTAGTGAAAAATGCATCCTGACATCATTAGGCCCTAGTTGTGAACATGTTTTTCATCAGGTGATGAGTCTGATGCTTGTACAAGCAGGTAATATTGACACTCCAGTGTTGTTTGTTTCTCCCTATTTCATTCACTTTGTGACCATTGTCAGTAGTAACAGCAATCATGCACATTGTTCTGTGCTTTGTATCCAAATACATTTGCACTGAACTCCAAACTTGCAATTACTGTGGATCTAGGTAGTGTCAATGTAGAAAGTTTTGGATTCATGCAATAATCTTCCCAAATAGCAGTCGACCACCACCCCACCCCACGCCCAGCTATGAATGGTATTCATTCATGCACTTATGAGATGAAATAAAGAGTAGTCCCAGTGATACCTTTGGGATGGTTAGTAACTGCTTCATGGTGATCTCAGTTATTAAGAACTGAGTCTTCTATTTACTTTATTCAGGCCTCCGTATCTTAGTGATGCCAGAGCTGGACAGAACATGGAGAACTGGCTTTTAGACAAGACAGTTTGTTGGGAGAAAAGTAACCATCCAACCACAGTATTGTTGGTAGCTTTGCCTACAGTCTAGAAATATAGCCCCTGATACTGTCTTGATTTAAACTCTGTTCCTGAGTAATTATTTCCAGGATTGGAGCCTTCAAGTCTTAACAGGTAAGCAAGGTTGACTCACTACTTTGCCTTTTCCCAGTCCTGAACAATACTGTTTGACCAGTTTTGGCTGCAATACATTAACCATCCATTATTTAAAAGGGAACATGATAAAAAGAATGTAGTTTTGATTTTTTTTTTAAAAGGTTACCCTATGAGAATGGCAAAAAGTTGATTTCAGAAAGCCTCATGCTTGACCTACTAGCAATCAGGATGATACATAAGTTGTAATTATCTTGTATATTAAATGATGCTGTAATGACCTTATAATTGTCATTGAAGCTGCTACTGAGGGATAATTTTGGTGGCATTCTTTTCCACGTGCTGCCTAATGAATCTGCATAGGGAGACCCATCTGTTCCATTGAAAGCTGGATGTATTACAGCCTTGTTATTGCCTCTCATTTCCATAATGAACAACCAAGGAGGCAAACAAGCTGAGGAGACAGATAAAGGCTGCTCATAATTTTGACTGTGGAGTCAGCAGGGGAGGGAGGTGGCTAAGAATATGGTGGCTAAGAGTGTCAAATAAACAATATTGTTGTTTCTATTAAGAAGCTTGAGATAAATATTAAACTGAAAATTTAATCAAAGCAGCCAAGTTTCTTAGGTTTTTCTCAAATAAAACAAGTTCAGAGGCTTGCACTCACATTTCAGACATGAAGTTCTTACTCTGATTACAGCTAGGATTGGCCAACATTATCTTCCAAACTAACAAGACCATATGAGATAATGCTGCCAATAGGACCCAGCAAAACTAGAGGTAAAACATGTTGATAATATGTGAGGTTTCTTGCATTCACACGAGCACAGTCAAGGATCAAAGCAGGATTCTGCTCTAAAGGAAAGAAAACCAAAGTAACAGACAGCATACAATTGTTCAGCTAATTTTGCATGAACATCTGTCCAATGGTTTCTTATGTCCCCAATGGTATAAGAGGTGTTAACTAACTCTGATGGGGACTGAAGGGAAGTGGCTTTGCTAAAGGTTTTGTAGGATGAATGATATCACAGTGCACTGTAAGTATTAAGCCCAACAATTCAACACTACTGTTGCTATATTCCTCTTTCAGTATTGGAAAGTGATAACACAATAAGCTGTACTTCAGCCCCCTATTACTTTTGATTCTGAAGCTCTTACTGTATAACACGATCTATACTCCAAACCTTTTAGCTCATGAATGAGAATACTAAAAAAAAACAACCACATTTTAAATGCTTTACTATTCTTAGGACAATATCCAACATTGCAGAAGAAAACAGCAGCTCACATGGTGGATCCATTTCTGCCTGTTGTCATTTCTGAAAAACTACTGTAGAAGGTCAAACACTGTCTTCCAGGGCTGCCAAAGGAAGGTGGAAATTGCTCCAAATTGGGTAGAGGAATCTTGCACCCCTTGGACAAAATTCCAGAAATTTGTGATTCTACTCCACTCTCCCTCGCCATTTCAGCTGATACAATAGGCCTAGATCCTGCACTGGACATATAACTATGATGTTGTGGCTGTGCTCTGTCTCCTGATCCAATCCCACTCCCATCGCAAACTCCTTAAAATCCAAGCAGCCATAATTAGGGACATGTTCTGTTGTGTTGTGCTGGCAAGTGTGGAGCTGAACGATGACATGTGCAGTCTCATCCTGCTGGTCAGCAGCAGTGTGACAAGTGAGCCTGTCTGGGTCTTTTGCAACTCCTCACTGCATAACAGCTTGTTAGCAGTAGAGGGCTGAATATGTCGTCCTTCAGCATTCTGCTTGCTTGCCGGTGTCAGATAATGCCGTAAGTTGATAAAGCTGCCTCAATCTTAAGATGGGTCTGGGGGGCATTTGTGGTTGTGGCAATGGTGTCACAATCATAAATGTGAATACCAAACAGTTATAAGCCTAGCTTTGTCCTTGTTTGCCTTCAAGTCACTTCCAGCCAATGGCAACCCTATCATGGGTCTTTCTTGGTGGGATTTGTTCAGAGTGGGCTTGCCTTTGCCTTCCTCTGAGACTGAGGGACTGTGACTTGCCCAAGGTCACTCAGTGGGATTCCATGGTCAAGTGGGGCACTGAACCCTGTTCTCCATAGTCTTAGTCCCCCACCCAAACCACTATACCATGCTGGGTCTCTAAGCTTAGCATACAACATCATAGCTGCCTAATAGGATGCCAGACACAGTCTTCTGAAGATGGAATAAAACTTTTAATACCACTTTAGCTTTATTGTGGCATCCATTTTGAGGAGCCAATCCCTATATATGCTGCAACAACAAATCAAAATATATAGAATGGTGGCATTGCTGTACTTTGGATGACTTAACTTGATCTCCCAGCCAACAACAAAAATTAAAGATGTAACATTGAAAGTGTAAAAGACTTTGATCTCACTGGCTTTCAATTTCATCACAAGGTGAAATTTGAAAGAATGGACTCACTGATTTCCTCCCCTTCCAAAAACTCCAAACAGTCTCATGTTCCTCTCCATGGCACCAATTTCCACTGTGCTGGTACAACTGCTTCTTCCTTCAACTCTGAAAAGTTGATGTTTCCTGAGAGCACAATCCCATCATAGTTAATGAACTTCTGGATGGATATGACAAGAGTCCTAAAAATGATGGAAGACATTTGCCACCTTGGGACCAGCATGGGGCTGATTCAGAGGAGAATTTCTAAGAACAAGAAAAGACAGAAGAGCCTTCCCAAGGAAAGGCAACACTCATCTAAAAAAGCCAACTAGGTCTGCCTGGCACCTTCTCAGAATCTGGCTTGGATTCTTCTTTATTGTTTACCATGTCAGGATTTCCAGCCAATGAAGAGGTACAAGCAGCTCCCAGTGGATTCTGCATCTCAGCAAAAGGTCAAGATGCAATGATTTTCTGGGCAATCCTCCAATTTTAGGCAATTTCTACAAAACAATTCCTCTCTGGCTGGGCCATTTGTCCACAAAGAGACCAAATCTCTTAGCAAGACATAAGAACTGTGCTTTTTGAAACAAGGTGTTTCAAACAAGTTCTGGTAATGAAATAAAGAGCTCTGTTATTATATGTCAAATGAATCATAGAATTGGAAGAGACCCCAGGGGCCATCCAGTCCAACCCCCTGCTATGCAGGAACACACTTGAAGCACTCCCAACAGATAGCCATCCAGCCTCTGCTTAAAAACCTCCAAAGAAGGAGACTCTGCCACACTTCCAGGCAGCATATTCCACTGCTGGATAACTCTGTCAGGAAGTTCTTCCTAAGATTCAGGTGGAATCTCCTTTCTTGCATTTCCGGAATCCATTGCTCTTTGTCCTAGTCTCTGCAGCAGCAGAAAACAAGCCCATTCTCTCCTCAACATGACATGCCTTCAAATATTTAAACATGGCTATCATGTCCCCTCTTAACACTCTTTTCTGCAGACTAAACATCCCCAGCTCCCTAAGCCACTCCTCATAGGGCATGGGTTCCAGACCCTTCACCATTTTGGTCACCCTCTTCTGGACACGCTCTAGCTTGTTGATATCCTTCTTGAATTGAGGTGCCCAGAACTGGATACAGTATTCCAGATGAAGTCTAACCAAAGCAACTATATGGCAACTTGTAAAGTTTTCTGGATGGGGTATTTAACTCCTCAAGAGTTTACTTAAACATCATGGTTGGGATGTCAGTGGGCAAGAACTGCTACAATATTCTCTTCAGCTTGCTTTTGGTAGCATAGCTGTCAACTAATGCCTAGACATGATGGTCTCCATTTGTTGCCAGGTTTTTGCTTCTGTTCAAGCAAGACCTCATGAAACAACTTACTGCGGATATACTTTTAACATACAGTATTAATCAGTTTATGCTGAAGATGCTAACTTTTCTGTGGCTTCATCTGATGGATATTCAGACTATTTAACTGAGTTCATCTGACTCTTTCTGGGCTGGAGGCCGAGCAGGCTTTAGTCCAGAATTATGGACAGGCAGTTGTATCATAATCTGGCATTTATGCTGGCCACCTCTATTGATAAAAATCAGATCTCATGTTAAACGCAATTTTTTCAAACTGAGATGATGTAGTTCAGTTTAGTTGTACTTGATTTCATATTTTTACGAGAAGTAAACAGAATAAGTTGACCAGTAACAAGACAGTTTGAATTCTGATCCAATATAGCATTCTCCACTCTGTCACAAGTGCTGTCGAATAAGCCCATGAGCCTGAGCTTGAATGAAGACAGTCCCATCCTTCAACAGTCCAGATAAAGGAAGCTCTTCCTTGTCAGCTGTCACAAATCTGACTCTGCAGTTTCATGAGACTGTAATTTTTTTCATCCACATGGCTGGTTTGTTCAAGCAGCCACTGCCTCTCTTGTTCATCCACAATCATCCTCAGTGTCACTTCTTGAAATATATTATTTACTCCTACCTGGACAGTGCAGAAGATAACCAAAATTAACATTATTTTCTAGAATAAAAGCGTGTTCAAATACAGATAATTATTTATCACACAAAAGGTATCTGTTACCACACCTCTTTAAAATGAATCTTTTTGAACATGCTAATACTGGTTTCATTTTCCAATCCAATTTTAGCCTCAAAGGTGGTGAGCCCAAGATGTGTCACTCCTACAGAACAAGAGATTAGAAATAAGCTGCTTGTCATATCTGTAAATGTCACTTTCATTTGGAGATGGGCCGTAAGTCAGGAAAAAAGTGTATTCCTGTTCATCCCTGGCATCTCCAGAGAGGGCTGGAAAGATTCCTCTCCAACACTTCAAAAAGCAACTGCTAGGCAGTACAGGCAATGTTGAGCTAGCCTGACTCAATACAAGACAAGGTCTTATGCTTCAACTGTAGCGGTTCTCAAACTTTTTACCCTCTGCCCCTTTACACATACATGCAGATGTCACCCCCCCCCCGCTCAACATCACACCACCATCTCCAATTGTACACTTCTGTCTCTGTCGCAGGCCCCTCCTGTCACACAAACTCTCTGTCTTAATGCTGAGCTCTCATACTCTCAGCCTCCTCTTTTCACTTCCCTCCTTTCCACCTGGTGCACTGAGGGGCATAGGCCTGCTGCGCCAATAATAGTATGTTCCAAGAAACTGAGTTGGAAAAGCATTAAAAAGGGGAAGCTGATTTCTGAGCTGTCTGATGTTGGAAGAAGGCATAATGGAGAAAGATGTTTTGTGTAACTCTTCAGCTGGGGCCAATCAATCCGCACGCATGCAGACACACGCACACAAGCTTGCCCTTCTTTTTCACACTTGCTGCACTTGCAGGATGACTTTTCTTGCAACCTCGCTTAAACAACTATCACACACCCCTTAGTGTCCCGCCCCACTTCTCTACTGTTTAAGGCAAGTGATAGCCCAATATTCTTAGTAACAACAAAATGCCTGACCTGTGAATAAGGTATCCTTAAAGAAAGACTGGGGAAAAGGTCTTAGAACAGGTCTAAGCAACCCCAAAAGCCTCACACAGATGGATTCTTCTTCCTTTCTTTTAATGTTTATTACACTGTCTGCAACCTCCACTAAAAATTGCTGGGGTTTTGAGAACATATGTTATTTTTAATCTCCTTGTCTATCAGTTTTGATTGTGCATATTCCTTTGTTTATTCCTTCCCCCACAGACATGCAGCATCTTCAACATGTCCTTACTTCACCCCACTACACTTGCTGTTCTTACCATAAGACATCATGATTAGTGTAGCTTCCTTGCCAAACCCTCTGCCACGGTAGCTGGGCTCTGAAAAAAAACAAAAAACAAATACTCTCAAATATATTTTACTTCTTTGTACATGCAGTGTATAACTCGTTCATCCTCAATATAATCTTCTTAGTTCTAGGCACTTCTGCAGCCTGGGAGGAACTGCAACTCTTTTCTTTTTACCATATGTGAATATTTCTTTACAGTAGGACAGGACAGTCAAAAATAGCAGAGTTTAGACTTGAGTTCCAGGCAAGACAGCAGGTGGATGCTTGCTTTCACAGTAAAATTTATAAAATGGCCAGCCAGTCAGATCTCTGGCTGGAGATACTCACCCTGGATTAAAGGGGTAATGGGGGAATCACTTGCAAGGGTCCAGAATTCCCACTATTTGTATTTGCTCACAAATCAACACTTAATGAATGGGAAGGACTGAGGGAATTACATCTTTCACCCTTGCTGTGAACCACAGCTGCTTTGATCCAACAGCCCGAAGCCAGCAACCTGATTTTAAAAAAATTCTTAAACAAAACCTTGGAGTTACAAAAGTGAATAATTCTTCTGATTAAAATGGATGAGCAGAAGCCTCCTCGGTTACCTTCTTTCTGCAACCAAGAGTCAAGTCTTCTGTTTACCACAGAAGATCAGGATTCAAATAAGAATTCAATTAAGAATTTAAGTGCATAGATTTTAATAGATAGATTGAATTTCATCTTATTTACAAGACTGAGAAGGATTTTAACAATGAGAATGTACAGTGTGAGAAGGTAAAGGCGTTATCTCTTTAATGCTAACAGGACTGACTCGCTGGCTGTAATTGGATAGCAACAAGAGAAGAGTTGAACTATTAACTCAGAAACTGCTGGATGGAACCTGTCCGAGAACCTTCTCAGGACTTTTTACAACAGATGCTATAGGAGTTACATTTTCTGAGAGAAGAGAGACTCCCAAACTTAAAGAAGAGACTGTGTGAAGATTTGATAGAGAACCTGAGGAATGAGATCAAGGCAGAACTGTGGGGAGATGTAAGACAAGGGAATGGGGAGAAATCTGGGGCTAATAAGGAAATGAGGGAACTTAAAATAACATAGAGAAACAAATTCAAGTTGAGCCAATGAAAAGATTAGCTTTGAAGTGAGGGAGATAAGAGTCCATGAAGTTTTAGTTTGTGAAATGGGGACTACAGCCCTAGGTGGGGAGAAAAAGGGAGCTAATCTGAAATTGATGTGTAGGAACTCTACACTGGTGGTCAAACAAAATCAAGTTAACTTAATGAAAGGATTAGCCTGCAGGCCCAAAGGACAAATACTTTAAAACAGCAAGTGGGAAGCACTTTGAAATACTGAATACTGAACAAACTACTACAAACCACAAACAAAATACTCTTGAACAAACTAGTACAAAGGATTCAAAAGCAGAAGGTAGATAAAGCAATCATAAAACTATTAGGTTACCTGCAATCATGATTTCAATTTCTCCCACTGTTGGATCTTCAGAATCTGTGAGGAATAAATTTACATCTCCAACCATGCACTCCTCTTCTGTGGCTCTCTGTGTAGACCATTTATCTGTATCAAGTACTATAAATGTGCATTCTGGGAAAATGAAAAGACATTAAAAACAATAAGAAGAGGCTAGGTTCAACAAAAAGCATTTACCAACTATCTCTGTCACACCCAGTAGGAAATAAGAAGGTTCCGCTTTGAGTTCTCCTTTCATTCCTGGAAATTCAGAATGAGAGGGTTCTCACATTTTACTAAGCATGATAGATAGTAGCCCACCTTCCTACTTTCCCCAGATCCAATGGAAAACAAAGATAATGCAGGGAAAGCTTGACTTTCACCCAATATGCCAGACAAACATGTATTTATTAAACCTGCACTCACCAGTTTAGCTACCATAGAGCTGAAGTGTAGGGTTAATTTTTTATATGTATACTAGAAACAGCATTCCATTGATGTGAACAAAGCCTACACCCTCATCTTCCTTGCTGTTTGAGGCTTTTTCTCCCTGCTGGATTACTTTTGGTACTAGAGCCAGGCCGTGAGAAAAAATTTTAAAGCAGTGGAGCAGCAGGATGTCAGGTGAGGGAAACGATAGGTAAAGCTCCTGTCATCCTCACTTATTTCAACTTGTAGTTTATAGCCAAACCAGCAAATATTTTAAATAAACATATCTGCTTTCTCCTTTTGTGCTGCATTTTAAAGAGAGGTGAAGGAGAAATAATTTTCTCTCCTCGCCATATTTTTGGGTTCAGTTTGAAACAAATGTTAAGAGAGAAGACTCTCCTCCTCCCACAACATCTTCTGAAAACCACAGACAATGTGGCTGAGATTTGGGGCGAACACAAATAGACTGGCTATTAGGATAATCTGTTACTGTGCACCTCTGTATAAAACTGATACAAAACAACCTGCTGTACATTTTATTAACCGAAAGACCCAACAGTTAGACTTCTTAAGATGACATTGTTATCCAGATTTACTATGAGCAATTTACTATTACTTCTGGTTTTACATACATTTCATGAAAATGCTTAAAATTAAAAAAGAGGCCTGAACCTTTAAAATTATATAATAAAATACTCAGAAAAGGCTATCCTAGTACTGATCCCATCTGCTTTGAGTCTCATCCCAGCTACCTCAACTCCCATTTTGGAAGAAGAAGGCAGTGTTTAAATCAAATTAATAAAAACTTTTCCAGATGTAGTACAATTTCTCATAAAACACAGATGTTGACTTAAATGTCCAACTGGGTTTCTCTGTTTTAACTGTATGCAACGAGGATTTTATAGTGCTGTTCCTTACATTTATTCACAGCCATTGGGTCAAGCTTCAACAAGGATAGGTCACATGGCCTTCAGAAGGGAATGCAATTTGGGATACTTGCATATTCTACAGTCTTTATCTTCAGTAGCTTACAGTCGTAAAGCTCAAAACAAAATTTCCATTTAGTTCTGTATTTACAAAGTTCATACAACCCAACTATTGAACAGTACCATGTGTATTTAAGCAGGAGTTTGAACTGTAACATGGAAGTTATCCATTTCATGTGGTGGTTTCATAAGGGCACACAGCTGTTTTATGTCAGTTGATCCTCAAACAAACTATAAACATATGGGCAACTACCCCATCCTCAAACCCTTTCAGATATTTAAAAGCCTCACTGTCAGTGTCTTCCCGCCAACTGCACTGCATCTCATATTCCTGTTCAAGGCTTAGTGGTTCAGATGCAGTGAGGCGTTGCAGCTCTTCTGACTTCATCCATTCATGGTATCTGATAAGAGGATCCAGAAAGAGACAGAATACAGACCTTTCAAACATCAAATATATATTAGTGCAAAAGTAATCAATGTCCCCTATCATGAACTCATTTTAGTTGTCTAGAATAACTAGTATAGTCATACTTATACCTTGGAATCTCTACTGATAAACAGAAAGGCTACACTCACTCCGCATGGTTGTCATCTGATTGTGACCATAACCTAGAACAGCACTATGCTGATAGTGTGAAATGGTTTAGGCTGGGTTCACCCAGGCTCAACCCTCATTCTACTGGCATGCCATTATTTCCCATTCACTTCTACGAGAAAAGGAAAAGGCTTGCACTTAGGGACAAAGTGGCATGGAGGGTGAAACATGACCTAAACCTGTGACAAAGAAGTCTGATCTTTATTCAGAGAGAGGCCCGGGGGCTTTTTTCAAATGAGGGGTGGGCAAAGTGAGGCCCACAGATTGCATATGACCCCAAGGCTCTTTGTCAGGGCCCCAAAAATTAATTCACCCCAAATAAAAACAAATTCAAATTTTTGCCTACAGGCAGCAAATGGCCCTCTGGGCCATTTTAGGCTGAGGAGAGGCCTTACAAAAAACAAAAACAGGAAGTGACTTCTGATCACTTCATGTTGTTAAAATCTTTATTTACTTTTTTATTTAGTGCTATCGCTGTACCTGGTGCTTTACAAGTAAAAGACCACAAAACAGGTCCCTGCCCTCAGGTTTACAATCTAATTGAAATGACACAACAGGAAAAGAGGATGGCAGTGTGGCAGGAGATTAACTCCAGTAGGTACTGCCTTTTCTTCTCTCCCTCCCTGGCCAGAGCAGTGGCAGTTGGAATGGAAGTGCATGGCCTTTCATCTGCTTCTGAGCTTAGCCAGGAGGAAAAACATCCCTCCTGGACATAAAATGGAATTTAGAGACAATTTTAAAAAGTGTTTGTTTTTGTGGAGTGAGATGTGGTGGTGGGAGTACAGTCCACTGAGGTCTCTTGGGGGGCTAATGTGCTCTCCCAGCATTTCACAGTTGCACAACTCCTGTTCTACATGTTTGCAGTGACAAACATATTACCTACACCCTGGCCACTCAACAGGTGCAAAGAATATAGAGCACTGGGGCTACTAATATCTGAATAATAGACAAATTATTGAGCTGTGTCTTTTATTCCCCATGAGTGCTTTCTCAAGTAAGAGGACAAAACAGACACTTGACAGCACTTTTACTTAATGATGCCTTGGTATGTGTACTCCAGAAAAAAAGTTAAAATAACCATTATCTTTTTCCTCACATGAACAATAATTTTGTCCATGTGCACAAGTTTCACACCTGGATGTATCTGCATTTTAGCACAACACTGTGGATTACCTAGAAAGAAAAGTCCAATGAATATATGTGAAAATTGTGTATCTTTAATTCTAACACCCTATGTTTATACAAGTGACTGTTTAAATACTTGCTGATCAAAAAACTGCAACTAACTTTAGTTTGGATTGCAGGAACAAAAACTTCTAACCTTGCTAATATTTTATTTCCCTGGATTATTAAAATAAAGAGCTCTCAAACCAATGTTCTTTTTTTCAAAAATGGGGGTAAGAAAGGTTATCTCCTTCATACCTTGGCACATGAGCAGAGGTGTATGGTACCAAGGTCACCCTCTTCCCTTGCAATACAGTATTCTGATTAATCCTCATAGTACCAAACCTGAAACAACAGGATCTGTTAGTCAGAGATAAAATCTAATTAATATAATTACAGATGATATGTGACAACAGTAAAACCACTATAGGATGTTGACTGCATATTTTTCCTGGGCTGGAAACACAGACTTTGGATGTCAGGTTGCAGGAACATATCTGCAGCAAACAATGTGGGAAAGCTTGCTGGCCAAGAACAATATTGTACTCTAGCTGATCCTACTGTAGCTGTGTGTGCCTGTCTACAAAAGTTGAGGTGAACAGGCACCTCCAGAACCCCTTGCTGAGCCTGTGTGAACTGCAAAACAAAGAGAAAAGGGGGAAAGTACCCCTCAGCCTGTTAAAGAAGCACAGATCTACACGTCTGGCCACCAAAATGGAAATCATAAGGAAAGTAGAGTCCAGAGAAAGAAGAAAAACATTTTTGAAGTCGCTTTCAAGTGGTCTGTAGAAGATTTAAAATGTTTGTATTTACTTTTGGAAGGCTTGCCTGACTTGGCTATTTCATTTCATATGAGCATATTGTTAGTTTTGAATAAAAAGTTTGTTGAAATACATTGCGCTGCTCTTCTTTGCAGCATGGGAATCTATTCTTGTTCTTTCTGTATTATTTTTGCATCTGGTACCAAATTTCCTTTTAAACAGCCAATGCCTAGGAACATATGTATTTTATTAACTGAGCTATACCTATATTTATCACCACAGAGAAAATACTTATATGGATATGGGAAAATGTGTGTGTATGTGTGTGAATATATATCAGGGATAGGAATCAGATGTAGTGTACTGCACGTCCCAGCAGCCCTAGCAGCATAGTCTATGGTGAAAAATATGGGAAGATGTAGTCCAGAATTTGGAAGCACATGTTTCCCACATATACAGACATATACACTTTTTAATGAAGCATGACATTTATGAAGCAAACATTAGGCTACAACCAATTACTGAGTCATACAGCTCAGAATTCTGTATTCACCATAATTAATCACTGACTACTTCAAACAAGTATTTATGGTATCCCCAAAATCCAGGATTCAGAAAAACAGAGTAAGGTTCTCTCTCCTTAGCTGATATCTGATTACAACTGCCTTGACAAAACTGCATGGAAAAGAACTGCACAGCCAATCTATAAAATGTATGCAATTATCTTGCTTTAAGTGCACTTCAAGACGAAAGGCTCCTGGTGCTACCAAGCAAAAGCATTGGGCAAATGTTCAGTCTTTTCCTTCTACAGACTTTGTTTTTCTGGTTTAAAAAAGTGGCAAGAAAACACAGAAGGGTTACAAATGGAAGATAGGGATTTTTAGACCCTCTCTGCTATTCTGTGAATGAGGAAGAAAGATTGCAGAACAAAAACCCTGTGCAGGAGCCCCCCTGAGCAAAGACAGATGACCACTAACCCTCAAGATATGTTGGACTTCAACTCCCATTAACCTTAGCCAACATGCCATTCAGCAGGTATGGAGGGCGTTTTCCTACCTCTGCTTTAGAGGATTTTTCAAGAAATCCTATTGGCTATTAACTGTTCAGGGGCTATTCAGCACAACAATTTAAACAGAAAAGGGTTTTTTTTTTTTTTTTTTTTTTGCTATATACACTGACCAGGTATGTGTGCTAAACAAAAAGAACTTTGTAGTGCTTTAAAGTCTAATGCTTTTATTATTAGCTTTTGTGACAGGTGTCAACCCTGTTTTTTATTATTTTTATTATTATTTATTTGTATCCCGCCTCTCCATTTGGATCGAGGTGGCGAACAACTTACAAATAGCATGTATTTCGAAACATTTCTATACATGCCCCCAACAAGCTGGGTCCTCATTTTACCGACCTGTGAAAGGATGGAAGGCTGAGTCAACCTTGGAGCCCAGCAAGATCGAACTCACAACCTTGTGGCTTGCAGTACTGGCATTTAACCACTGCGCCACCAGGGTTCCCAACTACAGTAATCCGTTCACGTTCTCTAGGGTTAGTAGCACAGGACTCCTGTGAAAGTGAAAAAACCATGAATAACTCTAGGCCCTCCCAAACCATATTTAACACACACACAAAAAATATGATCACCCTGTTCAATCCACTGTGGATTCCTTTGAGGCATCAGGGTTCCTTCACAAGGCAGAAGTGGGCAACTGGTGGGGCTTATTGCCACCTCCACTGCTGCCCCACATCATTTTTAAGAGGGACTTGCAAGCCTTGTTCACAGTTTCTCAGTCTCACCAGGCTTGCAGTCCTTATTAAAAATGGCCTAGGGAAGCAGCAGAAGTGACAGCAAATAATCTGTGAATAATCAAATCTGAAAAAGTGAACCTCACAAATGCGGAGGGCTGACTGTATTCCCATTAGTGGAACTACCTACCTGTTGATGAACCAATTCCCCACCATTTCAATGAGTCCATTCTAGATGGAGTTAACCCCACGATACAACCTACGCCTACTTCAGAATCTGAGGAAACGGCATCTTAAGTTGCCACAGACCCCTAGGCCAGGATAAATGTACTACGTTTCTAAGGGTTACTAACATTTTCTGATGTTTCTACTGCCTCTTTGGAAATTACACGGATTCACTAGACCAGTGGTTCTCAACCTGTGGGTCGCGACCCCTCTGGGGGTCGAATGACCCTTTCACAGGGGTTGCCTAAGACCATCGGAAAACACATATTTCCGATGGTCTTAGGCTCCATTCCCTCCTCGGTGGTGGTGCGCAAGCGCGAGCCACACGCTCGCGTCCTCCTGCCCCCTCCTGCATATCAGATATTTACAGTACTATTCATAACAGCAGCAAAATTACAGTTATGAAGTAGCAACGAAAATAATTTTATGGTTGGGGGTCACCACAACGTGAGGAACTGTATTAAAGGGTCGCGGCATTAGGAAGGTTGAGAACCACTGGGCTAGACGCTAAGGTAAGAGGGGATGATGCTGGTGTTTTCAAACCTACGTTGTTCTTCCCTCTTACAATAAACAGGTAGCCTCCCTACCTGCAGCGTGTATCCGCCTCCCCGCCCGCTCCGCTTAAAGCCAACATTTCCTACAGTTCTTCTACAAGTCGTTTTCCTGCCCAGGTGCTGGGATGCGGTGGAAGTTTAAGACAGACCTGGGCCTTTCCACACTACACTGTTATAGCGCTATTATTCCACATTCAACCCCCTGTGGGATCCTGGGGTTTGCAGTTTAGGGAGGGGCCTTTGGAATCCTCAGCCAGAGAGCTCTTTGGCCTCAGCAAACTACAAACCCCAGAATTCCACAGGATGTCGAAAGTGGAACTATAACGCTATAACAAGGTAGGGCGGAAAGGCTCAGAAAGAACAAGGTTCAGCCCAGTCCTAGAAATAGTAACTCATTAAATCACTATCTTTGGAATGGCCACCTTTAGACTTAGCAGGCGGGCAGAAAGCGCTAAGGGTCCCTCCCAGAGCCCACCTTCTTCCGCCGCTCCCTCGCCACAGACTACGAGCCACTTAATCCCTCAGGGAATCAGCTGCAAGAGGACCCCGTCTCCCGCAAGCCACCGTCCGGCCACAGAGCCGCAAGTGCGCAGTCGTGAACTAACTCCCTTTCCCCAGCGCTACGGCGGCCGCGCGGTTCCAACCCGCCCTCTGCCTCACCGCCCCGGCTGTCACGTGACCCAAAAGCAGGCCCAATGGACGTTGGCAGCGTCTCAGGCCGCGGTGGCGCTCTTCGGCCGGCGTAGACGTGCCCGTTTCCGTCCCGTGCGCATGCGCCTTGGGTGGCTCCTCCTCCCCACGGAATGAGGGAAGCCGGTTCGGAGCTCTGGGGCCGGGACGTCACGGGGCTGGTCGTCGTTGGTCTTGCCGGTAAAAGCCGTTGTGAGAGGAGGCGAAGGGGGCGGGACTCGATTCCCGTGGTTTTGGCGAGCGAGGGAAAGGGTGGGTGGGGGGAGCGGGGCGCGGAGGCGAGCGGTCGAGGCGACGTGGCTGCTGCGGTGGCGGTTGGGTTTCTGGAGGGGGGTTCGGCAGCGCTCCCTCGTGAGGAGAAGTGGCTGTTCTTCGCCTGCAGAGCCGGCAGCTCCGGTGCCCCCTCGGGACGCCGCCCGCCCGCCCGCAGCACCCCGTCCAGCTGTTCCCTGGGCGTAGCTCTTTATTTTTTAAAAGCTGCTTGTCACGTGTAGCTTGTGGTGAGATGGTGTCGTCTGTACGGGTTCAGAGCTGAGTGACAGTGGACACAGGGCGCTACGGGTGCAAGAGGCTGTCCTCATCTTGTGGGAGGAATTGGTTCAGAGTCCCCGAATAAGATATTCTAGAAGGAAGCGTCGTGCTGCTATTTAAAGGGAAAACACCAAAAACCTATAAGCGGAGAAATGCAGCATGACTCAAGCTTTCCGTCCTCCCTTTCTTGGGAAGAGTTGAGTGGCTGCTTGCTGCAAATCTAGCTTGGACGATAGGTTTTCACGTGCTCCGTGAGCCTGATGAAAACTGACCCTTATGGCATCGCACCCCTGTCCCCCGGCCTAGCCAGGCTAGACTAAGACTGTATTTAATATCCCCCCACTTCTGTCTTCTCACTCATGGCCAACTGCCAAAAATCCACACCTCCCCCCATAAGTTTCCTTTCAAGGGGTTTGAAAATCCATCTTTAAATCTTTAAATGAGTACCCAGCTTGTTGGGGGCATGTATAGAAAAATGTATCGAAATACATGCTATTTCTAAGTTGTTCGCCGCCTCGATCCATATGGAGAGGCGGGATACAAATAAATAAAATAAATAAAATAAATAAAATAAAATCTAAGCCATGTTGATGATGGGGCTGTGTTGTGCGCCTTGTGTGCTCGGTGCGCCCGTAAACTGTCTTTGCTCTAAAGTAGAAAATAGTAGTTTGCGGCGTACTTGGAACTTGAAAAAGTTGAAACTCCTCTTGTTCTCAATATCACAATATCACAAGACTTTCTGAAGGGAGGAGGGTGTGCCTGCATTTGCTCCCTCGCATGGGCAGGAGCAGGCACACACCTTCACTCACTTGCTGGGCGGGGCAGTGGGGGAACAGATGGGATAGGAAGAGGGAGGTATAGGTGTTTGCTCACTCATGTGGGGGAAAAGGGGATGGGAGGAGGGAGCGTGCACACAGTTGCTGATGGGGAGGAAGAGGGTGGGACAGATGTCCCTTTTCTCCCTCTACCCCCTTCCTTCCCTTTCCTCCCTCTCACCCAGATGTGTGAGTGATGGAGGGAGGGAATACATGTGCGGCCAAGCCCAGCAATCCCACCAGTACGGGTATTTTTTAATGTTTATTAAATGTGGTGTCGGGGGGCTTACAATATTTGTGTTTTTTCCACTTTTGTGGGGGTCCTGTGCCCTAGCACCCATGAAAGTAAGAGGACCAACTGTAGAGCTGATTTTTTTTCCAACATGCCAGTTGATGAGGCAGGTAAATTTCCTTTCCTCTTTTTCCTTTTTTTCTTTCTGTTTTGCTTTTCACACATGCTTAGTAAGTGATTCCAAATGCAATTGTTTACCTTGCCTGTTGTACCTAAGCATGTAGTTGCAGTAGGATCATCCAGAGTAGAATCCCATTCTTTCCCAGGTCAAGTTTTATTGCACTGTTTGCTGCAGACATGGTGCTGCAACCCAACAGTGAAAGTCTGTTTTTCTTCAACCTTCCTTCACCATCCTGCCAATGTCACAAAAAAAAAACTTTGAGCTAGACAGAAGATGAGAAGGAGGGGCTGGGTTAGGCTGGGCTGCTATGAAATAACTTTGTGGTAAGGAGCTTCTTTGTCAGAGGCTTTGTTAACTCAGTTGTGCCTGCATTATATTACAATTTGAATTTAAAGTAATGTGTTTTTTAAAAAAAAATCAATTTGATTTTTAGGAAATGCGTTATAATGCTTGTTGGTTCATTTAAAAACTTGTATTAAGAACAAATCTGGTTTTTAAATGAGTACACTTAGTACTAAAGCCAGAAATTTTAATTATACTTTCTGAAGGCTGAAGACTTTGAAAGTACTTTGAGTTAACAGCTTTTCTTTTCTGTGTAAAAGGGGAGAATGAGGTGCAAGAGAGATCTGGTCTCTGAAGTTACATATAGTAAACTACACAGTAAATAAGACTTATTTATTCCAATGGGATTTACTCCCAGACAAGTGTGGTAGGATTGCAGCCTAAGTGATGCTCTATTTAGGCAAAGGTCCTGCCTGAGTAACTCACTAAGTTTTTATGGATAATCTTAATATTTTTATCTTATCCCATGTAAACAACCTGAACTCCACAGTGCATTTTTTTCTTAGCTTCTGAATGCACCTATGCATGGTTCCAGAGTACCCGGGAACAGAAGCTTTCTGCTGCTCTTCAAGTCTTTTGAAACTTATTTACCTCCCTGAGAGTGAGAGAAGGCAAAGGAGACACCCCGTGCCAGTGGTTTTTTTTTTTTTTTTGCTATGCTCTATGGCCCTGCAGGGATGCCAGCCTCAAATTTAAGTATTTTATAGTGTTTTAGTTTCAGCATGGCACATAGTTATGGAAAGACATCTTCTCATTCCTAAGCCACCTCCTGTTACAAGATACTTCCTGTCAGTTATCTGGATGTAGAAGTCAGTTTGCTCTGTTCTCTGTTTTGACACACAAACGTTCTGTGTTTCCCACTGCTGTCAGTCACAGACTGAATTGATAGCCTCACATAGGCTGCCTGATAATTTTCAGACTCTTCTTCCCATCCCTGTCTCTGTCACCCTCTCATTAAGCTCAAATGTTGTCATTATTCTGTTCTGCAGGTCAGGAACACTGTTTTTATTTTAAGTGTATTTATTCTTTTATTAGCAAAGTTATGCAAAGTGTACAGAAGCCATTACTTTTGTTTTTGTTTGCTTTGTTTTTCTGAATGTGAAGGCACTGACCTACTTAGTTTGCTGTTAGAGGGAATAATTTATGACTCTTCCAGCCAAAAAGCCTGGACTTTTTTTACTTTCTTCTTCCTGAAGAAATATCTTTCTTCTCAATAATGTTCATGCTTCCACAAACTTCTGGAAATTTAATGTTTCTCATTATTTATTTATTCATTTATTGAAATAATTTTCCCTTGCTCTTCAAGAAATAAAGACTTACAAGAATCAGTAATTGAACAGTCTGTCTTTAGGCTTTGCTGAGACAAATGGAAAGGGAGTGGGATGGGAAAGTATGATGCTGATAGCTTATTCAGGTGCTCTAATGGATGGCAGTATATCTATTCTGGAACCAGGTTTACTTTGCATTTTTAGTTCTTTATTGGCATGTTCTTTGCTGTTTTTTATTTCTCTACCTTCTACCCTTTTACTGTTTCTTTTCTAATTTCTGGTTTTTGTTCATAAATTCAAGTTTAATCTGCTTCTTTCCTCCCTGAGGGCAAGATAGTTCCACAGAAGTTATAGATTGTTGTTACAGACTGATCTTGACTAGTTTATTTTTCTTTAGCACTCTGTTCTGAAGGACGTTCAAATAATAGTGCATATGATAACAGTCTTAGCTTTTCAAGTGGTGATCTGGCTTAGCATCCTCGTGTACAAAGAGATCCAAATGATAATTTGTCTCATCTCTTCACTCTTCAGATATAAATGCAAAGAGCACATGGGTCACAGGTTTTGGATTGTGCATGCTCAGTTTATTTATTGGAGACATGCTCACTTTGTTTGAAAATAGATATTTTTCATTGCTATAGTAACCAGTTTGTATGCATGCTTGTTCATGAAATTATAAATTACAAAGTTGATAGCGACTTCAAGTTGCCTATTTTTTATAGTTCCACTTTGAGGGAACAGTTTGTATTTGGGGAGTAACAGTTTTGGTTGTAGGGTTGACACATGTGAAAGGTCACTAGGCCAGTAACAAGAACAATGTGAGCTTGCTACAAGAGTGAAGAACTCTGGGTTGAAATGCAAGCATTGGGGGTGTGTGTATCTGTTTACTTTCCAGGGAAGGCCAGCAGCAATATGATATGGTTAGACTTACACCAGTGCATAATGATGGTGATTTATATTTAATGGCTTTCATTAGAGGCTGCTGTTCTAACATCTGTAAACAGCTCTTATATTTCTTTCAGGTTAGGGGTGGCAAGATCCAAAGGAACTGACTTCTCTATCACCAGCTATTCCTTCTCTTTGAACATGGCTGGAGGCATCACTGATACAGGGGAGCTGTACTCTCCTTATGTGAGTATTTAACATTTATATTTTTGCTTTCTAATTGTCCTGTTGTGTAAAGTTAGCTCTGTTGCTGTTTCCTGCTTCCAGAATGAACATGTTTTATTCCTGAATTACTGTCTTGATCACTTTATGCTTGTGTTAAAATGTGTCTGGGGAAAAGCACTGCGCATTTGTTGCTCTGTTCACCTGTACGTGCTCTAAAGCTTCCTGGAGTTAATGTTTCTTGTCTCACTGAAAAAAACGAACTGCTGTAATGTTTATATACTTTGTCATGTGCACTTTTCGGGGTAGTTAACATATGCCTGAAGTACATTATTTTACTAAAGCTACATTGCTGAACAATGCTGTTTCCAAGGACAATGATACAATACATGATATGTTAGAATAACAGTAGGGGGAAAAAATCCAAAGGTCAGAAGCAGAAGGAAGTAAGTGATTTAGGCAGTGGATAGGGTTATTAAAAAGAAGTGAGGTGTGACATTGCATCCAGTAGTCACCTTCTGAGGTACAGAAGGGAAGGAATTTTCAATTATTCTCCTTTTCTTCTTCAGTCCCTTGTGCCTTTCTCAGTCTGCTCTAGAGGTAACTATAGGCCAAAGGGAGAATTTGTGTGGGGGCAAAATCTCCCAACACTTTCAGTTTACAGAAGCCTCCTCTGGAAGAAGGTGCCTTCTGCAATGGAATGATAGTGTTAAATGCAACCTGGAATGTTCAGAACAATTTTTGAACTGATGTGATTATGACTTATAGGCAGTTCATCAGTGAAGGAGAGAGGGTCTGACCCATTAAGCTCACTCAACTGAATGCTGCCTGGGAATTCTATGTAAATCCTTCTAATCTCTTCAGGAGAAGAGCAGGGTATAAGTGCAGTACAAAAATCTATTTTCTGTTTGTGTAATATTAGGAAGGTGATGTGTTTTCTTATGGTCACTCTTAGGTAACAGGGCTTCCAGCTTCCATATTTATGAAAGTATACAGGTAGACTTCATGTTGTAAAAATAAACTTGATTACTTTATAAGGGTTTTATATTGCAGAAGTAGATGATAGGCTCTTTTCTCAAAGATGTACTTCTAACAATATGACAAAATTACACCGTAGCTTCTCAGATTATATACAGTAGATCCCCAGTATCTGTTAGACCAGTATCTACAGTTTCACTTACCCATGACCTGCTCCACACTCATGGCTGCTGTCCCCAGCTAGGATCTTTCCTCTGTACAACCAGGTCCATGCATCTGTTTCAGCCAAGGAAGGAGTCTCCTTCCATTCCCAGCTGAAAGAGGCACACAGCAAGGCTGGCCCGGACATCCCATACCTCTCTCAGCCAAGGAAGGGGTCTTTCTCCTTCCCCAGCTCAGAGAGGTGCACAGCTGTCCCTCACTTCTCTCAGCTGAGGAAGGAGACAGATATTCCTTCCTTGGCCAAAAGAAGCACAGGAAGTGTAGCTCCATGAAGCCATGCTGCTCTCTTGGCTGAGGAAGGAGATGGGCAGTTTCTTTGCCAAAGGAAGCATATGACAAAGGTGCGACTGGGCTTCCTATGCCTCTCATGGCTGAGGAAGGAGTTTCCCACTCTGACCGAGAGAGACACATGACTCCCCCGGCTCTCTTGGCTGAGGAAGGAGATTGACACATCCTCCTTGGCCAAGAGAGACATAGGAAGCCTGGCTCCATGAAGCCATGTGTCTGTTTTGGGCAAGGAAGGAGATGGACACTCCTTCCTTGGCTGAGAGAGGCACATGGCTCCAAGGAGCCAGTCTCCCATGAGATTTGGCCACAGAAGGAGGTGCAGAAAGAGATTTTTATTTCTATTTTTATTGACCAGAGCTCTAAACTTAATACTTGGATAGGGCTTTTGAAGCAAAGCAGAGGATAGTATACAATTATGCTGAAGGCTGCAGTTTAAACATTCTTAGTATAGTTTAAATGTTCTTGGTATAGAGCAGTTTAAATGTTCTTGGTATAGAGTTGTTAGTGTTCACACTTAAAGGCAAAGTAACTTATAACCTAATTCAGATATCATTTAGCCGCTCTTCCTTTTAGAATTCAGGGAGCAATTTTGTCTTCTTGAGCAAGAAATTTGAGCAGTGGTTTGTGCTGAACGCAATGTCTGCATATGAATGAGAGTACAATGAAATAGTCTTTAATCTTTAACAAGCTGGAATATTGGTTTTGGCAGATATCCTGTTTTATATTGGCTTTTACTTGATCTACTTTGTATTAGTTGTGTCTGGGAAAAGCTTTTTGTGTTTTTCCACAATACCGTCTTTATGAATAGGTAGAATAACAATACTTTAGAAAGCTGTGTCTCCAGCTTTGATTTTCAGAGACAATAGCCTTTGTGTGTGTGGCAGCAGCTACATAGTCAGTATTATGCAAGTCTTTTCCAATGGGGATGCTCAAAATCCTTGACATAAGGTCAGCCTCAAGACAGCCAGATCAGGTATCTAATATTCAGTATATAATGAATATACGGCAAAAGGATGTAAATCCAAATGTTTCTCCTGCATGAGCTGCTTGCATTTCCCAGCCCTTGAAACAAGTCAATTGTTTAATTTTTTTAAGGGCAAGAATTTCATTTGAAAAGCAAAAGGAAAAAGATATACACAGTTACTCCTGAGGTTTTTGGGTTCATGTTTGCAGCATGTTTGAATCTGCATAATCTTTGATGCAGGCACACTTTGCACTGTATGCTGCCATTTCTTACTTGCTTTTATTTTTCTTTTAAATTTTGTGGCTCTTTAGGGCTCTGTCTTCTTTCCATGGGTTGAACTTTTATGATAATCTGTTCCTGTTGCCTGAGGTCTTGCAACATTTGCTTAGAATATTAGGGATGTAACCTTAATAAAAACTCAACTGGATGGTTTTGAAAGCAGTATAAACAAGAGAGACAGCATGGTATAGTGCTTTGAACATTGAGCTGTGATCCTGGAGACCAGAGTTCCGTTTCCTGCTCGGCCATGGAAACCCACTCGATGACCTTGGGCATATGCTCTCAGCCCCCATGCTAGGTTCGCCATAACTTGAAGGCACACAACAACCAATAAACAAGTGATGAGAAGTATAACATTACAGTATATAAAGTACTTCTCTGGCATAGCAATAGGCTGAATCCTTCCTTCTAATATATCACGCCTCTCTGACAAAGCTGTTTTCATGAGTAATGGTTTTCTGATTGCAAGTGAATTTTGGGAAAACATTAATCAGATAGTGATACTTTCTGGTACACTTAGTCCATGGAAGATTGATCTCAGTTTTTTAGGAGAAAACTAGATTCCCAAGATGTTAAATTATCAAGTACCTCGTAGACTAAAAATTATAGTGCTGCAGAAATCTCTGGCCTGTTGAGTTCTAAAGCTTGTTTCATTTTCAAAAGACCTAAAATATGTTTTTACCAGTTTCTGAAATAAATGATTGCCCTCTGATCTCTTCCCTTTTAATCATACACAAAGAAAACTTCCAAGGCCTAAAAGGCTTTGTGTGTGCAGAATCAATTGCAGTCTTAAGTTCTTATCAAGAGGTGGTGTATGTAGCAAATGACATTTCTGGCCAAATTTTTTTAATTGTTTGTAAACTGGCATTCATTGTTTTTATCATCTGGGAGATCGGTGGGAAAATGGGGGACATCAAATACTTGCAAAAGGATTTCTGGAAGTATTTTACATTATAGTGCTTCTGTCAAAAATATTTGTTTCTTCCTCTGTATATGATTCCTGTTCTTGGTTCTTCATGGCATTATTTCTTGATTGAAGAAATAGTGTGTGTGGCAATGGAAACTAAGTTATGGTTAGATGATAGTCTTCTGTTAATGGGTTTGCCAATGTCTTTACTTAAACGGTAGAGACTAGGAGTAATCCTTTTTTTATTTCTTCTTCTCTCTTCCCTCCTCTTCTGCAGTTCAAGTCTCATGCATACAACATTAGCTAAAAGAAATGTTGATTTTTTTTTTTAAAAAATACCATCATTGTGGTGTCATTGGAATCTGATTCTTACTTCGTCAGGCCACTGATCCACTTAACTTTGTATTGTTTACAAAAGAGTGGGCAAACTGGTTCTGCAGATGACAATGAACTCCAACTCTCATCTGCTCTAGCTAGCATAGCCAGTGGTTGAGGATGATACTGTAGACTAACAACGTCTGGATTTCTGCAGACTATCCTCTCTTAGTCTATATTGACTGAGCAGCTTTTCGGAAACTTTCCCAGCCCTATCTAGATATGCTAGGGAATGACTTTGGGATTTTTTGCATGCTAAGTGTGTGCTCTACCACTGACTGATGGCTCTAGAGATCCCTTGGAGTTCCAACTTATAACATTTGTTCTGATGCATGTTCTTCATGCTACTTTGAGTACTAATATTTGGTAGAAATCTCTGAGTTAAGAATTGTCATGAGAATTGTTTTGCTGTGATGTAGTGATCTGAGTGTTGGGTAACAACTCTAGAGGTAAGGGTTCAAATACCCGCTCAGCCATGGAAAGCCCCTGGATGAACTTGGGCAAGTCACACTCTCTCAGCTTCAGAGGAAGGCAAAAGCAAATCCCCTCTGAACAAATCTTGCCAAGAAAACCCTATGATAGGATTGCCTTAAGTGTTGCCACAAGTTGGAAATGATGCAAAGACTGTGAAGGCACCTAACAATAAATAGAGAATCGGCTTTGAATGTAAATGATAAGGCATGCTACAATAATACTAATGCTAATTCTTGTTATGTGCCTTCAAGTCATTTCTGACTTGTGATGACCCTAAGGTGATCTGATCACACAGGGTTTCTTGGCAAGATTTCTTCAGAGGAGGTTTGTCTTTGCTTTCCTTGGAGGCTAAGAGAATGTGACTTGCTCAGGATCATCCAGTGGGTTTTCGTGGCTGAGTGGGGGGTTGAACCCTACTCTCACAGATTCCTATCCAATACCTAAATCACTGTACAAGAGTGGCTCTCCACTAGTGCTGCTAAATAAATAAATAATGATGACAAAAGCAGAGGTTCTTGTGGTGATTCCATTTTGAACATATGATGGAAAGTCATCTCATTTGTTGCCAGGGAAAATAACAGACTCCTTCTGCTGACACTTCTTTTGTATAAGTCTTTTATAATAGGGGGAATGCTAACCTGCCATTTAAACCAAAGAACCAAGTGAGGAGATAATACAGAATATCTATCTTTGTTTCCTGATTTCATTGTTGACAAGTTTTTCGTGGAGTTGTTCTCTCATGCTAATATGCTTCTTTTAGTGGCCAAGCAAAAGGGAACTTCGAAGAGTTTCCTCCTCCTTGGCTTAGCTTGGTGCTTTTTCACTTGCTGCTCTGTACTCATGAAATTGCCTCCCTGAACATTTGCAGACTACTCCCTTCCTTCATTGTTTTCGGATCTCAATTAAAAATTTTTTTTCCAAAGCTTTTGGAATTTTAGTTTATTAGTGTTTTATAATCTTGCATATTTTGGTTTTGTGTATTTGTCAAGTTTGCTTTATATTATATTGTACTTTTTGTATTTTATGTAGTTAATTTGTTTTACAATTGTATAGTATAGTTTTGTTATTCTTTTCTTCCCTCTGTGTGTGTGCATACACACCTATTTTATGTTGTACCCCTTTGTCAGGAACCACTGTTTTTAGTTGTTTTACAGTCCTCCCTCCATATTCGCAGGTTTGACCTCCACCAATGTGATTATTTGTGAGGCATACGTGTGCCTTCCCCTCCATTCTCCTCCTCCAAAAGTCAAGGGGATGGGGATGGGGATGAGGAAAAGCACACACATGCCTTCTCCCCTCCAGAGCTCACCAACATTCCCTTTCCTCTGGTCCAAGCGCTCGTGCTGAGGCAAAAGACGGAGGAGGGGGAAGCATGTGTGCATCTTCTTTCTCTCCTCTGGAGGACCCCCTCCCATTCCCTTGCCTCTGGCCCTGGCTTGGAGGAGGAAAGCTCATGTGCCTGGGCAAAAGGCAAGGGAATGGGCGGGGGATTGCAGGGAGGAATTTATTTGCAATTTTCCACTTCTATGAGGGTTCTGTACCTTGAACCCTTGTGAAAGTGGAGGGACCACTGTACTTGTGAAGTGCCATGTACATGGATGGTGTTCTGTGTGTGTGTGTATGTGTATGATCATCATAATCATCATCATCTGCTTCCCTGCTTAAAAAAAAAATAATGACAGTGAAATTACTTGTCAGATCCCTATTTGGTTTTTTGTTGACAAATTTTGGAATACCCATCTAGACCTATGTAGCAACTCTGTATGTGTGAAGTGGTTGAGTGAGAAATTTTGAGGAACTGACTGTGTAGAAAACCTGCAAGCCTTTTGATTTCTGAGGACCTTTAACTTGGAGCTTACAGTATGCCAACTGTATGAATTGTACAAAGTAAATCCTGTCATAGGGCAGGATTAGTCACTGATAAAGCTCACATGATGTTTAGGGCTCACATGATATGTAGAGTTTATCACCTTTAATCAGCAGATTTGGTCTTACTATTCAAGGTTTTCTGTATAGGATAAGATTGTATTGATTCAGTCTATATCCTGCTTCATCCTGAAGTCTTGGGCTGAAAAAGAAAAATCATGCTTGAGAGATTGAAAGGCATATGATGGAGAGTGTGTGTGTGTGTGTGTGTGTCTGTCTTTTTCCCCTCTAAGTGTGAGTTTTCTGAACTGTTCAGCTAGCTACATAGTAGCTGAAAATATGAGAAACTTTGCCCTTCCCAACATTTTACGCTACAGCTCCCACAACTCCTTTGCCATCTGTCATATTGAGTAGGACTGACAGGCTTAAATATCTGTGGAAACTACCCTACTGAAGTTGTAGCATTGTCCTAAAAATTTTTTAACAGTACATATTTCTTTATGGATCTTATGAAATCTCCGAGAGCCTCGGTTTTGATTGTGAGTGTGAAAGTTGCCACCTTTGTACATTTTGGATTGGCTAGCCTGTTCTGACATGGCATTAGGCATCCACTGAAGACTGGAGGGACATTTTTTTTTTGCTCCTTCTGACCTTCATTGAGCTGTACCACTATTCTTTCCTCAGAATTAGAAGTGATGTTGTAGCAACTGGAAGTTACCTCTAATGATTTCATGGCAAATTTTAGTTGAAGGGCCTCTCAAGGATGCTAAAAGTCTAAACCTTGCCCCCCCCCGGTACTTTTTCAGCTAAAAAATATTGGGTATTTTTCCCCTAAGCAGATTTTTTTAAAAATTGATCTCTCAGACTGTTGTGGAATTCAGGAATCGCAAGGGCTACATGTACTGATCTAACCCATTAAATTCCTAGTTTTTTTTAACACAGTGTTTTTAATTGCAGGTTGGCCTGGTTTACATGTTCAATCTGATAGTTGGGACAGGAGCTTTAACTATGCCAAAGGCCTTTGCTACAGCTGGTTGGCTTGTCAGCCTCATCCTAATAATGTTCCTAGCATTCATGAGGTAAGATTCTGCTTCAGATCCCCCCATTAACAGTCTATTAAGCTATGGTCCTAGTAATACAGTTCTTAGCTGTTGTGGTTTCATTTTCTTCTAAGACATGAGCAGGTTTTCTAGATTATCTTCTTACCTGATTCATTTGCCTATATGGGAGTGAGCTTGGGTCAAAACTGCATCTTTGTTATTCCCCTTTTGGCACACCAGTCTTGCATCTGATGCCATCAGAGGACCACACATAGCTGTAAAATACAAATTAGATATGTGCCTGTATGTGTGTTAACATACACACACACACAGATTCCAGCAGGGGTAGGTCTGTTGCACATAGTCAGTATCCCGGATCATTTATTAATTGCATAATATGGGTCTGTACCTGTTGGTGTTTATATATGTGCACCATGTCTGTGTTTTTATTTTGTGTATATTCTGTGCTTCCTTACAAAGAACCCAGGAGAACTCACAAACAGAATTCTGAAAAATGTTATGTTCAGCAGCCCGAGAGACAAGGGACACAAACCGTGATCTTTGTATAGGATCGTGGTCCAAGTAAGAATTGTACCCAGTAAAGCATAATGTCTGTCTGATGCAGAGGTGGGGAAAAAGTGGCTCTCCAGCGTTTGTTGCAGTGCAATGTCTGTCAGCCCACCCAGCACAGGCAGTGGGGTTGTATGACTAGAGTTGGATTTCAGCAGCATTCTCTGTTCTAATGGGTGCCTGAAGTCAGTTGTTGATATACCCTTTTTAAACTGTAGAAGCGAGATTTTTCTTCTTTCTGTTCGATTTTGGAACTTGTAGTCTGTGGCAGGACAGAAGAAATGTCTTTTCCAAATCTTGATACTGTTATCTCACATGGACTACTAGTGTCTTGTTGCTTTTCAAATAATTTTTGTTAGTTAGCAGTACAGTGAAAGTGATGTGCATCTGATGCTACTACTTCCTAAATTGGAGTCAAATCCCTGCATGTGATTGCAGAATAGCTAGCAAGGACTATTCAAAGGTTCCTTGGCAGCCTCCTTGATTTTATAGAACTGTAGCCAACTATTTACATAAGTGAGTAAAATGAAACAGGTTAGTGTATTGATGTGCCATATAAATATTTAAATAAATAAAATGTCTGTCTGTCTATCTATCTATCTATCTATCTATCTATCTATCTATCTATCTATCTATTATGCTCAGCACAAGATAAAAGGGGAAGAGAACTTGCTATAGAGATGTTGTGGTGGGGATATTTCACTTTTTCTTAATGGGCACTTCTGCCTTTTGGGAACACATATGCAAAGCAGAAATGTAAGGGATAAAACCCTGCACTGGATTTAGTTGCTGATAATGTGTACTATTTAAAATACATGGTAGTGCGGTGTGACACACAACCACATTTGCCATGTTCTTTTTTAAAAAATTCATAAATAAAGCAAATTTTAGCTAATACAGTAGGTCCTCCATATATATGGGAGTTCCATTCCAGGAACCCCTGTGAATAGTGGAATTCCTGAATGCTTGCTTCCCATTATATTCAGCGGAGGAGATGTGCACATGAGTGTTTCAGTGCATCTGTGTACATGTCACTCCCATTATATGTACAGGAACGCAGTGCTTTGTGTGAATTGAAAATCACACACGTGGAGGTTATAGGTAAGGAGGGCCCATAGTTAGCTCATAGTTAACTGCAGTCAGCCCTCCACATTTGCGGGTTTCTCCAACTCCTTCCCTCCACCTGAAATGTGTCTTTTTCTAGAGGAACCTTCCTTCTTGGTGGCTACGATCAGACCGTGTACCCTTTAAAAACCCACCTCTGGCCTTCCTCTGCCAGCAGTTGCCTGGCCAGCTAAGGGCAGCTTGCAGCCCAATTTCTCTGCACCACAAACATTCACCTGATTCCCTCCCCCCCCGCTCAAGAAAGGAGATGGGTGAGGAAGAGGAAGTATAGGGCCACCATGGTGACACACCCCTTTCTCTGACCTGGGTGTCTGTTCTCTCCACTATGCCCTGGCCCCCTTCCCACACACATACTTTTTGGTATTTGTGATTTTTCTGCTTTTGTGGGAGTTCTGTGCCCCTAACCGTAGAGAATTTGGAAGGCTGACTGTATTTCATTATCATATTAATATGGTTTTGCTATATAGTCCTTATCCCTGATATGCTACCCTCACAGTAGGAGGTCTCCAAACACAAATTCCGGATTGTCTGCAATGATAAGAAATCTTTTTTGTTGTCGCAGGGGGAACTACTTGTCTCTGAAGGACAGACACAAACTTAGAGACTCACTTCTTCCCCCACCTCCACATGGTCTGCGCATTGCAGATAGTTTGGATTGGGGAAAATAGGGTGTGCATTTTCACTCAGTGCAGATGGGAGTCCCCCCCCCACACACAATCCACATGGAGGGTTAGTTTCAAATGCAGATTCTTCTGAATAGGTTTCAGAAATAAACAGAAGAAGCGAGTTTCTCCCTGCTTCTGAGAAACTTTTCTTTCTATAGACCAAGAGCTTTGGTGCAAGATGGGTAAGAAAAACACAAATTGGTGAACTAACTTGCACCACTTAAACAGGTAGTCAGTGGTTTGGTGACAGTACTGGCAACTGGAAGTTACTACACTTACTGTATTTATGGTAGTTCCACTGGAAAAGTATTGCTCTTGGTGATGGAGAGTGGCCTTTTTTTTAGTACTCTTTCTTCCTGAGTTGAGGGTACCTTAGAGTTAGCCTTATAAATTACTTGACATCTATTGAAAGGAGAGCATTACAGAAATTTTGGTTCTTTTGGATGAAGGACATAAGTCTGTTTCTGAATTGCTTCTGAGGCCTTGTAAAAGACATAATTTCAGAAATTTGAAGCCTGCCTGCAGCTTTCCCTACCTTGTACTCTGATTTTATTTCTCATTCGTTTCCTGAAGCAGCTGGGATATATGTAGGATTGCAATTACATGTTTTCTATCAGCCTTGAAATGTTTCCCAAAGGTACCAGGTGACTTGAGAATTGTTACTGTGATATTTTCACTCCTCATTTTTTGCACTTCTGGCTTTCTAATATCCTCCAGAGAATGATTGGTGCAGTAAAATAACATGGGGAAAATTATTACCCAGGGTCCTGGAAGGACCTGCTACGCTCTTATCCTTGCAAGACTAATTTCTTATTCAGACTTGATAAATGAGTTCAGCTCGTGAAGCAGTAAGAAACCCTTTTTGAGGTTTAAACAAGATTGATTTTAGTTTTTAGTAGAAATGAGAGAAATATTTTAAAACAGTCATTTAGCTGAAGTAATGGCAATTCATTTTTTAAATCAACAAAGCAAATTGAATGAAATGGTGAATGGGGACTACCTCTGGATTTTCTCCTTTTAGCCATTGTCCTGTTTTCAAGCTCTTAAGTAGTCATTACACCCAAATGATTGGACTGTTAACACGAATGTAGTCCATTCAGTGTTATTGTTCAGTTATGTCTCCCATCCAAGGATCTAGGTCAAGGATGGTGAATCTGTGACCCTCTAAATGTCATTGGACTCCAGCTCCCATTGGACATGGTGCTTGGACTTGATGGGAGTTGGAGTTCAGCTTCTGGAGGGCCATAATTTCCCCACCTCCATCTAAGTTATCATGTTATACTTTATCCTGACATGTGGATTTTCTCCCTTCCCCCATGACTATCTATTATTGTCACTGTGTAATTGCTGTATGACTACATAACAAAATCAGTGGTACCGGTTTCCCCTACTTATCTGATAGGTTAGGGACTAGAGCACTGACAGAAAACAGAATGGGTTGAAAAATGGAACCCATATACTATACTGTAGGGAGCATGAAGGACTTATGGAAGCTCACTTGGGACTGGCTATGCATGTGCTGTTTGCAGAGTCTCTCAGCTGGCTTGGCACCTTTCTTTCGCCCTCTCAGCTCCTTTTTGCAAGCAACATATGTGTGTGAGTGGTCCCAAATGAGCCTCCGTAGGTAAGAGGAACTGATGAAAAGTCCAACCCCTGTTGAATTAATGGAACTTGTCCTTAATTTGGAAGTGTCAAAAGAGCAAGACATTAGATAATGGGGCTTCCTGTACAGAGGCATCTATGAAACATGTCTTATCTACTGAACAACAGAAATTCTTTTCTAGTCCATAGAGGTGGCACAAGAGTATAGTCATGATTTTATGCAGCTCTTCTTCTCTTCAGTTAAGCGTTACAGGACATATTCCTGATGGTTTGTGTATCCTATAAATTTTTTTCCCCTTTCTTTGCTGATACTATCTAGGAGGCCTTTACTCAAGGTAATTCTATTCAGCCTTGTAGTAGGAGAGGAACCAGACATGATGGAGAGCAGATCATGTGTTTGTCCCATAATTGGATAAAATAGTGGAGAATTGATAAGATTTACGTGAGTGGAGGCATGTGGGTGTGAAGAACTGAGACTTCTCCTTCCCTTGTCCATCTTTCCAGTACTCTGTTGCTTCAGATATATATTTTCAGGAGCCCATTTCACTTCCAGTGTTGAAGTCATGAGGTTGCTGTAAGTCAGTGGTTCTCAACCTGGGGGTCGGGACCCCTTTGGGAGTCAAACGACCATTTCACAGGGGTCGCTGCTCCTCAATCCTGCCCCCCCTCTTTTAAAAGAAGGTGGCCTCACAGCCAATGGGAGCAGTGCTTCTGAGACCCCTGCGCTGGGGTTCAAACTGCAAACCCCTGGATTCCATAGGATGGTGAAAGTGGAATAATAGTGCTATAACAGTCTAGTGCAGAAATAGCCAGGATGACTTTCTCCTCTCGCTTTTATTGTGCGTGGACCCTTGGCGCTTGCCACATGCACGTGTTGTGTTCTTCGCCCTTACTGTCTTGCATTCCTCGCTTTTTGTATGTTCAGCGTCCGTACTCCCTTTAAGGGAGGGAGGAAGGGAGGGAGTGAAACAAAACGCGTCTGCTTATGCCGCCGCCATCTTTCCTCTCTCCCTGTCCTTTCCTCCCTGTGCCTCGTGTAAAATGTGGGCTGTTTTGGCATTGCCTTTGGGCGTGACTGGCTTTTTGAACTGTAGAAACCCAACATTCAGAACTAGAACTACTGCCTTAATTCTGGCATTGATGGACGCTTTCTGTGCTTAAAAAAAGGGGGAGGGTTACCAGTTTTTAGGCATTAGAAGTCTATCCAGAGCAGTGATTTAGGGCAGTGTTTCCAATCTATTTGATGTTGGAAATAACTAACTAACCAACTAACTAAATAATAAATAAATAAATAAATAAAAAATAGTGAAAATGATTTTATGGTTGGGGGTCACCACAACATGAGGAACTGTATTAAGGGGTCGCGGCATTAGGAAGGTTGAGAACCACTGCTGTAAGTCAACAGGTGACTTGAAGGCACCTACACACACACACGCACGCACGCGCACACACACACAGGTACTAGGCTGGGAGAAGAAAGTGACACGTGAGGAACTACATCTCGTGGGACGGCTGCCATGACTTTCCCCTGTGTGTTTATCCATGAACAGAAAAGACAAATGAAATGGGCAGCTCCCATCGCATCTAGTCTGGCTGTTAATTGTCAGCATAGTTTATACTCTGCTCTTCAAAATTTGATGACTCTGTGGGTGGGGATGAGACACTGCAAATCATTTTTACTGTTCTTGTGTCATTGATATCTTAAAATTTTCTTACTAGCTATATGACCACAACTTTTGTAATTGAGGCCATGGCTGCAGCAAATGCTCAGCTTCGCTGGAAGAGGATGGAAAAGCACAAGGTTTGTGTGGCATGTCCTAATTTGCTTTCTAATCTTATTGTTCTGTTGCTGAAAAGTCTCACTGCCTGTTCTGTTTTTTGTTTTACATGTTTCTGCCCTTAAGAAATGGCAGCTAATTCTGCACCATCTTGGGAAATTTATGTCATTATAAATTTACCTTTTATTCTGACACTGGAATGGGAACTGAGCAGTGTGATTAAGGGAGCAGAAACTATATAAGCATATGAGCCTTCAAGTAGGAGAGATTTGGTCCAGTAATGGATTAATTAGGTCTTCTCTGTTGGAACCAGTACTAGCCATAAGACTTACTCCCTGGTCTCTTGTTCTAGGAAGTCAAACTTTCTTTTTAGTGCTTGATCTCATATTTCTTGTCAGAATTCTTCAATAATACTAGATTTTGGACAGTTTACACTCATTTCTTGCTCTTCTAGGAAGATGATGAGGAAGAAGATTCTTCCTCTGATGTTTCTGATAATGATGTTCTCCTCCCAGATGGCTATGAGCGGTCAGAGACACGCCCTATCCTGTCTATTCGTAAGTATCTAACTGATTCTAATTTTATCCTACTGTGTAAGAAGTGTTTGCAGTTTCCTGAAATTTGCTCCTTGGTAAGGAAGACAAACTAAAAAAGTTAGAGACTTCATATTTCCCTACAACTGGTGTAACAGATACACATGTCCACCCTGGAAGCATCCTTGCTAGTTTTCAAAGGAAGACAACATTATTGTTTTTATTACTCAAGAAAATGCTAAGGCACCAAGCCACTGAAATACAGTCATCCTTCCACATTGGCTAGGGCTAGGGCCCCAGGACCCCTGTGAAAGAGAAAAAACCATGAGTAATTCTAGGCCCTTCCAAACCATATTTAACACACAAAAAAAGTATGATCACTATATTCAACCCACCATGGATTCCTTTGAGTCATCAGAGTTCCTTCACAAGGCAGAAGTGGGTAGCTGTTGGGGCTTACTGCTGCCTCCACTGCTGCCCCACGCCATTTTTAATAGAGACTTACAAGCCTCATTTGCAGTTTCTCAGTATCACGAGGCTTGCAGTCCCTATTAAAAACATCATAGGGAAGCAGCAGAGGTAACAGCAAATACTCCATGAATAATTGAGTCTGCAAAAGTGAAACCCGCAAATGTCGAGGGCTGACTGTACTGCATTTTGTCTCATGCCCTGTTCCTGTGAAGTCATAACTGCACAGCAATGCATTACTGAAAACTTAAGAGGTGTTGATTCTGAGTGTATATCATAACCTATGACAAATACAGTCTTGCTAATGAATATACAAATATTAATAAAATGTGAACTCTTATTTGTTCGGCTTTATTGTATATAACTATATTAGTGATGTCTGGTGCCCTGCTGTGGATTTCTGTTACGAACAACATAGATAAGTGACTGAGCCTAGACAAGGTAAAGAGAAAATGGGCTGTTGCTTGAGAATGAGCTAAGAGCTTCCTTTCTTTTAACCTATAGAAAGACGAGGAGCACCTAATATTTTTGAAATCACGGAAAGAGTGGAGATGGGTCAGATGGCTTCCCTGTTCTTCAACAAAGGTAACTACCTCTAAGCCACAAGATCTTCATGGTACCTGTTGGATATGTTGGTTTCTAGTTGGCTGTGTTGTGTTAGTTTTCCTTCAGCCCAGTGAGTCACATTATTAGTATTTAATATTCTTTCTCAGAGGAATGACAGCTTCAGATGAATATGTTATTTGTAAGCACCCTACCGTATGAGCAGTCACTCAGTTTTGGAAAATAAAATATTATTGAAGTGTTTCAAAATGAAAAGCTGGGTTAAATCAAGCTGAACATCTGTCTGCCCCTGTGAATATGTAGCTTCTTTGTGACAGAAGAAATATATATACATACGTATATACATTGCTGTTATTGCAAGTCTCCTCCTAGGCAAAGAGGGCCTACCTCTGTTGGCTACTAATTTTGTCTGGAGAAGGAGAATTTAGAGTAAGATAAGATAGCGTCTAGGTGGTAGACTACGTACTTTGACTCTGTTCTCACATTAAGCAGAAAAGATATATCTGTAGTGTTTATAGTTGCAAGGAGGAAGTTGAAAGATGCATGTCACATGATGTCAGGGTGCAATATAAATGTAGACAATGGTCTTTTGATAGGGCTTGATTTGTTTTAAAATAATGACTTAAGAATGTAAAACATTTGAAATTGGCAGTAGCCAGACTGTGGACAGCCGACTGGCTGGATGACCCTGCTGTAGGTAAATGTCTTATTATTTAAAAAAAGTGAAGATGTTAACTTGCATGGCCTTTTTTACATTGTTTGATATTATCTGTGGCACTTGAGCTGGTGATGTGCACAATATGATTCAGGGTGCTGAATATTTTGCTTGATCTTGAATGAAAGCAAATTGTTCAGATGCATCCTGTCATCGTGGTCTCTTCTGCTTGTTTTCATTATGAAGGGCACAAGCCAGGGAGAAATAAAGACTACCTATGTGTATGTGTGTATACCTGGATAAAAGATGTTTGGAAGAAAACATCTGGAGAAAACTACAACTGTACTGGATCTTGGCTAACAACTGTGTCTGTAGCTTTGGGGTGTAGAGGGGTTTTAATATTAATTTTCACCATTAGTAATAAGAATTTTTCTATTTGCGATAGCTGTGTTCTGTTAAATGATAAAACTGCTCTGGATAATATCTAGTGGTTAGTCAGTGTAAAGGAATTCCCTACTGCGTGCATCTCAGTGTAACAGAAGGAAAGTGATGGTGGTTTTGAGATCTGCAGTGATTTTTGGAAACAGTACTGCCCAGATTAAATAAACCAATGACTTCTAAGTTGCACACATACATCTAAATAACTTGCACACATATGTCCTAAATAAATATTGCCTTCATAAGCTTCAGGTGAAATTAAAAAGGGGATATTTCATAGAATGATATGATAACATCCAGTTTTTCAAAGAGATAGCTGTGTTAGTCTGTTTCAGGATAAAAGCAGGGAGGGGAAAAGTCTTTTGGCACATTTAAGGCTGATAGATTTGTTTCAACAGAAGCTTACTGCTTCCTCAAAAGATATCTCCATTTTTAATGGCTGTGATGATTAACTTCACCCAGCAGAGGGTGCTCAAATCACACATGTGAGTTTAGGGGAAAAAAACCCTTAAAACAAAGATACTAAGTATTTGTTAATCCAGGTACAAGCAATTCTGCCTTAGTTTTCCTCCTTTTCCACAAGCAAACGATATTGTCAAATCCTTCCTTCTCAAGAAGAGAGAGAGAAGAATAAATTATAATTGAAGGAGATGTGGTGAGCCAAGTGTACCCTCAAAGCCAGGGATGGCCCTCACTCTGATTTCTGTGACTGCCTGGATTTATACAATGACACCTTGATGCTCCAGAATTTTTAAAGGTCACACTAGTTTCAGATACATTGTCAAATATGACATTTAGTGTTAAGAGTGTCAGATTTTTTTTAAAAAAAGAATTGATTCTGTCTCAAGTTTTAAATAGGTAGTATCAGCTGAATTAATGAGTTATAGGATCTGTGAAATGGATCTCAGACAAGTGGTCTTGAACATACACCATTTACTTTTGAGATTTTCTCTTCTACTCTTATCTCTGTGGTATCTCCTTCCTTGTCAGACTAAGTAGTTAGCATAAATAAATTTGGATCATATGAACAATACAGACTGAAAAATTTGGAATATTTTTGGTGGATCAAAAAATATTTGCTTTGCCCTTATGAGTGCGTAGAAAAACTGGTCCCTTGGCTGCTCATTGTCAGCAGGCTACTTGAGTGTGCACACCATTTATGGATGGGCTGAAAAGAGACTTTGAGTAGGAGTGCCTTCTGCTGACCAGCTTGGTGTTAAGATGCTAGAATGATTTCTGGAAGCCACTGTATACAGACTGAAATGTGGGAGAGAGTCCTGCCAATCAGCAAAGCATTCTGGTTCCTTTAAGGTTAGAGAGTTTCTTGACAGAGATGGTGGTAGGTAGTTCTGTAAGAAGTCTTTTCCTCCAGACTTCTCAAAGGGAACTTAACAGCTTTCAGGTCATAAAGAGGCTGTGGGTCTGTTGATCATCCAATTGTTGATTCCACCCAAGATTTTGGTCCAGAAATAACCCAGACTTCTGTTAAAGGCTCTTCTTTTGTCACCCCAGGTGGGTTTGCTGTTTGTCATTATTGTGAAGTAAATCACTAAGTGAAAAGGGACCAGCAGCAATTATTTGAGATGGGAGAGATTCTGCCCTTTCTTTTCTGCATATAGTGTGGCTTTATTTGAGCTTGAAACAAGGGTGTGAAGCGTCAGTGTCTTCATACTATGCTTTAAAATAAAACCTGGCTGGTTTGTTATTAGGATGGAAAGATTTAGGTTGTGCTGTCAAAGAACCAGACTTTCAGGGTTTCATGGATTGTGCCTCTGTTGGATGGAGATGGGCTGTGCTTCTGTTATACATTCTTTGTAGAGTTATTGGCCTGTTAAAAGCAAAATCCTTGTTTTCTTAGTATTCTCTGCTCATTCCCTTGGCTATCTTAACAATCTGACATGCTCTGGATCTGCAGTTTTAGGAGTTAAGCTGTGGATAAATCTTTCCCTCTGACTTGACTGCTTTCTGTAGGGAATAGATTTGAAGCCTTAACCCTTTAGGCGGGCAGGTGGGGGCGGGGAGGTGCTCTGCGTATCTTCTGCGGAGGGAACTTGGTTGGAAGAGGAGCTGGGGGCTCTCTTATCAGGGATCCACGAGTCATTTATTGTAGTAATGGATTCCAGGCACATGCAGCATGTACCATCCGTGTAGGAAGTCATTGATCTTCCTGTTTTGTGTCCAGTAATGAAAGTATTGATTGATGAAGGTCGGTGGCAGTTTATAAAACAGAGCTGAGGCTAATGTCCCTCTGTAGGTGGAGAAGGCAGGCATGGGTGGGGGAGGGATCTCACCTGAAATCCTTTGTTTGTTCTAATCTTCAGCCTTGGACATGCTATATTCCTGAAGAAGTAGCCAAAAAGGGGGCTGGAGATGTAAAGAAGGACATTAACAATGGTTGAAGAGCTAAGTTTTCAAGTTAAAGAGCTTAAAATAAAATGTTGTTCTTGGACTTTCTGTCTCTAATAAACACCTTGAGCTACTGTGATTAAGCCATTGCCACTCAGTTTGTAGTCTAAGAAATGAAAGGGATTCATGTGACTAACAGCACCCCCAACCTCTTTATTTTTTACCCAAGGACCTGGTTTATTGCCAAGTTGATTATAAATGTCTCATTAGAAGCAGGTATTTCAAAAAGATATATTCCAAGTTGAAGTTAAGTGACCTAACTGCTTGGACCCCATACTCTTAACAATCTAATGTTAACAATGAATAATAGTGATCTTTCCATAACCCTCTCCTGTTCCTCATCCTTTATTTTATCCATTTAGAGGACATAGTTGGGCATTGATTAATGTCATTTGTGGAAGTGTTGCTCTTGAGCAATGATGACCTTTGCAGTCATTTGCTACAGTATGTTTCCTTGGAGAGCATTTTATTAATGGATTGCAAAATTTCAGTAAAGAGAACCCCTTCTTGTGAGAGAAGATCATCCTATCCTTATTAGATCAACCAAAAAGACACAAAAATATTTACGCAAACTTTGGAAACAACAGATTTCTTTATCAGGCAGAAGTATTTAAAAACACAGGCAGTGGAGGGGCCCGGAGTGGCAGCCATCAAGTCACATGATCTGTATGTTGTCTTCAGATACAAAAGGAGGAGGGACAACAGGCTCTTAAAATAAGCTGACCAAGACACACTCCCAATGGAATTTGGGAAAGAGCAACATGAGAGATCATACAGTTTCAGAATCCAGTTCAAAATAGATGAAAGCATTATCTAAGTCTTTGACATTACAGTGGGATTTACCCAGTAGAGGCATTTTTAACACTGGACTCTGAACTAGTTCAAGTTCCTTTGTCTGCAAGTATTCCATGAGAAGAGAGGCAGCATGGTGTCATGGTCTAAGTGTTGGACTACAACCCTAGAGATCAGGGTTTGATTCCCCACTTGGCCATGGAAACCCACTGGGTGACCTTGGGTGCATCACACACATACAACACCAGAAAACCCTTGTGATAGGTTTGCCTTAGGGTTGCCATATGTCCACAACTTGAAGGCACACAACAACAATAATTCATTGAGATCTGTGCCTCTTTCCTCTTAGTGATTATCCTTTCTTTTCTTTTGTTTTAATTGTTAAGATCAGTGGTTCTTAACCTTTTCTTTACCATGGACTTTAAATATATTTTGTTGCCGTGGTCCACCAAGACTTAAGTTAAAATTTAAAACCCTAAAGGATGTCAACTGTTTATTTCAAGTTGCTCATAAAGGGTCAATTATGATGAAAAGCCTAAAGCTGCAGGTATAGATCTCAGCCAGAGACAAGTGCAGGTTAAAATGTTTGATAGGACTGTGGATGATGGGTGCATGCCTCATTTTCCCCATGGCCAAGCGTTATAGATCATGCATCCATCTGTAGCCATAAAGGCTCTCAAGATGAAGAAGCCCTTAAAACTCCTGCCTGTCCTCAGTGGGCATCTACTGAACTCCAGGGTGATCTTCAGCATCACTTGGCACTTACAGTTGAAAGTAAAAAAAGGAAAGCTTGCAGTCACTTCATGTTACCACCACAGTGTAGTCACTGCAGGAAGAGGCTGTAGCCAAAGTCATCCTCCTGTTTGCTGACCCATGGAGGCTCTCTGGTTGTTCAGAGGGCATTGCAGAGTCCCTCAGGTGCATTCATTTGAGCACCATAGCAAGAAGCTGCATGTCTTTGCTTTGCTTTATCCCTTTCCCTTGTCAGCCACCGTACCCAAAATGCAAAGCCAGGTGAGAGTCATCTTGTGCACCAGCCACAGAGACAGACACCCCTCTGATGCACAGATGATATTCCTGCCAACTTAGGGAGCTATTTCATCCCTCTGGTGACATGAAGTCCTCTTCATGGCAGTTAAGTACCACAAGACATTTTGCGGTATAGAAGCTCCTTTTGCAAAAATGTCATAAGAAAAACTCTACACCTCCTCTTCCTCCTTCTTCAGTCATTTCTGACTAAGCAGCAATGGGAACTGGGGGATGGGAGAGCAGAAGTACGGACAGGTACTGTTACAGCTCCATGACCCCATGAGCTGAATGGGAAGTCAGTGCACGTGCAGACGTGGATATTTGTTTCCAGGCTCATCTACTACAGTAAAACCTCAACTGTAAAAGCTCATAATATTTCTTCAAGGCTTCACAGACTCCCTGTGAGGACATTGCACCTCCTGGGGGCCTGCAAACTACAGGTTAAGGCCGTGGACCTAATATAGCATTATCTCAGAAAGTTACTGAACAAAATTCTGCTCATGTTTAATGAATAAAATATGTGCATTGTTGTTCGTTGTTCTATGCCTTGAAGTTGTTTCTGACTTAAGGGGAAACTTAGGTGATCCCATCATGGGATTTTCTTGGCCAAATTTGTTCGGGGGGGTTGCTTTTGCCTTCCTCTGAGGCTGAGAGAGTATGATTTGCTCAAGGTCACCTGATGGGTTTCCCTGGCCAAGTGAGAATTCAAACCCTGGTCTTCATACTTGTAGTCCAATGCTCAAACCACTACCACACACTAGATGTAACTTTCCTGCTGTATATTTTGCTTGAAATGACTCTGAATTTTATTTTTCTGCTTTCACTATGATTTTAAATAAACTTCTGGTTGAGATCCTTTGTGCACTTACCTAAAAGTAAGTTTGATTGTCATAGGATTTGTCAGTCTTGGCTCTTGATTGTACTGATTGTATAGTTATGGGCTTACTAGGGATAAATGGCTCTACAGGATTATCTACACTCATGTGTGGTATTAGTGTCAGGATACAGAACATGAAGTTTTGTCCACCACTTTTTCTCCATGCACTTTATCCAGTGATGCTCAGATTCTCCTGTATGAATGTAAAGGACAGATGTGATCTCACTTATAAGGTAGATAAACTTTCAAGTGCCAAAGTATTAGTAAATGGAGGAAGACTTTCATATTAGTGCAGGATGATGAGAGTATTGGAGATGCATGAAAGGATTCTTCCGCTTTCTCAACATTGGCCCTTTAAAGGTTTCCAATATCTTGCTTACTCAGTGTAAGATGTGTGTTTCTTTGAATCAGAGGCACGATTAATTCATAATATTTGCACTTTCCCAGGCTGTAGAAAAACATTTAGGCTAGAGAGTGTTTTTTTTTTAATTTACCAATTGTTGTAGTGAATAATTACAGTGTTTATTTAACAGTTAATTTCCTTGCCGTGGTCAGAGAAATATTGAGAACTGTTCTTATTTGGGACTTGGAATCTTAGTGTGTGTCTTAGAGGGGCTTTGATACTGTAATGCCAGTAGATTAGGAAATATGTGATGCGTTGCATATGCAGCTTACATACCTCAACTGCAACGAGAAATATTTCGAACATCACAAAGAAACTCAGAGTCTTCAAATGACAAGTAAATGCATAAATCAATAAATACTAAAGTTATGTTCTTCCTTCATGAATTGTAAAACCTGAAACTGCTGCTAGTTATGGTACTGTGATGAAACACAATTATGTAGAGGGACAAGCAATATATAGTTCTGTTCTGCTTGCCAAGCTTAAAATATTTTGTTACGTTGTGACACAAAATACTTCACCAGAGCAGCCAAAGTTTGTTGTGAGGTGGAGCTGCTAGTGTCCAGTTGAAAACCGAATGTCAAAATGCTAGACAGATTGTAAGATTCGTATTCCTGTGGAGTTTCTTTTTTTCTTCTTTCATATTATTTTCCTATTTTCTCCTTCTTTATGTGAAATAATAGATGGTTTGTGTCTGTCTTTCGCTTGCCATTTGAAATGAAATTTGTTTAGATAGTGGCATTCAGTTTCATTTCTCTAGTCAGGTGGTGCATTTTGGCATCTCTTTATCATTATTAATTTCTGCTCATGAGGGAAGAGTTAGTTTGCCTTCTAGTAATACATTTTGACTGTAAAATTGTAGGTTCTGCGCCCCCCATTGCTTTTCACATGCCTTCTAAAGAAAAAGCATGATGGATGCCCTTTTTAAAATCATATGTAAACTTGGTGGAACTGCAATTCCATCCAGTTTTGAAATGGAGCTAGTATAGAATCTATATACTTAACACAGATGCAGTTCATGGCAGTCTGGAAAACAGAAGCTAAGTCAATTTGTAGCTTGTTTTGTTTCTGACTATGAGGTTTTGGTTGTTGCTCTGTATCTATGGCAGTTGTCAGTATATTAATTGTATGTTGGCAGCACAGCCATATGACTGGATTGTCCCCAGAACATTCAGCCCTAGTTACATTTTAATTTGTGGGGAAAGGTCACTAAACAAGGAACTGGCATTATATTTGTGAGGGTTTTCTGAATATGTTTTCACAGCATAGCAAAGTAAATCTTACCCATTAGTAAAGTAAGATTTCAGTGTAATCATAAACCATCTATCCTGATTTCTGTGTATTATGTGAGGACAGATTAGATGGACATTTATAGTGCAAACTGAATCTGTTGTCCATAGTTTTTCACTCACATTTGTAGATTTGAGAAGCCTCCCAGTGATCACAGTAACTGAGCTATATACGATATCATATAATACTTTAGGATTCTGCATAAGTTACCAGAATTTTATCATCTGTGGATAAATCTCTTCCATGTAGGTGTTTTTGCAGAAGTGCAAAAGGCTTCAGGAATAGACTGATCAAGCCCAACCCTACTTCTTATTATTTCCTTTCGTTGCAGTGGGAGTCAATTTGTTTTATTTCTGTATAATCATCTACCTCTATGGTGATCTGGCAATATATGCAGCTGCTGTTCCAGTTTCACTCATGCAGGTGACCTGGTAAGTTGTGCTTTTCACAGCAATATTTTGTAAAGTATCTTGCTGAAATGATGAACCAATGACATAACTATTTCACATTCCTGGCTCTGATGGAAACCTAGTTCTTGGATGGTATTTTGCTGCACTTTTCAGATGTATTTCCCAAAGTTATAGAGTTCTGATGCTATTTAGTTTTGCTTGGTACAATGCTAAATCAGTCTAAAGGCTGATTTCAGCTTTATCTCTTTACAGCACAGCAATGTTTACCCTGTGAATCAGTTAGAGTACTTGATTAAAAGATATTCCTGATTAGCTGGGAGGTACGAAAAGTGCTGATGACAGCTGCCACCTTAGAAGAAACATTGTTGCTTTTTGCCACACTGATGGACTTGCCTGTTCTAAGATGGCGGCTTAACACGACATGTCTGAGCGTCATAAAAAAAACAGTTGGCTTTTCTTCAGAACTACTGCTTCTTCAAATACAAAGTAATACAGATTTTAGTCAATTGAAGTTGTTTGATTAAATGACTAATATCTGTTTAATCAAGCGTCAGTCTTTTAAGTGGTCACTGTATTTTTTATTTACATGCTAAATCTTTAAAACACACCATGTAAGCATATGGAGCTCTTTGTGGACAAAGACTCCACATAATATGTCTGTTGAAGGGCATGTGCATGTATGTGTGTGCACATGACTCCCATAACATGTAAAGCACTGCTCAGTTTTTTTAGGGGAATGATTAATTTCCCTCTAATTTTGCTGTTTAGTATTTGTTTTAAATAGTTCCAGAAAAATAGTTTTTGCTGTTATGAGTGGCACTATCCACTTGCATTTTTTCTTAGAAAAAAAATCACTGCCATTTTGTGATATCAAATACTGTTTCTTGGAAATATGAAAGAGCTTATAGAAAAATGAATTTTGCACTTTCTCACTGAGCCTTTCTTCTGAATACAAGGTAGGGGTTTATATGTGTGAATGAAAAGTCTTCTCAGGTTGTCAGTGGTGTATTAATTGTGATCTGGTCTATTCTTGCTCCCTTCTTTTCAGTAGCAGGACTGGCAATCATTCATGCAGTGTTGAAGATAGTACAAAGTATAACGATACAGACAAGTGCTGGGGACGAATTAGGAGGATTGATGCTTACAGAATTTACCTGGTGAGTGTCCACAACCAAGACGATTAAATGAATGTTAATGCCCCTTTTAAAAAAAAACTTTCAAACTAGTGATTCTGAAATGGTAATTATGTTGCCAATAGTCCTGCTTCCTAGGTTTTTTTTGTTTTTGTTTTTTTGCTGGAAGCATATTAAACCAATGGATAGAAAACTTTATCTTGGTAGTCCATGCAGCTAAAAGTGATGGTTAGCAGAAGTCAGTGATAATTTGACATCACAGGATACAAACTGCCCAAGTTAAATTCACACTGCAGGTATAGGCATCTTGTTGCATTCAGTTTTCAATTTCTGCTAGCTAACCACTGACTGTTGTTGCATATTTTGCTTCTGTTTTATTGTTTACATGTTGTGATAAGCAGTTCTTCACTGCCAAGCCTAAACAGTTACATTGCCAGGGAAGTGATAAAGGTCTTACAAAGGCTTTATTATACCACATGAATGCAGCTTGAGAAGCAGTTCTTATATTGTGTATATGAAAAAGTGATTGGATGCCTTGTATATGAATACATTAAGTAGGGCTACCTCTTTTCTGTTGTCAGCTTGCAAGCAAATGCCCCTCCATCAGGACAACACTCTCTCTGTTCGTCCCTTTATCTGTAATACATATGGCCAGAATACTTTCTGCAAGTGTTACTAACTGGGGATTTCTCTCTTGACTCTGTTGTATATGTATATGCAGATTCTTAGAATTTTCTCTGTTGTGGTAGAGGAACTGGATGTCCTAAAATGTTTGTGTCTGAAATTTGCTGCTTGGTAGTGTTCACTACTTAGTGACATCTAAACGTACACAGAAAATAAGTTTGAATAAAAAATAGAGGGCAAAACAAATAATAATCTACTTTGTGGATTAAAAAATAAATATTGCAGTTGAAGGCTGATGTAAGCACAGGTAGATGATAAAGAGGAAATGACCTGAGGCATTGTATTCAGTTTTCGTCTGTGTCTGTGTGTTAGATCCTTTTCCTGAGCAGCACACTCCCCCCTCCCCTTTCTAGCAATAATAATAATGCTGAAGCAGGAGCTAGGTGTCAGGAATATTAGCAAATGTCACAGCCTGGTTAATTATTTAAAAGAAATATTATTGCTTTATTAAATTGTGTCTAGCTCTATTTCTTCAGAATTTCTACATGATTGAAGATTTTCTAACAGAATTTCCATAACTCTTTGACCCACCGAAGAAACGTGTTAGGAAAGGCAGGCAAGCATTAATTGCTGCCTGTACATCCTAGATATTGCACCTATAACTCATGAAGATAATTGTCATTAGCTAAAGCTGGGGGGAAAGTCTGTGGAAAGAGTAGTTTTTCTGTTCTGTGTAAGGCAAAGGCAAGTTCTGTGGTACTGTTGTCTTTTTCTTTGTGTTTGGATGGGTACTTCATCATTTTTCTGTCTTCAGTTTTTCTTACTCAGTTTCACCATTATTACAAAGTCACAAATAACTCCTGTATTCTAAATAACTTCTAACACATTGCTAAATGAACGTGGAGGAATTTTCTAAAAAAAAAAAAAAAGATAAATTGTGCAGATCAGTAAGAATAGTTTGCTGGTTATTATTTTCCATTTCTTTGCTGCATACCTTAGATTCTTTGCTGCATACCCAAGATTTGTTCACTGTTGCCCAATTGCTTTGATATGTATTCAGACTGGGGGCAAGATTTGGGCTTGCACTTTCACTGTTCCCTTACTTTCCCATAGCATGTAGAAGTGAACAGTAGAATCAAAGAACTTCTGGTCTCTTTGAAAGTTAGCTACGCTTTACCCTGCATACTGACCTCACTAAATGAATGGAAATATGGTTGTTACTGATTATTATACCAGGACTTTTGGTTTATTAATTTTCTCCCTCTCCTCCCTTCCTATCACTTATTTCTTCTCTGTCACACCTCACGTTTAGATTTTAAACAGAGCAGGGATGATCTTGCGGCTTTATTTTTTTAAACCACTCTGGGAACCTTTACAGCTAAAGGCCAGGACACAAGTGCTTTAAAGAAATTAATAAACCTTCATCCAGGACATAGGATCAGGAAAGACAGGCGCTATATGGGGCTGGAAAGGCGAGGGCTTGTTAGGAAACTGAGAGGGAGGTGAAGGAGTCAGAAGGTATGCTGAATTGGATTAATTAAGGGGATCAATTGGACATGAGAGGTGGGATCCAGTGGGTCTGTTGATGAGTCACCTTCCAGAGATGGAAACAGGAGAGAGCAGTTCTCTGCAGTGTAACCCCTACGCCAGTTGTGCTCTCAAAACCTGCTGTAGAGGTGATAGCAACAATGAGCAAGTTTTCCATGGAGTGCAATGAAGCAAATAAGTTGCATGCCGGTGGGAGATTCAAGATTTTTTAAAATAATCTTTTATTTAGCCTGGGACAAAAGAAAGATTTGATGTCCAGTGATACTCCCACAAATCAGGCATGCCAGAACAAAGAAAGGCATACACATTTATACTTTCCATAAGAAAATGATTAGCATACTAAGTTTCATTGCTTCTGCATAAGATCTGGTGGGCTACATGTATCAGGGCATGTGCATTGGCCCTGTCACATAGTAGCCCTTCTGATAACATCACTCACTTGGCATCTATCTGTTATTTATCCAAAGTGGGGCCTGATTACATTCTGTACTCTAGGAGCTTAGCAATACTGTCTCCTGTGTTTTCAGTTCCATTCTTGTGTCTGTGTGCCTCCAATCAAGTTGCTGCTTCTCAAAACTGGTATCCTAATTTTCAGGTGTCAGTTTCAAAGTCTATTTTATAAATAGTTGTTAATAACAAAGCAGGCTAGTAACTCAAAGGGCATTAGGGGAAACTCTGCAGAGGCCTGGTCTTGATTCCTTTCTACTATTCTATGTTACTCTAAGTCTCATCATTCTCAGGCTTCCAGGCTTCTCTGTCAGACAGCTAGGAAACCATCTGCAACAGGTTTTTGAGCAGGATTGAACAGCTGCATGAAGAAAGGGTGAGGAAAAGAAGTCTTGCTGTGCTAGTGGACATCTGCTATGATGACATTGGGTTTAAGCTATTAATTTAATAAAACTATTAGAGGAGTCTTTCATTGTTGGTTCATAGTTGCAGGAGCACTTTTTTTAGTAGTAGAAAATATCACTTAAAACCACAGAAATTGTTTTTGATGTGTGAGTAGACTGGGATTTTTCAGTTTTTACTGAGAGGTTTCTAGGAAGGTGTGATGGCAGGTAGTTGAGGGTTATGGAGTTCCCCATCTTCCTTATTTATTGATTTATATATTTATTTATTTATTATATATTTATGTAAAGCAGAGTTGGAAGCCTCAGAACTGAGTGGATTGAGTGTCCTGAACAGAAATAGGCTTCAAGTTTGGAGCAGATTCTCTTAATTCACCAGTTACCTTATGCATATATTTGTTTCCCACAGAGCCATTTTGAGGAGGGTTTTCCTTCAGAATATGTTGGTGCGCATGTATAGTTGGCCCTCCATATCCTTGGGTTCTGTGTCCATGGATTCAATCTGCCACAGCTTGAAACTACTCAGAAAAAAAATGAGAAAAGTAAATCTTGATTATACTGTGTGCTGAGCACTGTGCTGATGTGTGGGCATATCCTGCTGTAGACTTCCACCATTTCACAAATCCTTAGGCTCTCTCTTGTGCTCATCTGAGTTTTCCATTTTATATATGGGACACCATTTTATTATGCCATTGTATGTAATGGGAGTTGAGTGTCCACAGATTTTGGTATCTGGAGTGGTCCTGAAATCAGATACCACTGAATACCAAGGGCTCACTGTATAGCAATAGCCTCTCCAAAAGGATTATTTTACTATGGAGAATTTAAAAAAAAAAGAAAGTTTGGAATGCCCCACTGAGACAAAAAGGTATCTGACTCCCACCCTAAATTAAACAGAATTCTTCAAGATTGTGAGATCTGTATTCTTTTTACCTTTCATCTAGTCTCCTTCAGTTTTTCTAGAACTTCAAACAGTTGTCACCTTCCCATTTTGATCAACGGTTTGAGACTGCATATGCATTTCTCATCAGTTAGGCTTCTATAGCCAGGGCATTGAAAATTCAAAAGATGTTTATCTCTCTGGAGATGGTTGCAGTTCTGCTTTAAAACTGGCGGTAACCACAACTACTGGATGAATTGAACACTTTATATCTTACAAGAGCCTTACTGTCTCCCTCCCAAGGTCCCTGTTTTTCTTTCCTCCAGTCCTTTCCTTTTCCATTGCGGTCATAAGTTTCAAACACTGTACCTTTGAGCTGGGAAAGGAGAGGAGAGTAACTGAAATAAAATCCTATTTCATGGTTTAATGTGCCAAAAGTCCTCTGGAAATGGTCTCTGTTCCTGTGCTTCAAGAATGGAAGCTGAATGCCACGTACATAATGAGAATATTTAGACAGATTAAGTTGCTCTCTGATGAGTTTGCTTGCCTGCCTGCCTGCACAGCATTTTTAATATTGCTCTTCAGACTCTAGCACACCTAAGTGTGGATGTACTGTCTGCGCACGATCTGCACGGCCCACAGTAACCTTCATCCTGCACAAATTTCAGTGTTATCTCATCTTTCTTGTAAATTACTTCTGAAAGTACAGACTTGCGAAAATAAACAGGTAATGGGAAATGTTGAGATGCTTGAATTGATCACTTTCCCCCACCCAAAGCACATCATTTTATGCTCCTTTTTGCTTCCATTATTTTGAAGGAGAGAGATAGGTTGTGTATCTGGTCTGTTCAGTTATGCTATATTATGGTATGTTCTTTGAAACTCAGCTGGGGAGATTGACTGGCATGAGAAACTTACTTGGCCCAGTGACTCTAACAAGACAAAATACTTATGGTTAGACAATTTATAGTCTTGCTATGATTTTCTGATCACTAATTCTTATTCTTGATAGCCAGAAGGATCTGACACTCACTTATCGCATAACAAAGGAAACAGTAGGGTTGTGATAACTTTAGATGTAGATTAGCTTGCTTGCTCCCTCCTCCCCTATATTGACTTGGTTGCTCCTTAGCACAAATTCTAGTCTGACTCATGGTTAGAAGCTGTTTTGGTAATGTGGGTTTGAGGGCAGACACAAAGGATTGTTTATAATGAGAAGGGAATAGATTGCCTAATACAGAGGGAGTATTGAACTGAATTGGATCAAGAGAAAGTTAGCGGGAATACAGCTTTCTTATGTAATGTCAAAGCATGGTTTGATATTATGTTTGAACTGCCATATTACTGATCCTCTTAAATTTTCGTTCTAGTTCCAAACTTAAATTACCATTGATTACTGCTGTTCTGAAGTGCTGGAATTTCTGTCTTTGTGAAAGTTCAAATTGGACCAAAAACTACCCATCCAGTTGGTCTGATTCTGGATACAGTACGATTATTGTGAATGTCACTTCAGCACTGTGCCAGAGCAGCTTTATTTTTCCCCCTCTGTTATTCTGCTCTCTGAATAGGGCACAAACAGATTGGGGTCAGACAGAAAATGATTGAAGCTCTCAAGGTAAGAGGGGAGAATAGCAGTTTGGAAGAAAGCACTGTGCGCAGAAGATGCTATCTCCAGCTTGGCTTTATGCTGTTGAGAGATTGTGGTACATCTGTTGTGTCAAGGTTTGGGCTGAGGCTTTTTAGCTAAACAGGACAGGGACTGGTATCTCCATGCATACAGTTTCGCAGATGCTGTAGTGTTACAGGGAGCCCAGCGGGTGCAAGCTGAGCGAAGATGGGAGCACAGATGGTTTAATGGAGATTATCCCAGTTGGAAGCATACTAGTGCAATGAATAAAATGAGGGCTCATAAGCACTTACCAATTCTCTTTAGGAAGGGACAATGTCACCCCAGCCTTACACTGATTAGAATACTGAACAAGTAGAACCCTGCCTGTCTGATGTGAGGAGGCAATGCTGGTCTTATTTATGTAATCAGAAAACAACAAATGTTGAAATGCATCACTCATTAGAGATACATTTTTCTTCTTTTCTTTTTCTCAAGCTTATATTATCTACCTGAGACTTGGTTAAGATAAATATATTCACAGATTGCAGTCACCACCTTCACCATGGCCCTGTCTGAATTTCAGAAATAGAGAAAATGATTCCACTTTAATTGAATTAGAATTAGCAGTTGAGGAAGAGACCTTTGGGCTCCTCAGCCCAGGAACTCCTCTGGTGCCTGTGACCAAATTGCCAATCTCAGGATTCCATAGGAGGCAGCCATGGTGGTTAAAGTAGAATCATAGTGCTATAATGCTATGGTGTGAATATTGTGCCCTTTCTTGTAGTTCTTGTGGGTGCCTCCTCTTGTACTCAGTTACTGACTGATGTCAGTTATATCTACCTGTCTGTTTAATCAAAGACAGTACCACCCCAGAAATAGATGCAGATGATCTGTGTGAGAAAGCTCACATCAACTTCAGCAGGTACTGTGCAGCAAGCTTTATTTGGGAACATTTACTTACAGGCTAATGGAATAAGTTGATAATTCTTGTTCCTAGATCATGCCTCCAGTTTCTCTTTCTTTGGAAATGCCTGTAAATGTTATGAATTGCCTATCTCACGTAAGCGTCTTATACTGATTCAGATGTAGTTGTTTGATTTTGAGTAGAAAGACTGCCAGTATTCATGCTGCTTCTGAGCATGGCAAAACCAGGGCTTATCACAACTATTAAATAATGTTTTCATGTCCTTTCACAATGTGGGCACTACCTAATTGTTTATACTGTCAAGAACCCCTTTCTGAATTTATTCTGTTCCCTCCATGTGTGCTGGGTGTGCAAGAATTCATTGCGGATAGCTCTAAGTGTAGGTTCTTAAAATCTGTGGCTTGGGATGAAAGTGCATGCTTCTCCCATCTTTACTACTACCATACTTCAGTCCTGTTAACTACAGTCTGGCACTGATTACAGAAAAGAAGGTAGACCTTCATGATTGCCTAGAAAAATGACCAGGGTTTGAAGGTGAAGAAGCTTCCTCAGTCATGTTCAGGCAAGTGAATTCTATAGGGCTTGGTGCAGCCATGGGAGGTGGGGAGCAAAGGAAGTAAGGTCTCTTGGAGGCTTGATTGGCACCAACACTGGGTTCATTTCAACACCAGATAAAAACATGGGTGTTTTTTAAAGCCTTTGGGACCTTACTGTTTTACTCCAAAATAGTTACATACATAAATTTAACCAGTTTTAACTTTGATTTTAACTTGTTAAAATTGTTAAATATGGTTTTAGTCCATTTAAATTATTTTTATTGTTTTAATCTCTGTAAATTGATTTTATGTACTCCACCCTGAAATCTCACAACACAGGATGGGATGAAACTGTTTTAAGTACTAAATAAAGAAAAAGAGGTTGCTCTGTGCCTCATAAGGGCCCTCCATGAGTTATATGCAACTACTAACAGGCCTTCCATTCAGCCTGAAGAGATGCCCAGGTCTCCCTCTTGGTGCTGCTGCTGCAGGAAGCGACTCCCATGTGTTTTCCTCCCTTTATAGAACTATATAATTTCATGTCCCTGCAGACTCTTTGAGAAAATATATTTAGAAATGTGGAAGGAGGGGGCTTGTTTATCTTAAGTTGTTGTAGTTGGTGGTATCTGAGTTCTGTTATTTCATTTCGTCTGGGTTCTCACTGTATTTGCTTACATTCTTGGAGAACTCCTTTTCCTTTGATTTAGGAAACTGCAAGCCTCTGAAGGCAGTCTGTCTTCCTTATATGTTAATACTAATTGGCATGCCTATTATCACTGTTTAACCCAAATGGCCCTTGTGCAGAGGGCAAAGCTGGTTGAATGAAGCTTTTCCAGAGAGAGAGAGGCTTTATAGCAGCTATTCCATCTGGCTCTGAGTGATGCCTACTTACCAAAAGTACTTTGATCTGAAGAGAGGAAAGACTGCCTTATAAATTAAAAGAAGCCTTCCCTCATGTTATACTAGAGCTAAAATGCTACCATCTCCAGCAGGAAAAAAGGCAGTTATTTAATATTGTATGAAAATGTCGTCAAAGGATTTTATACACTGGAGAGCTGTGAACAATATAGGGGGCTACCTTTAGTAAACATAGCTATAGGCCACAGCACTCAATTAGGACAAAAGATGTAGCACACTTGTGCTGCAGCTCAGACACATTTTTTTCCAATGTCTAGGAATTTATGTGTCAGGAGAAATGCAATGAATATTGTTCTGAGAGCCTAACAGTTTGTGGCTTCCTCAGTTTGCTGTGTACATTTTACACACTGGTGAATGTATCAGGCATTAAAGAAGAGGCATAATCGACTAACAGTCTGAGAGATACAGTCGAAAGAAGGTGATTGGCTAAGGAAGTGGAACAAACTAATAGAAGCAGTTAAAGTATGGAAGGGTACAAAATTATAAATGATACAATTAATACAATTCTCCACATCAAAGGAAAGGAGGTTTAAATAAAAACAGACTTTGGACTGTGTCCAGTTCTTGAGACCTCATTTCAAGAAGGATATTGACGAGCTGGAGCGTGTCCAGAGGAGGGCAACCAAAATGGTCAGGAAGTCATGCCCTATGAGGAGCGGCTTAAGGAGCTGGGTATGTTTAGTCTGCAGAAGAGAAGGTTAAGAGGGGACATGATAGCTATGTTTAAATATTTGAAGGGATGTCATGTCGAGGAGACAGCGAGCTTGTTTTCTGCTTTTCCAGAGACTAGGAAAAGGAGCAATGGATTCAAACTACATGAAAAGAGGTTCCACCTGAACCTCAGGAAGAACTTCCTGACGGTCAGAGCTGTTTGGCAGTGGAATATGCCTGCCTCGGAGTGTGGCGGAGTCTCTTTCTTTGGAGGTTTTTAAGCAGAGGCTGGCTGGCCATCTGTTGGGAGTGCTTTGATGTGTGTTCCTGCATGGCAGGAGGTTGGACTGGATGACCCCTGTGGTCTCTTCCATTTCTATGATTCTATGATTCTACTTTGTACCTCGGAGTAGGGGAGGGAGAGAAAGTAAAAAATGCAATATGTTTATTGGAAATTAATTTGTTGGTTGTGGGTGGTATTAATTGTTTTTCTCACTCCAAAATTAATGAAAAATAAAAAGTAGAAAAATTTAAAAAAAAAACAGTCTGACAAATATTAGAAAAACGTGATAAGAGTATCAAAGAAGGCACGCCTGGTTGAAGTTCCCAGACAGTGTTTCCATGTTTTTTAGTCCTGTAAATGCCACTTAAATGTTACTGAAATGACTGTGTGTGTTGGAAATGACAGGTCTCATTTTTAGCTGTAACATACAAAATGGCCTTCAGGCTTGAGCTACTTGTACAGTATTTGTTCTGCCTTTTCTTATAGCAGCAAATGTAGCCCTTTTTCCTTTGGCTATTAAGAGTATGTCTTTGAGTTGAGAAGTAATTTTCTAAACTGAATATGTCTTTTGAGGTCATTGTCAACTTCTTTTGCTTTTGCTATTGCTAAAGTGTGGTCATCTGTGTCCCCTTGCTTTGCTTCACAGACTACATTTGTCACATGTGAACCTCCCTAGATATTTATTGTTGCAAGTCTGGTTCTCCAGAGATCTGAACATTCTCACGTAGGAAGTGAAGATACTTCTATGGCAGGTTAAGCAGGGATCATCAAGTGGACCATATGTATCAGCCATGAAATACCATAAAGGATCCTGCTTTTTTCTAAGTTACAGGAGCTGTTTTGAAGGAGGGAGATAAGACTAACCAGGAGTAAAACATCTCCTGGTGTGTAGAGGCAGGAGTTTCATATGATAGAGCAGAGTTGTCTTTCGAGTTATAATTGCCAAAATGATCTTTTCCACACGGTTATTAAAAGTACAGAAACTCTGTTTTCTTTTGAATCTGGCTTCTCTAAATGAGACTAAAGGAAGCTATTGTGTCATAGTGTGGTATAAGCTGGTTAAGAGAAAGCTAGCATGATTAAAATGAACAGCAAATATATTTCAAAGGACTATACAGGTGTTTTATAATTGTTTATTTTTACACCGTGTGAAGTTAATTGTTCATGCTTCTAATCAAATTTCTCTTGCCAAGACTGGAACACATTTCCAAATATAAATGATTCAATACCCTTTTTAAAATAGGAGCCAGTAGAGTGAGGCTTCATAAACCACTGGAAGGAAAGAAGCATAATAAATGTTGTAATGTTACTTGTTTAAGAGCATTGAGAGAGAAGACTATGTATTTGGAGGCAAATCCAAGACAGAATTAGGTTAGAACTGAACCTTTGACTGGTCAAAAAAGAAATGATCCAGTAATGGTCCCGTACTTTGAAAATGCTAACTTGTTAGAGAAAAGTCCTGCTACCAAGTTCTCTGTTATGATAATTTTAAAAACCAAAAAAAAGGGGGGTAATTAATTGTTCATAGTGTTAGGTAAGGTTTCTATGTAAATGTGAATGATTCACAGAAATGTTCTTTGGCTTTGGTCCTGGAACATCAGACAAAGCCTACACCTGCAAATTTTAAAACAGAAAATTCTGGTAAACCATTGACTTTCATCACAGATGACTGCTTGTGTTTTTTGTTTGGAGGTGCCCACAGTCATTGCAAGGAGGAGGGGGAGGAGATGGTTTTCTCTGCTACTGTGCTTATCCCTGGGCACTGTACAGTTAGGGGGCAAGCAGCCCTCAGCCTGACCTTGCTAACTCCATCATGAAATACAGGAGGTAAGCTGACACCTACACAGTGTCATTCTTGGACAGTATTCTAAAGAAGAGGTCAATATCTGATGTGTCAATTGACTGGCATGTCAAGGAAATGCTTAGGTGCTATGGAACAAATAGATTTGGAAGCTCTGAAAACTTCCTTTGCCTTGATGTTTGCAGTATTACAAAACTGTTGCAAACAATAGCTCTGATCATAACTGCAGAAAACAATGTAAAGCATGTGGAGTTGACTGAGAAGTGGAGATGTATAAGTCTGTATGTTGATGCCATCTTAACTGTAGGGCAGATGTGGGAGATTTGTTCGATGTCTTGATTCATCTAAGGACTAAGCAATGAGCTAAAAATCAACCAGAAATTTCAGTATTTTTTGTTCTAACCATATTTTTGGCAATTTGGTTTCTGGGAGTGTTTTCTATTTCAGTGATTTCAGCTTTGAGAAAACTGTATCTAGCAGTCAATCTTCTCCAAAACCTAGAGCCTCCATCCATGTAATCACAGAAATAATTGTTTCTGTTTATGGTAGTGTCATACTGAGTTTACTTCCAGCCCCCATAGACTGATTTCTACCCTTGAAAAGGAACAGGAAATTCCCCAGCGTTCATTAATTCTCATGCTGCCACTACCCACTGAATTCTGAATTGACTGAACAGTACAGTGGGACCCTGCTCGGTGGATTAACAATTTCTATGCTTAAGGACCTTCCCTGTCCCTCACCTCCCCCTTCTGAGTGAGAGAAGTCCTATCTAAGTTCGTGCCAAAGAATGGTGTGGGAATGGAGAGGAAACAGAGGTTTTACAGAAATTTACATTTATTTTAAGGCATGCAAGTAAATAAGACAATATACACATGAGAGGCTCCCCCCTCTCAGGGTATGCTTAAGTTACAAGTAATTATAAAAACAAATACATTCTTAAGATCAGCCAACATCCAAAATAATAAAAGCCCTAACGTGACTGACTACCTAATATTCTAGCTACTCACATTTGGGTTCACAGGCTTAGATGATCTAAGACAGCGGTTCTCAATCTGGGGGTCAGGACCCCTTTGGGGGTCGAACGACCCTTTCACAGGGGTTGCCTAAGACCATAGGAAAATACGTATTTCTGATGGTCTTAGGCTCCATTCCCTCCTCAGTGGTGGTGTACAAGCGCGAGCCACGCACTCGCATCCTCCTGCCCCCTTTGGCGGGAGCGCGTGCGACCACGGCGTCGCCACAGCAGGAGTGGTGGTGCGCAAGCGCGAGCCACGCACTCGTGTCCTCCTGCCCCCTGTTCAGAAGAGACCGAAATCGCTCCCCTTCTCCACTACCGGGAGAAGCTCCCGTCTGATGGGCCAGCTCGGGGGGGTGGCAGCAGCATGGGGGGCAGCTCTCCTCCTCGCCACGGCCCCTGCCCCACTCACCACGGAGGGGAGTGCTGTGGAAGGGCCGGGGGGGCCACAAGGCAGCACTTTTCTGGGGGGGGCGAGCTGCACCCGGCGCAAAAGACAAAGGCGCTGGAATTCCTCCGCCCCCCCCCCGGCCAGAGTCGACATTCAGGAAACTTTTCCCACACTGCTCCCCCAGCGGAAATGAGAGTGAAGCAGAAGCAGAGCCCGGGGGGGTTCTTGGAGTTTTTTCCTGGTGGAGACGCGCGGCTCCTCTTTCCCTGCCTGCCTGCCTGCCCTCCTCATTCCTGGCCGGCGCGGCGGCCTTTGCTGGGGGGGGGGAGGCATTGTAAATAATAAGTAAATAATTTTATGGTTGGAGGTCACCACAACATGAGGAACTGTATTAAAGGGTCGCTGCATTAGGAAGGTTGAGAACCACTGATCTAAGAGAAGAGTGAGGCCAGGAGGCGAGACCTAGGGCCTGCAGCCTACTACTGACACAGATTTCATCTCCAGGAGGTTTTTTTGTTGTCTCTCTGCCACATGGTCTCTCAAGGATTTTTATAACTTCTCCATCGAAGCATCTCGAAGATGCTCACCTTTTCCCCCAATTTTCCCCCTTAATTGGGCCATTCTCTCCCCCTGACGTGTAAGGCTGACCCACAATAAAAAGTGTAACCTAACCCCAACACCTCATTAACCCTTGGTTTACCTGACTAGGGAAGTATCCCTCCTCAGCCAAGTCTAGATAATGGGAAGCCCCATTATCACAGGCAGAGGAATGCAGTTTGGTACCTTTTCATGTGAAACCTAGCATGCAGGCATCATTAACACAATTCAAATTTCATCATCTTCCTTTCAGGACTATCTTCCTGTAGTTTGATAAGTACATTCTGACTACAGTAGCCCCACCACATTTGTGAGGGTTAGGGGCACAGAACCCTCATGAATGTGAAATAATCGCAAATAACTCCCAACCCTGTGATTCCCCTCTAGAGCTTCCCCTCCCATTCCTTTGCCTCTGACCCCAGTGTTGGGAGGCAAGGGAGAAAAAAGACACAGTAAAGGGTTTACCAGTGCTTTCCCCTCAAAGGAAGAAGAGCACAGTTCTTCCCTTCTAGTTGCTTTTGGTGGCCATCTTGAAAAAGGAGGGGTAGGAGCAAAGAAAGCACCTGACCAATCAACAGCCATTACATAGCAGAAAAGTACAGCCACATGGGAGAGAAGACATGCTTCCAGCAGTGGGATATGGGTTCTTTGCTCACCCAAAAAGAAAAAAACCCATCCATTTTAAATAAAAGCCTGGTAAGCCTGGGGTGAAGAAAGCAAGGGAGGAGGAGGAGGAAAATGGGTGGGTGGGAAGGCAAGCACAAATAGTCAAATTTGCGAAGGTCAAACTCACAAATGTAGAGGGAAGACTATAGTCATTTCCACACTAGACTGTTATAGCGCTATTATTCTACTTTCAACATCCTGTGGAATCCCAGGGTTTGCAGTTTAGGGAGGGGCCTCAAAGGCCCCTCCTTAAACTGCAAACCCTGGGATTCCACAGGATGTTGAAAGTGGAATAATAGCGTTATAACAATCTAGTGTGGAAATGGCCTATATTTTCTGCCCTTCAGACATACATGGCATAACTATTTTATTGGATTTTTCTTTCACCCCAAATTATCTCCCATCCAAAATCAGATTTCTAAACAGGCAGATGTTCTCAGTTAATTTCACATGGCCAAAATAGCTGATTTTTTCCCCCCTTCTTTTACCCCTGCGTTGCAAGCTAAATATAATCCATTAGAGAAAGTTTCTGAGTTTGATTTTGCTTTCTTCCTTCTTGATTACTATGTTCAGTTGGAACAACAGAAACATCAGATGGGAGTTGGCATGTGGGGGCATATCTTAGTGCCATGGCTCTGCAACAGAGACTGATTCCATAGTACACAGTGAAGGGAGGCTACAAGAAAACGGATGCTACTGGCTTTAAAGCAGCGGTTCTCAACCTGTGGGTCGCGACCCCTTTGGGGGGTCAAATGACCCTTTCACAGGGGTCGCCTAAGACCATCGGAAAATACGTATTTCCGATGGTCTTAGGCTCCCTTCCCTCCTTGGTGGTGGTGCGCAAGCGCGAGCCATGCGCTTGCGTCCTCCTACCCCTCTTCAGAAGGGACTGAAATCGCTCTCCTTCTCTGCTACCGGGAGAACCTCCCGTCTGACAGACCAGCTCGGGGGGGCGACGGCAGCACGGGAGGCAGACCCCCTCCTCGCCATGGCCCCTGCCCCACTTGCCACGGAGGGGGGTGCTGCAGAGGGGCCAGGGGGCCGCATGGCAGTGCTTTTCTGGGGGGCAAGCTGCCCCCGGCGCAAAAGACAAAGGCGCTGGGATTTCTCCCCCCCGGCCAGGGTCGACACTCTGGAAACTTTTCCCACACTGCTCCCCCAGCGGAAACGAGAACGAAGCAGAAGCAGAGCTGGGGGGGGGTTCTCGGAGTTTTTTCCCAGGGGAGATGCGCGGCTCCTCTTTCCCTCCCTGCCCGCCCCCCGTTCCTGGCCAGCAAGGCGGCCTTTGCTGGGGGGGGGAGGCATTGTAAATAATAAATAATTTTATGGTTGGGGGTCACCACAACATGAGGAACTGTATTAAAGGGTCGCGGCATTAGGAAGGTTGAGAACCACTGCTTTAAAGGATTAGTTTGTCTATCTTTATAGAGGGATCAATAAAAAAAGCAACTTGAATGTGTTCTTTGCACAGTGCTGCCTCTGCATTTCAGGATGATTTTTTTTTCTTTTTAATTGAAGCCTGGATGATACTGTCATTCATTCTGACTCTGAATGCTATTAAGAGAGGATTCTTAAAGTTTCCCTTTCCCAGTGCCCCATCAGCAAAGCCTTAGCAGAGGGCAAAGATTTATCTTGTATGGCAATGCCAGGCTACATACTTTGATTACTTGTTCAGAGACTGCACAGCTCAAGGAGTTGAACCCCAGTTGTTGCAAGCCAGGGTGTGTACTGAGTGTTTAACCATGATAAACCACACTGTGGCAGCCTTTCAACAGGCTCAGAGACTTACTGTCCCTAGAATTTGGTAGCTTCAGAGTGTCAGGAGTTGCCAAAAGAGGCAATGATTTTTTTTATAAAGCAACAAGCTTTCTGCAGTAGGTGCTTTAGGTGAGTTTAGCAGTCTTCTATAATGCTGTGCGCGTATTCTTCATGCCTGACACCAGCTTTCTAGCTCTTACGGCATTACTAAAAAGTAGAATAGAAGGAAAAATATGTATGCCATGTCTCCTGCACATTTAGAAGTGGGTTTATATCCATGAAGGCTCATGCAAAAATAAGAACCAGTTAATCTTAAAGATGCTACCACATTCCTTTTTTTTTCTCTCGCCCTTCATACTTTCTGTGCTGCAAGAGACTAACATGGTTACTTCTCTGAAAACTCTCCCCATAAAAGATCACCTGACAATTACTTTGTTTCATTTGGAATGCCAGGTGAAGATTTCTGTTTCTGCAGAATTTTTAAATCATGAAATATGTTTTTAAACTTCTAAAATTATTTTAATTACTATTCAGTTATGAACTTTAATTGTTCAGAATTTTGTGTGCCTTGTGAGGGGTTTTTTCCAATTGATTTTAATCTCTAGATTATTTTTCAAAAAGTATCATGTATATGGTTTTATATGTATTCTTTGCTATTGTTCACTGTCTCAATCCAAGGAAGAAGGCAGGTAAGAAATAAATGTTATATTTGTTATTGTTATTATTTACTTTTCTATCTATTTCAATATTTTTTGAGGTAGGCCGCTGAAAGAACCTTTGTCTGGAACAGTTAATAATGTTGTTCATAAATATTTTTGAATTGACTTCCTTTGTAGAATGGTCGACAACTTTTGGGTTAATTACAGTTCTTACAAAGCAAACTCATGCCCTGTAATATTGTAATATTTCTTTCCTTACTATTTGGATGCAGTTAGATGCAGGATTGGTAAAGGTAGAAGCCAAGGAGGTGCCAGAGTGAGTACAAGAGATTGCAGCATAAATAGTTTGGCAACAAAGAATTAAATAATAGTCACTTTAGAAAATTGGCAGTTCCTACCTACCTACCTACCTTCCTTCCCCTCCTCACTCATTTGCTTGTGAAAAAAGAACAGAAGAAACATATTATGATGTATACTTGGCCCTCCACATTCGCTAGGGTTAGGGACCCAGGACCCTCACAAAAAAGGAGGGCAGGGATTGGAGAAACTCGCAAATAACCAAATCTGTGAATGTCAAACCCGCAAATATAGATGGCTGACTGTAGATTGCAAGCTTGCTCTTCACAATAATTTTAGCATACATGTGTAAAATAGTTTTCTGAAAAACATTGTGGACCCTCCCATTTTAGCAAGGCTGGAGTGTGGGTTGAATTTAATTTTTGCTAAAATGTGTAAATTTCATGAATATGAAGTTCAGAGTCCCTTAATTTATATAAAAAGTAATGTGTCAGACAGGAGCTGTCGACACTTTTATCATACCTTTTAACAGATAACAAGCAAAGCAGTCCATTTATCTTTAAATAAGTTTTCAAAGAAATAGAACCATTAAGTCTGCTGCAGTGTAAAAATGAGGAAAAAAAACCAAAAGGAGGGAAGGAGGGAGAAATCTAGCAGCATCATTAAGACTAACTGATTTATATTTTAGCATGAGCTTTCCTGGCTATCAGTCAACTTCTTCAGATGCCCCAACAGAGTGAACTGTCTTGAACTTGCTCTATTTCAGTTTGTTCCAAAACATTCAGTGGGAAGAGAAGAGAAGGCTGGGCTGATCATAGTCAGATTTCTCCAACAGCCCGAGAGCTTTTATCTCAGGCATTCCTCCTACTTCCTTGTCAGTTCTACTTAAAGGATACCTTGGCTTTTCTGTTCTAGCAGTTTTCAAAGAGCTGTGTTAGTCTGTTTCAGTATGAAAAGGGAAAAGGAGGAGTCTTATGGAACTTTTAGCAGAGTTATTTTAGCATTAGCTTTTAGATTCCTGTCCAGTTCATCTGAAGCATCTGATGATTCGGTGTGTTAGGAGGAAAAGATTGTAATCCATGAATGCTCTTGCTGAACTAAGGCTTAAAAGTGCCATGAGACTGCCGATTTTACTCCCTTCTACCTCCCTTTCTAAAGATCTGTGTGCTCTGAAAAATGCAGACTGTAGAACTCAGGTTCAAACTACATGTGATGTTAAAAAAAAATAATGTGAAGCATTTGAAAACTGTGGGGTTTTTTGATATAGAATGTGCTTCTGATCTGGATGAGAGGAGTCTCCCAGGGGTTCTTAACTTTTTCTTTAACAGGGACCCCAAAACTTAACTCAGGATTTAAATATTTAAATTTAGATTTAAATATTCAAATACTTATTTAAATATCCAAATATTAAACATTCAAATCCATAAAGGGTTCTTCAAATGAGGGAGTAATTTGGGTGTGGCACCCACATGCCTTGATGCCATGTAGAAGAGACAGTAAAAAAAGGCATCCTGTGCAGCAGCAAGGGCACCCTTCCAAAATGAAAAATCAGCCTTCTATTCACTCAGATCACTCACTTGCATCTGTAGGGAACCCAGGGAAGAGAAGGAGAGAGGGAGATTGAGAGAGAGAGAGAGAGGGAGAGAGAGTGCAGAGGCAGAAAGAAGGCAGAAAGCCAACGCTTGCCAGGTGCTTTCCATCTATAGATGCTGAATTCACTTATCTCCCCTTGAACTCTTTCACCTGGTCTGACGCTCAGTGTTGGTGTCTAGCAGCAGGACTTCACAGACCCCAGGTTAAGAACCACTGGTCTTATCAAAGTTCCCTGTCCCTGCTATCTGTCACAAAGGTGCTGTTTGCTGCAAACTGTGGAATCAGGTCCCCAGTGAGTACAAGCAACTTTCTCTCCAAGATGTCTAGCCATTTCTTCACAGCAGGTGATCCACAGTTCTGCTCCTAACCTCTCCAAACTCAATCCCAATAAGTTCTTTAGCATCTGGAGCAACACTACTGAGCAAAAGTCCAAAGATCCAGCAGTGAAGGGAGCAATAAGATTTTGGGGTTCTTCTATGGCCAGCATAATATGCATGAAGGTGTTCTTGCTTGTGTTTCTTCATGACTTATAGCACCTGTACTCTGGCTATTACTCCACCTGATCAATTCCCTGTAAATCCTATGTGATGGAGGGTGCATTAAAGGTTCTGCAGTGAGGGAATGGGAGAGATCATGCCACTAGTGTCAGGGTTAGCAGGATCTGGGCATGTGCAGAGTTTGAACAGGGAAGCAAGGCTTTGCCACGCAGAGGTTCCCAGTGAAGTAGATCCCAGAGGCTCATCAAGTAGGCTTAGAGGCAAAATCACTGCCACACTCTAAGATAAAAGCACTTGGCAAAACATTTCAGCAGCAATTAAACAAGTAAGAATAACAGAAGATAAATGGGCAGCATCTCCCCTTACAAAATGCAAACTGTCAGCAGCATGGCAGGTCCAGGTAGGCAGTCCTGACTGGCAGCTGGTAAAGGCAAACACCTGCCTTTTTATGTCCCACTGTCACCCTGAACAAGTGGGGTGACCCAATCATCGTTCCGGCGTGTGGCCTTCTCCAGTATAGAAGTCATAGCCAAAACAGTCCTGCTGACCTTGCACCTGCTGGTCTGGCCACATCCTCTTCCTCTGCCATCCACTCAGAGGAAACCATGCCTGCCCGGCATATAACCCCAGCATATATTGAGTTTTGGAACAGTGCTTTCAGTCTTAGATCCTGAAATAAAATTAAGACTCCAACCAAATTGCTATCCCTGACAGTTGGAAGTCCCTTATGCACCCACCTTCAAGAACTTTCAGGAATGCCCCAGATTCAATAGGTCTCCAGAGGTGTGCCATCATAGTCAGTCTCCAACCTCTGCAGGAGAGTCTGCTACTTTACAAGGAGGCTATTTGTCCATGGGAGCAGGATCATTGAAAATAATCCAACCTGAGGTTTTCTTTATTGGAACAACATTGTTCCAGTAACAGCTGCCCAATATCATTCTGTCCAGTATTGCTCTGTTACAGTGGATCCTTGGTATCCACTAGGTTTTGGTTCTAAGACCCTCTGTGGATACCAAAACTCATGGATGCTCAATCCCATTATTTACAATAGTGTAGTAAAATCCCTTCTATGAAATGACAAAATCAAAGTTTTCTTTGTGGATTTTTTTAAAAATAGTTTCAGGCTGTGGTTGGTTGAATCCATGGCTACAGAATTCATGGATATGTAGGGCTGACTGCCTTTTTATGCAAACCACGTGGAATTTAAGGAAAGCAGAATCTCAGTATCTGAAGTGAGAGTACTTGCTTTTAATGTACGTATGTGGGGGCAGAATAGTTACATTTAGATGTGGGTTTATTAGAAAACAGAGGATCTGAATATTGCTCTTTATAGGGACATGGAATTAATTGAACTGTAACTATAAGTTCTATTGTTCTTAGACACTCCCATGATCTAAAAGCCTGTACTGAATGCCATAAATGCTTAGCAACAGCCTAATCCTTCCATCAGGCTTCTTAGAATGAGGCAGATATGTCTTCTGCCCTCCCAACAGTTTGCTGCACCCAGTGGTATTAGGTTTAATTCCTCAGTATGTTTTTAATAAAAATAGCAGACTCTTGTAATATCTTAAAGACTTACAGACTTGCGTTATAAGCTTTTGTTGAGGCTACTTCCTCAAATCTGTGAACTGTTATCCTAGCCTGGCAGATATAGGTTAACAAAGTTATGAAAGGAGGACAATGCAATCAGTGAGACCAGACAGGATTGAATATAATTACTGCCTGCTGCTAACTGAACAGCTTCCCCCACCCCAAGAATAGAGGACAGTTATTTCTCCTTTTTGTCCCTGCATTCCTTTGTGAACCCTCAAAATCTCCTAAGATTTGTGAGACTCTCCAGGGAAGACCACCAAGGGTTACCAGGTGCTGTAGGCTTTATTTCAGAGGGAGGAACTGGCAAGACCACCTCTGAGTATTCCTTGCCCTCTGAAATTTATGGGGTCATCATGAATCAACAGACAACTTGATGGTACACACACACACACACCAGAACTGCATGAAAGAGAAGAAAGTCCTGTTGCACAAGGAAAGATCTGTTTTGTGCAATGTTGGATTTCTCCCAGAATTTTTAAGCTACTTTTTAATCTCTATAAATATGTTCATGAAGGTTCACAATCCCAGATGACAAAATTAGACCTGTATTCATGGTTAGCTCCATTTATCTCTATTTGGGTTGCTAACTAAACCGTTATGACCTCTGAACTTAAATTTCTAGTTACCAAAGTGCTGAAAAGCTTCTCCATGTGTGATTAAGTATAAAAGGACATACATATTATGTTAGTCTTGATTACAAAAAGTATGCACAACTGACAACTTCATTTCTTGCAATATGTTTCCAATGTGGCCCCCTGAACTAAGCACTGTTTAAATGGTTGAGACTGTTGAAGCATCGCTAATATAATGTGTGCTATAATAATAATCCTCATTTCTGATGGCTTAATTATAGCTTAGAATGGAGAGCAGGTTAGGAACCAACTTGTATTCAAATCTTTTTGGTGGTGATAATTTCCTTCTTGTTTTTCTTTTAAGAAAAATTATAACCATTTCAGTAATTGTCCCATATCAGCAGCTTACTAGCTATTACAGTTCTTACGTTTCTGTGAAGTGATTTTTGCACTGTCATGGAAAAGATCTACCCAGGTACTTGGAATCTTTTCTTTCTTTTGTCTCTTATTGTAAATTGTGATGGATGATAAGCAGTCTGATGCTTTTGTTGAAGATCAGAGTTCCTGTGAGAGGGAAAGGAGTGTCCAGTGTCATGTTGTAAAGACTGTAAATTACAGGCAAGATCCATAAAAATATTGTTACTGCAGTTCCTAAACCACACTTGGGGTGACATTAGATATCACTTTGATACCAATAATTTGGCTGTCTTCTACCATCCCTCTCCACGTGTTTGTGAGGGCCCCGGACAAGCACGAAACTAGGCATGGCCACTAATCACTGGACATTCCATTACCCACCCAGGCAGGCCAGAAATAGCCAGATCGCCGCTTTAGGAGACCTCCCGGCAAGCACGCTATTATGTATGCACACTACTTACAAAGAACTCCCTGCCCCGAGCAGGAGGCTTGATTATGAGAATCCTCATCTGCCTGTGGCCGCATTTCTCACTATAAAAACCCCTGATTCCGAAACCTTCCTCAGGTCACTTGGATCGCGCCCAATTTCCATCCAGCCTTGCTGCCGCTTTGCTTAACAAGCCTTCCCCTCAGTCCCACGTACTGAGACTACGCACTTCCAAACTTCCGCAGTGAACTACCCCGGCTTCAGGACAGGTGTAGTATCCTCCAAATCAACAATCCCTCTTAAAAATCCCTATGTCTCACTCCAACTTTTATTTTCTATAGTCATCTGTGTGAATGTGCTGCATACACCGTTTGATTGTATTGTAATAAAGATCACATCTGTCTGCTCCTTGGCTCGGCCTGACCCCGTACACATTGGGTAAAAGATTCTGCTCCATTGCCCTGTCTCTCGCAGTGCTAACTTGTGCTCTTGCTAATTTCCCCACCTTTTGATATTTTGAGAGTGCACTTTGGTGTCCCTCACGGGACCCCCAGTAAACAGGGTGACAATATGCTTAATGAAAGCTCCAACTTCTTTGATGCTCTCCCCATTTGTTTTTGACTGGATATAGTAACAGTGTGAATAGTGCTGTTGCACTGATCATGACTTTTATAATGCGGACATGAAGATAGTGAATGCTGCATTTTTGTGAAGAGATGGTTAGTGCTATTCCTAAAGCCATCACTTGTGGTGTAGCACATCTTATTTGTGACAGCATTAGACTGGATCCATATACTGAATTTTGGAACAGTAAGCCAGCATGGAGTAGTTGTTTGAGTGCTGGACTATGACTCTTGAGACCAGGGTTTGATTCCCCACTCAGCCACAGAAACTCATCTTGGGTGTATCACACACACTCAACCCCATGAAAAGCCCTGTGTTAGAGTTTCCTTAGAGTCTCCATAAGTAGGAAACAACGTGAAGGCACACAACACCAACAAACAGAAGGACCATAGTTCAAATCATTTTCAGGCAACTGATGCAGGTCATGGTTTGAACCATACCTAAACCTTTAACTACCCTGTGGATTAGCCTGCAGAATACTTGCTGCTGGCAGCAACATGCATTGACTTGCTTAAACATCTACAGAGGATTGTGTGCATTTTGTGAGATACAGCCTTCGTGTAATGTTCATTTTTGTTGTTGTTGCTGCTGTTTGAATGTTGTTCTTTTTTCTGTACCATCTGTTGCACTGCTCTAGGGAGGGTTCTTATTTCCCCATTCCTTCCAATTATGGTTGTAGGCAGTAATAGTCTTTTGTATGTTAAATGTCAGATATGTACCATGTTACAATGTGAAACTTTGTGCTACTCTCCTGTGGGGAATGAACTATTTAAAACTGCATTGCCTTTGTAAAATTGTCTATCAGGAAGGTGGCCCTTAAAAAGGTTTGCGTCAACACTTCTTTTTTTTAAAAAAAAATATTTTTATTAAAATTCCAATACATAAAATAACAAATAAACTTCTATATTGTACATATCCTTGAAGCATTTCTGTTGTTCTTCCACCTCTCACTAGACTTCACATTCTTATAAGTATTAAATTATACTGAACCACACTAATTATGTAATAATATTTCATGATAGTTCCTGCAATAGATCCATTCCCTCTATAGATTGGTCATTTCCATTTTATGGTTATATATATAATGTTGCACCATCATCGTCATGATATATATAATATATAATGTAATATAACCTTCAGCTTTTCCAAATCTTCCTCTATGTTTTCTCACTGGTTAGTACCCTTCAATTGTCCATCACTAGCTCCCATTCTCGCTTAATTTCTTTGTCAGTTTTCCCCTTTAGTCTCAGAGAGACTATTATCTGCATTTCTGTTTTCAATGAGAGCTGCCCACCATTGGTCAGTTGTAGGTATTTGCTGGGATTTCCATAATTTAGCGAATTCTATTCTCGTCAACACTTCTTCTAATAGTATTGAGTTACCTTATGTTTGCCTTTCTAGTAGGATGACCCAGCCTGGCATTTGAGTGTGGAAGTTTAAATGGTAACAAAAACATAGTTAGGTGCTACAGACACTGAATTCCTGGTATTGCCATGTGATAGGCATGGAAAATCTTTAAAACCTTAAGGCCTGCCTAGATGAATAAAGTATGCTGTTGGCCAGTCCCATACCAGCTTGTAGGAAGTGTGGTGCTGAGAAACAAGCTGTCTCTTCTTCTTCTTGTGGCACCACATTTCTAATTCTCGTTGACCAGAAACATAGACTCATAATCTCAAGTTAAAGCCACAGAATCATTGACTTCTTATTCCATTGTGTGCTTATGTCTGGTTTAACCTCTAGGGCACTTGAAGAGAGACTGGCTTTTCGTGTTAAGTGCAGAGCTCTTTGTTGGTTACTTGACAGGTTTGGATCAGTGTTTGCCTTTTTAGAGAAATGAAGCAATGAATTGAGATTAGAAGATAGATAAAAACTGCCTTGCTTGATCTTGGTTTAAAAATACCTTTCTCTCTATCAACATGGGATGTAACAAATGGATGCAGCTCCCAGCTAAAAACATGACGTTGTTTCTTGTCTTGTTTAGTTTAGTTTAGGGTAAATCACCAGGGTAAAATAATGTGCTGAAGATTTGTCTTTTAGTTCTGCTTTGGGGTAAATTACTAAAGCTTAAGAGGCAATGTGATATGTCTTAGATATTTCTAAAATAGGTAGCTTGGGATGTAAACTGCCAAATCTCAAACTCCTGAAGTAACTAGAAACCCAGCAAGCTAGATGAATACAGTTTTAGCTTTAAAGATTCTATGCTTAGCATTATTGAGCTGAAGATGGCAAAAGATACATATTTTTAAGACAAAGACTTACTTACTTTATTTATTTATTTATTTATTTATTTATTTATTTATTTTTAAAGATCCCTATGCGGAGTGGCAGCCTAGGTTCAGACGTATTGGGTAGTGGTTAGACATTTCTGTAAGACCAGATTGGGAGGCAGAGCCAGCCTGGGTTAGCTGATGAGGTCTGAGCTAAAGTCTTACTAGGTCAGGGATTCTTGAGCCAGGGGCTTCTAGAGTGCATACCCTCAAGAGCTTTATTGTGAGGAACCAACTCCCTCTGAACTAAGGCCCTGGCCCCCTGCACGGTTGTCAGCACAGATGAAAAGTCTGAGAGGAATTTCATAGGAGAGGAGGAGTGTTTGGATCTGGTGGGAGTTAAGAGTTACCCAGGCTATTAGTCCCGAGGAAACTCTATATCAGCTGGCTTGATGTAGACAAGAGAGAGAGCATATTTTGTGGTGGGTCAGCCTAGATGACCCCTGGGTATGAGGGAAAAACAGTTATTTCTCTCTGAGTTTGTAAAGAACTGTGGGAATACAATGGAACCTTGCATAATGGAATGTTATCGGTTTGGCTCGGCTCGCTAGCTTTTGGCTTTGCTACAGAAGATTTGCAACATATGTAGACACTGGTGGGAACCTACGTACAACAGATCTGTTTTCTTTCTTGTTCTGTTTCCTTTTCATGAGCATGTGATGATTGTACTGGAAAATGTATAAATCGCTGTGAATATGAGGAGGCGGGGCTGAGACTTTTGGGAACGATCCCACTGAGACACTGTGCCGGCTACAATAAAACGATTTTCCTAAATCCGTGGGTCTCTCTTACTGCAACCAGTCAGAACTAGGTTGGCTGCAGTGACCTGGGGGACCTTCTCTTCTATCGCTCCCAAGTTATGGAATGACCTTCCGGAGGAGACCCGGCATATTACCAGTCTTGACGGCTTTAAAAAAAGCCGTCAAGGCTGCTCTCTTCCAACAGGCCTTCCCAGACTAGTACTTCCACCACCTCCCACCAACTGTCTTGCTGTTCTTTTAATAGTCAGTTGATTGTTGTTAATTGTTGTGTGTTTTAGGGGGTTGGTTTTAGGTGGGTTGGTGGATGGGGAGGATTGGGTATGTTTTTTAATGTAATTAATGTATTATTGTTGTTCGCTGCCTCGATCCATGGGGAGAGGCGGGATAGAAAATATATTATTATTATTATTATTATTATTATTATTATTATTATTATTATTATTACATTTTTAATCTATAAAAATTATAGAGATCATAACTATTGAAGTAAAGTATTTGAGAAAAATGATATCTTTTTTTTAAACTCACCAACTAATTGGTTGAGAGGTATGCTTAGCACGAAGAAGTCTGTATTTAGTAGAGAGCAATTGACAGCAGAGCAGTTAGCTTTTTTTTTTGATTTTTTTTATTTATATAACTGAATCACAAATACAAAACAAGAAAAAAAAATTAAACACCATGTGATATACATAATAGTGAATTAAAAAAAATTTTTTTTCTTTTTCTTTTTTTCTCTTCTCTTAAGCAATACTAACTTTCATTGTTATTTTGCACCTTTACCCTTAAATTTATAAATCTGTTCAACTGTTATAATTTCACATTTAATTCAATATTTTTCACATCCCCTTTAATCTATTTCTATTGTTAATTCTTTTAACTTTTTTTTTTAAAAAAAACATTAACATCACTTATCCATTTAAATCTATAAATCACAAGTTTGACACACACACCTACTAAGAATTACAAAATATACAACATAAAAGAAAAACAAAACTAAAACTAAAAAATACCCACCCCCAGAGCCAACTTTTTATTTAATCCACTTTCCAAAATTGCCATTCTTCTTTTGACAGGGTAGTATTACTATCTCTTTTCAGAACTTTATCCAAAAATATTTTCCAAATTTCTTCAAAATCATTCCCTTTAACCAAACCTTTCATAAACCTAATTCTACATGTTAGTTTATCATTAATTGCAATTTTCCACACTTCGTTATACCATTCCTCTATTTGAAATTTTTCATTTGCTTTCCATTTTTTTGCTATTATTAATCTCGCTGCAGTTAACAAATTTGTTATTAATTCTTTCTTTACTTGAGTACACTCAACCTTATCATATATAGACAACAATGCAATATTTGGACATACTGGTATATCTGCTCCTATAATCTCTTTTATCTCTTTAAAAACCTTTTGCCAAAACTCCATTATCTTATTGCAATTCCACCACATATGCATATATGTACCAATTTCTTGACATCCTCTCCAACATAATCTTGAATATTTCTCATCTATTTGATTTAATTTCACTGGAGTCAAGTACCATTTCCACACTAATTTATAATAATTCTCTTTTATTCTTATTGATAATTTTTTTAAATGACGTTGTTTCCAAATTTTTCTCCATTCTTGTATATCTATATTTTGTACTATCTCTTCCTCCCACATTTTTCTAAGAAAATCCTCTTCTTGTTCTTTTGCTAATATTTTATATATTTCACTTGTAATACCTTTTAGTATTTCATTTTCTTGCATATTTTCTCTTTGAATAATAATTTGTTCAAATTTAGTATATTCTTTAAAATCCTTAACATATCTTTTCATACTCTTTGTCCATTGCTCTAATTGTATATAATTTAACCAGGATATTTTAGTTTCCTGCAATCTCTCTTTCATTCTATCTTTATTTATCATTATTTTCATCCAATCTTTTAATCTATAAATTTTTTGTTTTTTTATTTCTTTCTCTATTATTTCTCTTAAATTTATTGGAAATTTTTCCATCATCACTATCGGAGTTAATATTGATATATTCGGTAATAATTTTCTTTTATTTTTTTCCCATATTTCTATTATATTTTTTATAAAAGGATTTTCTATCTTCTCCATTTCTTTCTTTGAAAAATTCCTAAAAAATATATTTTCTAATTTTGTCTCAATATTCATATCTTCTATCTCTAACCAATCTAAATCACCCTTTCCTGAAACCCCCTCTATGATATATCTCAATTGATTTGCATAATAATACCATTTTAAATTTGGAAGTCCCAGGCCACCTTCTTTTTGACTTTTATACCAATATTTCTTGTTAATCCTCGATTTTTTATTTCCATTACAAAAATTATTTAATATCTTTTGCCACTCCTTTAATTCTTCCTCTGATATTTTTATTGGTAACATTCTAAACAAAAAGTTAATTTTAGGTAAAATTTTCATTTTTACCACTGCTATTCTACCAAACCATGATAGCTTTATATTTTTGTAGTCCTCTAATTTCCTTTTTGTTTCTAATCTTAATTTCTTGAAATTTTTTTCCTGTAATTCTTGTAAATTTTTTGTAATCTCTATTCCTAAATATTTAATTGATTCTTTTATTTTAAGTAATCCTCTTTTACTACTTATAAATTTTTGTACTTCTTCTTTAGTATAATTAAATAACACTATTTCTGATTTGGCCCAATTTATTTCTAATCCCGTCTTCTCCCCAAACTCTATTAAATGTTTATCTATCCTATCTATCTTTTCAATTGGATCCTTAATTGTCAACAATGTGTCATCTGCAAATAAGCTTATTTTATTTTTTTCCTTAACTCCAATTCCTTCCAAATTCTCATCATTTCTTATCACATTCGCTAACATTTCTATAACTATTGCAAATAAAACTGGAGATAATGGACATCCTTGTCTCGTTCCTCTTGTTATTTGAATCTGTTCTGTAAATCCATCATTTACCATCACTACAGATGTATTATGTGAATACAATTGATTTATTAACCCTTTAAATCTCTCTCCTAATCCTATTTTATTTAAAATTGTTTTTAATGCCGGCCATTCCACACAATCAAAGGCTTTAAATATATCTAGGGCTAAAATTCCAGCTTTTTGTTTATCTCTGTCCATTATATTTATTTTATTTATCGTTTTCCCTATTAAATTTGCCATCTGTCTTCCTTGAATAAAACCACATTGATCTTTATGTATATACTTATAAATAAATTTATTTAACATCTTCGCCATTATTGCTGTCAAAATTTTTGCATCTTGATTTATTAAAGATATTGGTCTATAAGAACCTGGATCCATAGGATCCTTATTTGGTTTTAAAATTAATATTATTAGTGACTGCTTCCATGATAATGGAATTTTTTCACCCCTCAATATACTATTATATAACACTTTTAGTTTAGGAATTAAACCTTTTTTAAATGTTTTATAATATTCTGGACCTAGTCCATCCAATCCTGGTGATTTTCCTCCTTTTAAATTATTTATTACTTCTTCTATTTCCTCTTCTGATATCATTTCTTCCATCAATCCTTTATCTTGTTCTGTTAGTCTTACTTTCCAATTTTTATTAATATACTCCTCTATGTTCTCTAAAGATTTATCTTCTGCTGAATACAATTCTCGAAAAAATTCCTCAAATATTTTTAATTTCTCTTTCATCAACCTTTTTTCTTTACCAAATTTATCTTTAACTACGCCAATCATATTTCTAGTTTTTTTTGATTGTACTGATTTAGCCAGCATTTTAGAATTTTTATTACTATATTCAAAATATTCCCTTTCCAAGTATTTTAGATTTTTCTGAACTTCGTCCATTTCTATCTTTTCTAATTCATCTCTTTTTGCTTGTAATATTATTAATTTCTGTTTAGTTCTATCTATTATATAATCATTCTCTAGTTCCTTTATTTCTTTTTCTAATTTTAATTTTTTTTCTCCTAATTGTCTCTTTAATTTGCTTGATTCTTTAATGCATAATCCTCTTACCACTGCCTTCATTGTATCCCACAATACATCTTGTGTTACTTCCTTATTGTTTATATCCCAAATTTCTTGCCACTCCTTCTCTATTTTATTTACTATCTCCTTATAATTAAATAACTTAGTATCCAGTCTCCACCTTTTTGCTTCTCTATAATTCCTTTTCATAGTTATATCCAAGTTCATCAGAGCATGATCTGTCACTTTTATTGTTTCAATTTCTGTATTTATTAATCTAGGTATCATATTCTTTGAAACAAAAATATAATCTATTCTTGAGTAATTTTTATGAACTGATGAATAATACGTATATTTCTTTTCTTCACCCTTTATTAGCCTCCAAACATCTATCAGTTCATTTCTACTCACTAATTTATTCAAAATTGTTATATTATTATATCTATCTCTAATTGATGGATCTGATTTATCTTTCCATCACCATATTAAAATCACCTGCGATTATTGTATAATCTCCTTTCATTTTTTTGATCTTATTAAATATTTCTTCATAAAACTCTTTTTGCTTCTCATTAGGTGCGTAAATATTCATTATGACATATGTTTCTCCATCTATTTCACCTTGTATAATTACATATCTACCTTTTTCGTCTAACTCCACACTTGTTACAATGAAATTGCATCTTTTGGAAATTATTATTGCAACTCCTCTTGATTTGGATGTACCAAATGCTTCCTCATAAATAGCTACCCAGTTCAATCTAAGCTCATTTTTTTTATCTCTTTTCCCATGTGCTTCTTGTAAAAAAATTATATCGGCCTTATCTTTTTTTAATATCGATTCTATCCTTTTTCTCTTTATTATTGACCCCAAACCTTTCACATTCAATGTTGATATTCTCAATCTATTCTCCATTTTTCATATTTTGAATTTTCTAATCCCACTCCCCATTGGCTCTTTAATGTGATGGTGCTCCCCTTCCCCTTCCCTTCCCCCCTCCCACTCCCCTCCCCCTTCCCGCCCTCCCCTCCCCTCCCCACACAAACATTTGTCCCCCCCTCTTCCTCCAAAGCGCTTCTGCCTTGGAAACGACCAGCCATGGTCCTGGGGTGTGTGTGTGAAGGTATGCCAACTCCCGGCATAGAGACCAATACCCTCTCCCAATTTATTTTCTTTCCCATATTTTTTTCCCTCTCTTCCCCCTCCCTTCCCTCTCTCTACCCTCTTGCTTTATATATATATAAATCTATCTCTATGCATTTATAATCTATAAGAATATATTTTACTCAGTAGTCATCTACCCTTCTCCTACTCTATGAAGTTCTCTTTCTTCTTCTTCTGTTATATCATATTGTTTCTTCCAGTCCTCCTCAGCCTCTGTCCTTTCGTTTATCTCCCGAAGTCTTCTTCTTTGCTCCTCCTGTTGCTCCTCCCGCTGCTCCTTCTTCAGTTACTCCTCCCACTACTCCTTCCTCAGTTGCTCCTCCCGCTGCTCCTTCTTCTTCCTTTTCCTCTTGCTGGATCAGTTTCAGTTCTCTCAGGAGTTGCAATCCTTGTTCAAGAGAATTTATTCTGTGGTATTTGCCAGCATATTGGAATTTCAGAAAGATGGGATATCCCCAACTGTATCTTATCCCAACTCTCTGTAGAACTATGATGCAGGGTTTCATTTCCCTTCTCCAATTTATTGTTTCGCGGCATAAGTCATTATAAATTTCCACTGTGTTATCTCGATACTTCAATATTCCTGGATTCTTTCTAACAGCTCTCATCAAATCATCTTTCTTGTTGAAATTCGCAATTCTCATTATAATATCTCTGGGAATTATTCCTCTTTTTGCAGCTGACACACGATGAATTCTCTCTATGTCATGATCTTCCCATAAAATCTCAGGAACAATGCTTTTTAGCCATTTTAAAACTTCCTCTTTCAAGGATTTTTGACTTTGTTGTGGCTGCTCTGCGAGTCCACGAATCCTCACATTGTTTCTTCTGTTCTGGTCTTGGAGCTGGATAATTTGTCTCTCTAACAAAGAAATCCTGCCATCATGTTGTGCTAGTCTGGTCTGCTGATTCCCTTGGGTTTTTTTTATATCATCCACTTTAAGGTCCAATGCTTTTAACTCCTGTGAGATTTTTTCCTGCAATTGCCCCATTTCTGCCCTTATATTAGATGTTATTGTAGTAACAAGAGCTTGATTAGACTCTGTAATAAGCTTGTGTATAAAAGTTTTTATCTCTTCATTAGCTCCGTTCGCAGCTTTCTTCGCCGCCATTTTAATGACTTTTTCGTCTCCGTTAAAGTTTAAGTTTATATTTTCAAAATCTCTAACTAGACGATTATATGTTTTATCTGTTGCTGTAGGTCGCTTCCAAACAGGGTGTTTATAGACCTTTTTTCTAGGCGGCATATATCTCAAGGACCACAAAGGGGGGAAAAAAAACTGTTTTGCTTTCGGTCCGTTTCAACAGTTATTTGCAGTTTAAACAGAGTCTTTTATTTTCCCTCCAGTTGGAGAAGAATCGAAACCAATCCACTATCTTATCTTACATTCTTTCCCACATTATTCAATTAATTACTCACATTCTTTCTTTGTTTTGAAAAAGGCTTCTGGAATTATTTTATAATCATCTGTTCCGGGAGTCGAATATTTAGCCTCTCTCTGCCATCGTAGTTGGCTCCTCCCCCCCAGAGCAGTTAGCTTAATGTGTTATGTTGTGAGTGCAGTTAGAGGAGAAGAGAGTATTCTTAGAGAGTGAGAGGCGTGGCCTTCTAAGCTAAGCCAATCACAGACAGCAAAGTGTGAAGTCTAGATGCCACAAGCCAATAGTTTTAAATATATACAGCCTTTTAAATATATACAGCCTTTCTACAGACTAACTGTAGAAGGGCTATCCTAGCTAAAGAGGTGGGGAAGAGAGAATGCTGAATTTTCCAACAGGATCCAAATCAGAAGCTGGCCTCTTTAAGGGCATTTGCGCATCAAGGAAGGGGAGGAACTCTTGGGAAGGCTGGTTTAGCTCTAGACATGTAACAGGCTTCAATTCAGCTGTATACCTGGTTAAAGTAAAGTCTTTCCAAGAATGGTTGTTGCTCAGCGGTAGCATCTACAGCAGTGGTTCTTAACCTTTTCTTTACTGGGAACCTCTTGTAAATATAATTTGTTGCTGGGGTCCCGCAAGACTTAACTCAAGATTTAAATATTTAAATTTAGAATTTATTTATTTGTTTATTTATTTATTTATGGCTTCTGGAGACTAGGATTCAAATCCCTGCTCAGACATTGGGCAACCTTGAGCAAGTCACATTCTCTAAGCCTCAGAGAAAGGCAAAGGCAAACTCCCTCTGAACAAATCTTGCCAACCCCCACCCCACTCCTCCATAATGGGTTCACTTTAGGGTTGCCATAAGTCAGAAGTGACTTGAAGGCACCCAACAACAACGTGCCACTGATGGAGGAGGTTCTTTCTGTCCATCATGTCTCTCTACTTTTAAACCTGCTTTATGGCAAACCTCTATCATGGGGGTTTTCTTGGCAAGAATTGTTGCCTTTTCATTTCTCTGAGGCTGCCAAAATGTGACTTGCCTGAGGTCACCCAGTGAGTTTCCATGGCTAAGTGGAGTTTCAAACCTTGGTTTCCTGATCCATAGTTTAGATTTGCACTACACCTGCTGCTGTGTCCCTTTGGTCAGGGATGCGGCAACCAGAGTGTCTGCAGGTGCCAAAACTGCTCCCTCATTTATAAATGAGAAAGAATTCAGGGTGTGCACAGATGCCTGCCGCTGGGTCTCGTTCATCAGGGATGCAGCAGTGGGGTGTGTAGGGACAGCATGCATGCATGCACTCCAACTGCTCCCTTGTTTGCAAATGAGGGAACAATTTCAACACCTGCTCCCTCCCGCTGCATCCCTGTTGCTGCCATTGCTATCCAACAACAGGGCTCTGCAGATCCCTAGGTATCCGTTGACCCAGGTTAAGCATTCAGTGTTAATGAACAAAGTGCTGGCCCAGGTAGATTAATATTCTTCACCTTTTTCAGAGTTTGGGCCCATTTTTAGCTGCAACATGAGAATTCCTTTAAATTTTAGTCATACTTTCTTCCTGGTTCATTTCCTACCTTCCCACAGAAGATGAAGCTTGTCATACAGGGATGAGAATACCCATTTATGGTACGATTGACCCTTATCTATAGTTTTTGAATGTAGGAGAAGCTTTTACTTATTTACCTCTTCTCCTAGTTTCTGAGATACACTTGATCTTAGGCAAAATGCTGAGAAGTTTGTGAGCTGAATGCCAGAGACAAAGATCAGTAGTTCTAAACTTGCAGTGAATTGGGGGGAGAGTGTTCTTTCTTCAGTTTTCTGTTGTTTTTTTCCTGTCATTGTGAGTTTTATGTGCTATGAATAGCCACTTGGACTAAAAGATAACTAAAAATGTAGTATTTGTGTAAACTTTGTGTATATCCTATGGTTGTATATAATTGCATATGGGTAACAATCACAATACTATTAATATGTATTTTTTCACCAAAGAAATAAATTGCTCTAGTTAGCAGAGGATGTAATATTTTCAATTTTTTTACAATGCAATCTAAGCTACAGGAATCATGAGCAAGGACAGTAATAACAACAGTAAACAAATTCTGCAAAACAATCAGTGTAACTTTTGTTCATTTCCTTAATCCACCAGTTGTTTGGGCTGCAGTGACAATAAACGTGTACAAAGCAAGTAGCTGCCCAATTTCCAAACTCATTATCAGGTGATGTTTGTAAAGAATATGCTGCTACTCAGCTTAGAGTCTCATTGTCCACTGATGTCTATAGACAACACAAGCAGTCACAATAAACTTGCAGAAAGCGAGTTGCTAACCAGTATACAGTCTCATGATCAGATAATGTTTATGATCAAAAGTAAAGGCGAATGAAGGGTGCATTGTTACTTAGACAAACACAAGACGAATAGCCCAGGAATATCAAAACATTTTGTGAAAACTTCTTTAGTTGTTGCTAATGCCTCCACGTTGCTTAAAAGCATGTAATGATCTGTGGAAGATGAATCAGGCAATGTCGTTAACGCAAAATTAATGAACATAATAAGTTACTTTTACAAATAGAAACATACCATTATAGCAATGTCCTTGGAATGCTGTATGTTCTTTCTGAGTTAGAATGTGTCAAAACTAACAATTTTAACCCCTGGAAATGGTTTGATTTATTTTCTGCTAATTTATTCTTAACCTTCACATGATAGCTTTGTTTTGAGATTGTAGTGTTGTTTGAGGTTTTCTTTGGAGGTTTTATTTTTGTTTGTTTTTTCTTTGCTGTTGAATGGTGGACATAATTCCATCGTGCCTGCTGAATGCAGTTGGCTGTGTGATCCCCTTATAAATAAAATGTTCTCACATTTCTCAGATAAAATACACTCTGCCTCCTTTCTCAAATGAGAGTTAGTAATCTGTACAATGCCTACTAATGGAGGCTGGGCAGCTAAGGCTGTGTACTTTTTGTTTGTGCTTGGCCGTACAAACACTCCATTCCTTCAGGCCTTTGGTTCAATTTGAAAATCTTATTAGGACAGAAGATTTTTTTTTTTAATAAAGAACTGAAAAAAAATCCATAATTCAGGCACAAGGGTATGCGCATCCTCCCTCTGGTAATGAGTTGAATGTTAGATTCTTGAAGGAGAGGGAATGTTTGAAGATGAGCTCTAAAGCTATTCACTGGGAGATGATAGTGAAGATTGCTTGATAATTTATAACCATGCAGAAGTGAGATTGGAAAACCATCTGAATATGGTTTACTTTAAAAACCTTTCTGACATTTTTCCCCATAGCAGCTGGTCAGGTAGAAATCAGACAACAGTTTTTTTCTCTTGAGTTTGCTGACAAAAATGTTGTCTATGCTAGGCTAGACTTGCTGGAAGACCTTTGCACTCTTAAGCAGCGATTGATCTGAGGCAATTACAGATTTCAAATCCTGTCACCTTGTCTCTCAGGGATTCTCTGTCCTTCCCTGAGCTGGACCAAGGAGCTGCTTTTGCCAGTTGGTTCTAGTGCATTCTAATTTGTAAAGAACACCTGTTCCTTAATTATCCACATCCCTCGTCTGTCTCTTTGTTTCAGCTCTTTTTGATGTATGAGTTAATCATCTTTTTTTGAAGGGAGACGATATCAGCAGTCTGACCGTGTGTTCCTAAGAAAGAAGGGCAGAGAAGTGAATTGTAGTTTCATAGTTAGGAGATGGCTGCTCTTCTCTTGGTCCTAACCCGAGCTTTCTGTATGCTCACCCTGTTCATGTGTCCTGTTCTTATGAACATTCACAATGACGTTATTACGTCTTTTCATTGCAATTTAGGACATGAAATAGCTTTTGTGTCTAAAATAATGTGAAGCAATGAGGAGGCATTCTAGAATCTTACAGCCTCACCACAGCTGAACATATTGTGGCTTCAGACTTGGCTCCAGCTTGGGCATGCATGGGAGAGGCCTCCTTAGACACATATTTACCATGTGTGAAGAAACGTCTTCCTCCTCCATAGGATCTGATGGTGCTGTGCCATAGTAAGCCTTGCATAGATTGTTGCAGGGGGAGGGGAAGGTACATTAAAGGTTAGCTGAGCCAAAACCAGACTTCAAGTGGCTGTAGTTACAAGGGCTTGTTCCATGTTTTCATACCTGTGTTACCTGGCTGAAATTCAGTGTGATGGAATACCAAAAATACCCCCTTCTTTTTTTTTCATAAGAATGGCTCATGTGAGGTTGTATGTTTACCTGTTTTGGACTGGGCTAAAGTTTTTCTAAAGAATTTGTTTGACTCCTGGACTGGATGTTGTTCCTCAGCCATGATGGAATCAATCTATATTAAGACAAACAATATATATGCAGGATATACCCATCAAATGTCACCACAGTAGGATTGTGTTTGTTCCTGTATTGTCTTATGCTCCAGTCAGCAAGTAGTTAGAATGCAAGAGCTGTTGGGTAGTTAAGCCAGTCCAGCTCAGTCACAGGTTATCTGACAGAATGAAGGGAGAAGCAAGAGGGTTGTTGTCAGCTGGTCAAGAAGTCACATAGCAAATTGGTAGCCAAACAAGCAAAACCAGCAAGGAGTAAAACAGAGTCATAAATAGTAGCCAGCCCAAGTTCCAGGGAACACAAAATTCCAAAGAGTACTGTCCATCACCAAGATAGACACTTGTAAACAACAAAGCTTTTACCAAACTGAATTTATAGCCACGTGTCTCAAGGTACCAGGTGCTTTAATTAGTCAGCACCTCCTGCATCTCCCTATCCCTTCTATGTTTAGCACATGGCTGCACTGCATCTTCAAGCTTCTGTTGGGGAGTAGAGCCCTCTTCTGCCTCAGCCCCCAGCACCTCTGACTCAGGAGTTGTAAATGCCTGGCATCTCCTAACACTCGGATTCTGTGTCTGAATCTTCCAACTCCAGAAGGTGAGTTATGACATGTATGTTGAAAAATCCATTCCTCTTCTTCCCCTTTTGTGATGTGAGTGAGGGGAAAGATCCCCTTACTTCATCATTGTGGTATCTTGAATGAAGGCTCCTCATCTGTGACTTAAATATTGTGCAGCCAGGGTGGGTACATGAGTACATTTTTTTCATCTAAGTGCAGGCTCTTCTGCATGTATATCAAACGCTTTGAGTCTAGGCTTGAACATGCCTGAAAGTAAATAAGTGACTGGGTATTGAAAGTGCCTCTTTATTTAAGATAATTCAATAAAGTTTGAGAGGAATTTTCTCTTGACTACCATGTATCTATTTAAGTGTCTTTAATTTGCTTATTTTGGACAAACTCTATTCATCACCACTTTCCAAGATTTATATCTCATACTACATACTCCCTTGGAACAAAAATATATTTTTCTATGCTGTTGGTATTTCCTTTTAACCACCTTAGACAGTGTGCAGGTTAAGTAGCTCATTGCTTAGCAGTTCTCTAATGCAACTGGGATTTTGAAAACCCCTGCACAATAGTGATTGCAATCGGTAAATGGAGAAGAATTATCCTAGAAAATCAAGAATGGGTGTGATCTGGACTTAGTAATGCAGAGGAGAGTCATTTGAATCAATTAGATACAACATCATGACTAACGTAAGATGATCAGGATTACAGAAATCAAGTATTGTGTGGAAAATCTAGGGGAATTTGGTGTGTTTAACCTGGAGAAGAAAAGACCAGAGAGGATGGGCATGAGAACATGCTTCAACTACCTGAAAGACAATTGCATAGAAAAGTTTTGTTCTCAGTTACTCCAGAGGACTAGATTTAATGGTTTAAGTCAGATTTTGGTTGAACATTGGCAAATGAGTAGTTAAACTGTGAAACTAATTAGTACAGGTCCTCATTCGTTGGAGGTCTTCAAGGAGAGATTGGACAACAGTCTGTTATGTACTCTTCAGCTTTAGACCTCCTTCAAGAAAAGGGGTTGGATATATGAAGTTCCTCTAACTCTTTGATTGTTTGGCAAAAGAAACAAATTAATAATTAAAAAAGAAATGTTTATAAAAGAAAAGAAAACTGTCTTAGTCATAATACTGCTCACAGACTTTATTGATTTATTTATCTTGTTTTCACCATCTTTCTAATTATTGTACATGAAATTGTTAATACAAATTACATTCCTCAGCCAGTGTTTATGATGACTGTGTATTCGGGGAATTGTAGTCCGAATGAATAATTTTTCCAGGCTCTGTATATCAAAACAAATCCTAGACCATAAATTATGGACCAAATCCAGAAGACAGATCCTGCAGAGAGGTTTTTGGGCCGCTTCTAATTTAGGATCTGTATGATATTAGCATGTCCAGCTTTTTGGCACCACTCCTTGTGGGAAAAGGTGGTAGTAGATCATGGAGAATCTGCAGCTTTAGAGGTTTCCCAGGTACCTAAAGACCCAGGGTTGGGGAACCTTAGATTTTGAGGCAGAATCTGGCTTCCTGGGATCCCAGTCTAGTCTCCTGCCTCCCATGAACCTGCTTCCTCCCTGTGACCCCATTCTTAGGTGGTTTCTCATCTTCTAGGTAGGCTTTCTCTCCTTATTCTAAAGGTAGGGAGTCTCTTCTCAGTTACTGGCAGCAATAGCTTTAAAGTAAAGTGTATTGGCATTTTTAGTCCTTGTGTTCTGCCTTTGACCCTGCCAAATGATTGGAGTATGACTCCAGTAAGAGCTTGTTTTAGCCCATTGGCCTGAAAGAGGTCAAAAGTACTGTATTTCAGTCTCTTCAAGGTGGCTCCTTGTTGTAGAGGTGCCTGTACAGTGAGCCCTCTACTTTTGTGGGTCCAGCTTTCGTGGATTTGATTATTTGTGGGATATTTTATTTTAGTTATTATATATTTACAAAAAAGAAAGTCTTATTCTTTTTGCCCCTGCCACAGAAAAAATATGTTCTCTGTCAGGGGCATGGGCCCGGCTAGGCCTGTCGCTGCCCCTGAGGCCGCCGCTGAAGCGGCTGCGGCGGCGGCCGATGGGGCCTGCGCGGAGGCCGCCGCGGCCGATGGGGCCTATGCGGAGGCCGGTGCAGCTGAGGGGCCTTGCCTGGAGGCCGCCGCGGCCGACGGCTCGGGCCTGGCAGCCGTGGGAGAGGCTGCCGGGCCTGGAGCCACTTACCTAGAGGCTGCAGGCTCGAGTCCCTCATCGTTGGCCGGCTTGCCGGGGTGGTCGGGTCCCGGGCCTGCTCCCGGGGCTCTGCCCACCCGCGGCCCCGATCCGCGGGAGGCCTGGGAGTCTGCCTGCGGCCCCGATCCGGAGGAGGCTGATGCCTCCGCCTCGCCTCCTCCTTTCCAGCAGCGGTGGCAGGCCAAGGAGGCTGTCCGCCGGTCCCGGCGCCTGCTGGAGAGGAGGCGACGGGCAGAGAGCTCGCAGCTGTGAGGCACAGCACAGCTGCGAGCCCTCAGCCACATGGCCATGCCTGATTGGCCGGCGCCTGGCTTGGAGGGCTATTTGAGGCAGGCGCTGGGCTGGGGAAGGCATGGAGCAACAACCGTCGGTCAACCATGGTCCTGCTGTCCGTGCCTTGTTCCTGCCCGCGCCTGAGACCTGTCCTCCTGTTCGCCTTGGTGAAGTAACCTGCCTTATGTACTTTAACAGCCTGTGTTTATTTCTGTTAGGACTGAGTGGAAGCCCTGCCTGCATTAAGGACTATTTCTGTTAAGACTGTGTAGAAGCCTGCTTGCTTTGTACTTTTGAGTTTTGACTGCATTAAAGCCCTTCACCTCTAACCTGCTCCCTTGCCGCTGCCTGACCACCGCCTGGCACTGACATTCTCTCTAGGAATCTCTAGGTCCTTCAGCGTGATTCTATGGTCCACTTCTGCCAGAACTTCTGTAGGCATTGCTGTGTCCTTTGTGGCCTACTTTCACTGGAAGTTGATCTGCAGAATAGCGCTGGATGACCTGGAGATTCCTAGAGAAATGTATTCTAAAATATTCTAGTGGTGCTACATAATAGGTGGAACAGAGATTTAATGGCAAGACTTCTTAAAAGTCTCTATCTTCTTATCTCCCAATGTGTCACAGTAACTTTTAGGCATGGAGCAAGGTGGAATCTAAGATCAGACGGAACTTTTTTTCCCCCAAGCACTCTGAAATCTACCATTGTCAGGCCAAATTCTGATTGTGAGGGAATTTACTAGCATATTTCAATGTAATGCCACCAGTTTGCCATTGCAAAGAAGGGAAAGTAATGGGACTGTGCTGATGGACCCTGGTGGCACAAAAATAGTCCTAGGGACTGTATGTCTCCTACAGGCCTCCCTTTCCTCACTTCTGAGCAGCACAGCAGTGGGCCAGGGGCCAATTTTCTACCTCGACTCCCTCCCACAGCTGCATCCCAACACACTAAAATGCCTTGTTTCCCCTCTGTTTCTTTTCCCAAATGATGACCAGTAATAATGTCATTTTATTCCTTGTCACTGTTTGAAGTAAGAATGGTGGGGAAGAAAGGTAGGGTGTTCTAGGGGGTGCTAGAACAGGTGTTTCCCCCCAATCATACCTTTTAAAAAACAAAAAACAAAGAGGGGGCTTTGAGAGGCTGGTCAGGCTCACAGATGTGGGGTTTAGGGATCACATGATGTCTGTAGGCTACACTTTCCTTACATCTAGCTTAGCTTTTCATCTCAGCTGAGATATCTTGTCTTGTTGCTCTCCGTAAGCAAGCCAGGGTGAATTCTTCATTTGTGATTCCTAACTCCCTGGAGGTGAAAAGCTGGATTTTTGGTTGAAATGACAATGGTTAACATTCTTGATTTGTTTAGCTAGTTATTCTAATAGGAGTATCCAAGCTGTATCCTAGCTTATTAATAGTCATTTAATTGCCACTTGGTAAAATATAAATAAAATGGAAATATGGCCCATTTAAACATGTACATTCCTACTTTAATATTTTCCATGGCATTTTGCATTACTCAAGTATAGTATAGGAGGATTTCACATATATTTATTTTAATTAGAATTGTATTACAGGGGATAGGAAAGTAAACATGCACCAAAGAATCAATGTTAGCTTTGACTGATAATATTTTCCCCACCCTCTTGCCTTGCCAATACAATTAGTCTCTGTAGGACAGGATTCCTTCACTTAATTCAGTCTATACTCATATACATTTAAAATTCTTTTTGACATTCTTAGAGTGTTCTTGGAGCCTTCTTCTCATCATTACCTTGCTTAGTTAATTAGAGACATTTGGTTGAGTACTACTTCATTCCTCCGTAATAGCAAGTCTGCACAAGAGGCCACAGCTCCTTTGCACAGTGTGCTTTTTCCCCACACTGATGTAGCCCTATGCAATGAGAGTCTAAGCTGATAGTTCATCTTCTTTACTCTATTACTCTGCATCAGTAGAGTATTTTCAAAAGACAACTCCAAGGGTATTTATTTGATCCTTCTCACTTAACTTTTGGACCAGTCCTCTTGAATCTGCAGACAGGAAATTGACCTGGAGGAAAAACCATTTCCTCAGGCACCAAATGCAGTGTTTTCTTGTCATCAGTAAAGTTTGTATTTCAGTCTTTTCAGGACAGATCCTGTCCAAAGAGGGACCATCTCAGCACAGTTCTCAAATGCTGATTTGTGCATAGCTTTTTAAAAACAAAAGACAGTTTACCTCTTAAATAGAAAAAATTGGCTGACTGACAGGTGGAGTCATGGAGGAAAAGTAGAACTTTCTTTTTGGTTACATACACAAATATTCTTTTGAAAGAGACTTGTAAAGTTTTCTGTATATTTCAGAAACCAGGGACATTGAGAGTGGTCCTCAGAGTTGCATGCAGCTAGAAGGCTGACCTCATGCCAAAACAAAACAAAAAACCTAGAGATCCATGGATCTCTACAGTGGATCCTCTTTCTTACCATGTACATTCAGTACTCAATAATCTAAACTTAGAAAGATTTTTTTTTAGTGTCACAGTGACTGTCAACAAGAGAAAGTAAAGTGCTTTCTTAATACTGTTTAACACAGTTTTGATTATCATCTTTAATTCAGCAGTTAAGGACACATAACTTGTTGTGCCTTCATGGGTCTGTGAAAACTGATGTCATTTTTAGCTGTCACAGGATACTGACAGACTTCCTCCTCCTCCTAGCAGATGGGACATTTTAGTGCCAAAGGATCACATTTTGCTCTCTGGCCACGGATATATTTGAGGTTCAACAGCAGGAGGTTATGTAGACTCACTGATAAACTGGCAGCATTGGGGACATGTGAACTGTGCTTCTTGATCAACTGCAAGCATCAAATTCACTGAGGATGGCTCTGACCCTCAGTGACTCATTCATTGAGTTCAGAGGTAAATGCCCATTCTAACATAGATGCCAAGTAAACCAAAGAAAAAATGGCATAAATGTATGGTAGTGCTGCAGTGCTAAGAGATCATACCCTTTGAAGGCAAGCATTTACCTGGTTGGGCAGCTTTGTACACATTGGAAAGTCAAGCTTAATTATAGTTTGGCATTAGTTAAAACGCATTTTAAAAATGGACTATATGTCATTCTTCCCATAAGTTTATAACTGTCAGAAGATCTCCTAACCGAAGACCTTACAAATATAAAAAACATTCAACAGAATAGTCCATACATGCCTAGTTAGACAATGTTTGCTTCTCCACTAGGACAGTGAGTAGAAACAAAAAACAAAACAGCAGTGTGCTGTGGGAAATATTCTTGCAAATATTATTTTGCTATTGGGGTAGATAATTACCTTATCATACCATCAGTGATGGGACTTCCAGCAAATAAAGCCAGATATTTTTCTTCAGGATTTATGTTAGCTTCCTTATTTTTGTGTATTTTCAACAAGGCTTTTTGGTTTTCATTTAGAAATAACAGTGGTAGTATATTTTGGGTGCAGAAATTGTATTGCTTATGCTTTTGGCAGAGAAGGAACTCTGCCTGCTACTCAGAACAAAAGTTCCATCTCCTGTTGTGTTTTTTCTGGCTCTGGGAGTTCAGGTATCATGGCATACCCATCATTCTACACCTAGAAACACTCCTGAGGACCTGGGACTTTTCTGTTCCATGAAAAAAATACATTGGAATTCCCATGAGTCAGAAAATACTCTTGAAATCACACAATGCATTTTTTTTTAAAAAATCCACATGGATAAGGTTAATACTGTGAATGACTGTTCAGCTTCCTTGGGTCCCATTCTGGGAGAAAGGCAGCAAATAAATACATACATATACTACTCAGCTGTGTTCTCTAAGAAAAAGAAGTTTATCTAGATTGATAAACTTCATGTATAGAAGGAATTGATTAAATTAATTGGACTTAGTGGACTTGAATTTATACAAATGATGTTTCATTTTTTTAAATTTACTGTTAATGACTTTTTGATGAATTGTTAAAATAATAATAAAAATAAATACTATATAATTTACATGATATTTCGATAATGAGCTTCAGCAACTTAAAAGCCCTTTGTTTTACCACTGATTGGATTAATGTTTTAATTTAAAGAGAGAATTGATGAGATGAAATTTGGCATAATATCTGAGAGATATGTCAGAATTTCAGATATAAGGTTACTGGATAAATCAAGAGAAAGGAAAGATACATTAGGGTTAGAAGATTATTTCAGTGTTACAGTTTTTGTTCAGAGGAAAAATGCATTCCCTCAGAGATAAAATTGTTTAGCAATGATGGATGCACTGAATGGCTCTCAGAAGCCTTTCCTCAGGAAATTTATTATAGAAATTGATGCTTTCAAATAAGGAAACCGTTATAGTATATTTAGATTAGAACTAGCCTGTGAGCAGGGTTTTGCGTTATTCTCTGTTTTGCCTAGTTTTCTTGTAGGTGCTTAATTACAAAATTATTATCATTCTAACAATTTAGAAAAGAGGTGCTGGATAGATCATAGTTTGTGATATGAAAGAAGGGTCCCATTAGTAGACAGCCCTTCTTGCAAGATTGTATAGAATCTGAATTACTAACATGGTCTTTAAAAATGAAAGCTGATTGCATTCTTGATTGTTGTGTTGAGAAGTGAAATGATTCAAGATAAATGTTGTTGATAGAAGTTGTAACTATGTGAGGAGATTTGCGATTGTTATCTCTTGCTGTTTTTTTTTTGTTTTTTTTAAAGTTTAATAGTAAGTGAGGAGAGGGCTTAAAGATCTATGAGTGGTGCATCTTTTTGGATGAAAACGATGCACATTACCTTGTCCAGCTACTGGATGAGGCAACACAAGATCCCGCAAAACAGTCCTACTCTGAGGTTGATTTTTATTGGGCCAACAGAGTGAAGTGAAAGGAGCAACCCTCATTGTCCCAGTAATGGTTGGAAACAATCTCTGTCCTCCATAACTGCAATTAAAGTTTTTGTTGTTATTTTTGTTCTTATTTTTTAAAGAGCATCATGTCTGACAACAATAGTCCCTTCTGTTGGGCTAGCTGAAGCACTCCATCTGAAGAGAAGTTGAACTGATATAAAGTGCAGTTGAAAACAGAAATTATAAACCAGTCTACAAGTTTTCACCACTCTCTAAATTGCCTCCAGAATCTGATTCTGCCCAACGTTGTGTGCCCAAAATTATGTATGCACAGAAAGTAGAAACATGCTTCTGTGTGTTCATTTATTGTTTTGATGATTTTTTAAAAATACTTTGTCTTGTAATGGATTTTAAATGATTTTAACTCTATAGATTGTTTACGGTAATTGTTTTTTGCGAACGTAGATATGTTTACTAATGGTTGCATGGTTTAAATCCATACTAGCTTTAATAATTGATAAATGCTAATTGATAAGCTGTCTGGGGGCACAGTATTGCATGATGATGATGATGATGAAACAGATGTTACGTACAGTGGAAACAGGCTATGTCAAACTTAACAAATTGGTTTGGAGTTAGCAATGAGAAGAATGAACAGCTGTTTTGAAAATAGTCTTCTAAAGTGAAGCATCTTTTACTCATTTCTGAAGCAAAGTTTATCGATAAATCTTTTTTGCCTCTCCATACATTTGTTCATTATATGCTGGTTTCTATTTTTTCTCAAAATATATTCAGTACTCCAGATAGCTGATACTGCTTTTTTATTATATCAATTAAATCTTAAGCACTTCAGTGTAAAAACTTCCATTTCTGAATCATGCTAGGACAGTTTGCAGCAAGTGTCAGTCTAAACTTATTACAAAATGGATGCTTTCAAAGGACAGTGTTTAACCTTTGTGGAATGATATGGCTCCTGTAGCAACTATGTATAAAGCAGAGCTTATATTCTTATCCTGCTGCCATCAGAAGTCACATGAATTGTTTAACTAATAGATGAATAATGTGTGATAATATAGACAATTTGTGTGAATTGTACAAAGTTGTCTAGGGAAATTTTTGCTGTTTTGCAAGTGTCCATGATTTTTCTAAGCCTGCACTGTTTCTAACTTTCTTTCAGGCAGCATTTACCCTTCTGTTGGGTCCATTCACATTTTTTAATGTGCAGAAAACCAAGTATTTGCAGATCATGACATCGATGATGAGATGGATAGGTAAGTCTACTTACGGCTACTCTGTATACATATCTGCATATATATTGGCACTGTTTCATATTTGCTTCTTCCTGTGATGTTACAGTGTTCACACATCTGCCCTAATACTATGCCAAACTTGACTCCCCATTTTATGAAGTTTTTAACCCCATAAAAGCTGTAATTTTTTTTCTGTCTCTTTGACAGGGAGAGGGAGAACATGAAAGAAATTTTGTACCAGAGAGGGATTCATTTTATTTTAACTATATAAGAGAACATAGATCTTCTCATGTTCTTTTACTCTGAAAACATTATATGCATGCTGGCAGTGGCATGTGACTGTTCACAGTCTTCCAGATAAGCAGCACTTCCTGGAATGTGTGTGGAATGGTTTCTATATAAACAGATTCTTGGCCACCCTGTGTACTTAAAGTAAATAGAACTTCTCTCCCAACCCAAGTAGATTTTTCTTCCTTTTCCCCCCCCCCGCCACCATTGCCAAACAAATCCTGGAGTACTTTTTCACACTGTTAGATAGGACTGCTTGTATGGGCAGCCTTTTATGTATCTGAGGTGTGACTGATAGGCAGGATTACTAACAACACAAGAGTCACAGTATTGTGGCTTTTGTGTCACCTTTGAATAAGCTGCATTTCCTCATTTGTATGTCATAAAATGGATCCATAGTCAGGTTTTTCTAAAGCAGTTTCTTGATATCTTGTAGGAAGCGGAATCATTTTCTGTATAAAAAAGGAATTGTATTTAAAGGAAATGGGTAGATTTTATTAAAAATATAATTGCATTCAAAGCATATTTTCTTTTCTGTGTGTCAATGTACCTTACACAAGCAAAATCAAGTTTTTATGTATCTAAGTATGGTCTGGTATACACAGGGCATTAAGCCTCAAAGTTAAAGAGACCAGCACAGAGAGGACATGCTAATAATACACCAGGTACATTTCATTGCATTTCATTTTACTTTACTTTATTTTATTTTAATCTTGCTTTTCTCCTAAATGGGAGAATATTCAGTAAAGAATTTGAAAATGTTATTACCTTAACAAAAATGTTAAACATGGTAGTGTTAAAGATCTTAACTACTTTTTTATGACATTATTCTAAAATCTGTCATAAAGCACAAATTATGCAGATCATGCTCTGCTGAATCTTTATCAACAATCTAAAGTAAGATCACTGCCTGTTTGACAGTTAAGCAACCTCTTATTTTTAAAAAATTGACACTTAGGAGGTATCTGAGGAAACTGAATTTTTAAAGAATCAATTTGACATCAGATGTGAATAATTGAACTCATATGTACTTTGCAAAACATGTGTATGGCCAAGGAGCGTATAGGATGTCAAGTCTTATTCTACCCAAAAACACCACAGATGGGTTTCTCCTACAGAATCCTGGGATTCCCCTGCTTAACCATGCAGTATGTTGATCTGTCTCTCATCCAAATGCAAGTTCTCCTAAATGCTCATTCCTAATAAGTTTTACAGTTCTACCATACTCTTTACACACTGTTCTTCCTATATCTGGAGTCAGCTGATAACACTTACACACACACACCCAACACACAATTTAATTTAATTTAATTTTAGTTTACTTTACTATACTTTATTTATGGTCTGTTCATTTCTTGCCCCAGAACGAAACTGGGGCGATTTTCAACTAATAATCTTCATACCTGTAAAAACTTTTGCATGGACTCTGGAAGCCTTCCCTTTCAGCATTTACACTGAGAACTCCCTTTTGAAAGCAGCTTTCACTAGGTCATAGTCCCAAGCTGAAAAATGGAGTCAGTGTATGCTTTTGAACAGTTTCAATAATACTGTGTTTCCTCATTCACTTTTCTGCACAAGGGTGATTGCTGGTGGCTGCAAGCATATTGCTCTCCACCCCTGTTACAGAAATGAGGGGCAGAGAGGAGATGTGAGGGGTGTGTGAAGGGAGTGCACAGCTGTCCTGTCTATCATTCCCCTCCCTCATCAACACACCCTTTGTAGGTCCATAACAAGTTATCTATTATCCATAATTTCATTGTGTTTCCAGGGTGATAACATGGCATGTACTACAGAGATCTGGGTAGATAAGCTGTCTGGTGTAGAAGTTTCTGCTGTGTAGAGGCCAGTTAGCTTCCTGGTTTCCTTGGGACAGAGAGGGGTGATCAAACAGGTCGGGGTGTGATTAGATTGCACAGGTTGCAAATTGCACAGTGAATATGACATGAATAGAAGGAGGAGTTCATTGTCAGGTCCAATTTGTGGAAGTGATAACTCCAACAAAACTTTACATTTCCATGACCCTTGTGTCCTCCGTGCTCCTTGCTGGGAACTGGTGATCTCATTAAGTGGTATTAAAAGCAAAAAGTAATCTTTTTTGGCTTATCTCTCCAGTTCTGATTGCCCAGCCTTCTTTCTATATAGGTACAGTAAGCATACTGCAGTGTGTCCTTTGCCAGCCTGACAACCTTCTGCGTTGACATTATAAGATCATTAAACTTTGACATACAGGCCAAGCTTTGCCTGGTGAAGAAACTAAAATTGAAAGTGGGTTGTACATGATGTGGAAGGGTCACCTGTTAGTTTGGATAAGCTACCCACAGATTATGACTGTCTAGGGTAGTGACTTGGTTGACTATTCATTTCAACTTAGATTGCTGAGTTTTGCCTCTGTTTTTACAAGCAGCAGTCATTCTAAGAAACTCTGAGTGTGTGTTTATCCCTTATTCTTACTGCTACCTAATGTCTCTCCTTTCTAGTGTCAGAGCACATCCAGGCATTGAAAATTTCATACTCCAATAGTGGAAGTAGTGATCTTATTAAGTAATGATAAGTGTGAAAACCATACCCCGTTCTCAGTTTGGGTATGACCTTTGTGGCTATTGACAGCTTTGTCACAGACCTTGAGGAGCAAGACAAAAGCAAATGGCACTTCGGTTACAATTCTTCAGCAGAGAAAAGCACTTTCAAGCTCATAACAAGACTGATGTCAAGGGTGTTTCTGGAATTCATCTTGAGCTTTCATGCCAAACTCTGTGTCAGGCAGGCTAACCCAAATTAGGGTTTTGTACTGTTAACAGGCATAAATGTGTTACTTGTTCTGAGAGGACTGGAGTACCCTGTCTCTCTTGTTAGTGGGATGCATTTTCTTTGAAGCCTGCTGAACTGAACAGACTGGAACTTGTAATCTCTTTAAAACGGAGCAAGAAATTTGAGGAAGCTGACCTACCTGGGGGAATTCTGCTTTAAAACTTAGGACCTGGTATGTCTCCCACAGGAGTTATATTGTAGTCACACATTCATTCAGGATGGCTGATAACCAGTTGTACTGCTGGACTGCTTCAGAAGTTTGTTAAAATAACCAGGGCTGAGAACATTATTCTTGACAACAGTAAGAGTGCTGCCTGTGAAGAGTAGCTTTGGGACCTGCATTCTTCAGTGAGTTTAGTCACTTTGTTTTGAAGACAGCCACTGTTCTGAAACATCAGGCCAACAATATGGTGTAAGAAATCCTTGAAATCATTAGGGCTTCAAAATACACGTTTGATAAAGTGAGCAGCTCCGACAGCTGGGGTGGAATCTGTTAGCTGGGCCTGTGGGGCATGATCTGGAAAAAAAGGCTGGCATGGTAAAATAAACTCTCTGTCATAACAAATAAGAGGAAGAAGGGCACTGGGACGCATCACCTGAAGTGAAGCAAGCTCCAGATAAAAGTATTTCACAGCACAGACGCTTGGGTCATATAAGTTCCTCTAGAGATCTTTGTGTGTGGATCAAAACAATAATTAACCAAAAAAAACCATTTCAAATGTTGAATTAAACTTGTTTTATCTTCTGCATTAAATCTGTTTTATCTTCAGTAATTCTGTTGTTTTCTGGCACATGCTTTGATGCATTCGTTGAAAATAAAATATGCTTAGATAGGGCAGTGTTAAAGCTCTTTCACAAGGCTTCCAGTGCAAACACACTTTGTCTAATATTAGAGGTGGATGGAGTCAAAGTAGCATTAATAACTGTGTAGTGCTAATAACTGGGGTTCTGGGGGTTAAACTTCTGACAAGAAGGCATAAATGGTGTGCTCTCTTCATCTAAGTATATATTGTTGGTGAACTCGTGATGTTTCTGTAGTTCTTTAATGAATGCAGATAAGAGTGGTGTGTTCTCTGATTCATTTGCAGCTGAGAGTAATTGCAGAATACAGCATTGAGAGCAGAGTCCTGTTTCATGAATGCTTCAATGTTCTTTCTTTTCTTTAAAAAGAAGGATTATTACTATTATAGGCTGTGGTAGTATGTATAAAAGTATGCAACCAATGTCTGATGCAAACTCAGAAGCCAGATAAAATGGCTGAATAAGATTGGTAGCAGTCAGGTGTGAAGTTAGTGCCCTGCATTGCTACATTACTGGCAGACACAGAACTGTAAACAAGAACCAGACGTGTCCATTTGCTTAAATTTGTAAAAGTGAAATAATATATAAGGCAGCTTTTCCTAATGTGGAACCTTGATGTCATGAACTGAAGGATATTCAGGTAGCTTCATTTTTTGCTTATTGATGGAACCAGGTAAGCAACAATCAAAATACTGTTTTACAAATTCAGTAGCATGGCACACAGCACATAAAAGCTCATATGAAATATTTGAAAAAATGATGAAGTAGAGAAGCGGATGATCATCAGTTAAGAACTGAATAATGTAATTAAAAAAGCGACAAAGAAAATTAACTCTAATACACCTTATTTGTAATAGTATTAAATAAAAAAGTCATTTTCATATTTTTATTATGACTAAGCCCACTTCCAGGTTACTGTTTCTTATCTGAGGCATCTTTGGCACCCATCTCTTCTGTTCTTCCCAAACCCAGGGTTATCTTAAGGGAGATAAAGTCATTCAATACGGGTACTGGCACATGTGAATCTATAGTGGTTGGCCAGAATCTAATAAATCATCTAAAAGTAATAGTCTTAGGCATTATAAACACAAAAAGACAGAAGTTTTATTTTCCTGACTTCTATTTGTAATACTATCCTGGCTTTCTTTACCCCATATATACTACAGTTGTAATCCTTTCCTAACCATTCCCTAAATTCTACCAAGCTCCCCTGTCCTGTACACTCCTCCAACTGACCAGATTTCTTAACTGGTGGATTCTTATTAGGTGTAAATAAAGTGGTAGAGTTGTCTCTCTACATTCGTTAGGGTTAGGAGCAGAGAACCATCACAAAAGTGAAAAAAATTGCAAAAACCAAAATGTGTGTGTGTGTGTGTGTGTCTGCAGAAAGGGGCCTGAGGCACGGTGGGGAGAGTAGGAACCCAGGTCCAAACCAGGTCAGGGAAAGAAGAAGGAAAGGGGGTGGGTCAGCATGGTATCCCTGTGTTTCCTCTTTCTTGCCCATCTCCTTCTTTGGTGTGTATGGGATATTGGGAGAGTGCTTGTGATGCTGAGAAATTGGGCTGTGAGCCCTCCTTAGCTGGCCAGGAGGAAGAGGAGGACCAGGAGGTTTTTAAAGGACTGCACAACCTGATGGGAAATGCTGAGAGGGAAAGTTTCCCTGGAAAAGAAGCACCTAAGGTGGGAGGAACAAGGGCTTAAGGAAACTTGCAGATCATCAAATCCATGAAAGTCAAACCAGCAAATGTAGAGGGCTGACTATACTTAAAACCAGGACTACATAGAGGCTACAAAGATCCATGTTGTCTGTGCTGAGCATTGCCTTTTTTTGTGTGTGTGGCTGTGATTGTATTTCATTTCAGAGCAGGAGGGAGGTAATTATACCAGATGAGATACTATTTCTTTTTGCCAGACAACAGCACAGTTTTTGTTTTCTTATGAGGGTAGTATATTGTTTCTGACAGGTTGTTTTCCCCAATATAATGCATAAATGGCTGTCTTAATGATGATGATAAAGTATTCCCATTGTCCAAGAAGGAACGTCTGAAAACTGCGCATATGTAAGCTGCAGTAGCGTAGAACAATACTAAAAAAAGAAACCATTGCCTCCCAAAGCCAGTATTAGATAGAAATGTTGCTGACTAGGTCTCTGCATAGGATTTTTAGGGGACTGATTAGATAACCTGTATTTCTGTTATGATTGAGGATTTTGTGAATCCTGTTTCAGTAGAAAGAACTTTATGAGTGCAAGTTTTTCCATCTTTAAAATAACATGATTCTGTGTCTGATATTTCATGTTAATTTTGTGTGGGATGGCAGATTGAAAATTTGCCTCAGGCAACAACTTGGATTAGTTCTTTCTTAGCTAAATATCACTCCTTCCTCTCAGCATCATTCAGAGATAGCAGAGTGTGGTCCTGAAGCTGATCTGTTGTCCATCTGTGAATGATACTTGTGCCCCAACACTTAAATTCCCCTGCTGTGATTGACATTTGTGTCCTTGATCTACCATTAGATTTGCATAGCTGCTTTCTAAATGCATTTTTCTGAAGCATACTTTTCAGAATGCCAGTGTAGCACTAACCAGAGTTTTCTTTACATCTCAGCATTCCATCTAGCTTTATAGGATGATAGTCGGTCACAGAATACCTTTCAGATCTCTGCAACAAGTGAAATATATACCGGTAGATCTGTCCAAAGCTAGGCATGCAGTGCTTCTGTTTCCCCACTTAGGACTGTATAGTGTTTCCGTTGTTAATCAGTCTTCCACACTATAATGAAAGAAATGTCTAGAAACATACAGGAGAGACACAGATCGTGACAAAACATACTTGGTGTGCATGAATCAAACTGCAGTGTATTAATGAGGAAAGCATTTAATTGCAGCATGTTACAGTCGGGGACTCACAGAAGTGTGCTGTCTACAGAGATTGTGGCCAGCATAGTTATCCCTATTCTTCATTGCTGACAAATATTCCTGGATAGCCCCCAGTTGAGGGCAGCTTCTGTATAAACTACTCCAGATACTGCATTTGTTATCGCTAGACATTACTGTCTTTCAGTAACGATGCTTGGTGCAGATTCTTCTGCCTTGGACAATAGCCTACTTGCTTTTTCTCAGTGCCACTTTCTCTGGTACCCTGAAACATCTTGATTTTAGGACAACCTTACCAGTCCTTATTGCCTTAGATTTTTAAGTAGGTTCAGCTGTTAATTTTTATTTATTATTTTATTTTATTTTCTATGGTAGCTGTAACTTAAGTTGTCTGGGCAACCCACAAAACAAAGACTATATTAAAAGTCAATGCCAAGTCAATACAAATATTAAAACTAAATAACGTTTAAAGCATTTGAAGATAAGAGGCCTAGACTATAAAATGTAAATTATTTTAAAGGTCTGATGTCATAGTAGTGAACCTCTCTGGAAAGCTTTTTCCATCTGGCTCCCTCCCTGCTGTCTTCATGTTTCTTGCGATTCTCCCAAAGAGGAGCTGATGGGGGTGGGAATCATGTAGGTCTCCAAATGTTGTTGCATAATAGGTCCCTGGAACTCTAGCTGGTATAAACAATAGTGGGGGATTGCTGAGACTTGCAGTGCAGTAACATCAGGAGAGCCACATGATTCCTACCTCTGTGGTAAGGAAACAGAGAAAATAGAAGCTATACACATAAACCCATTGAGCTGCAGGGGCAAGTATAGGTTTGCCCAGTGAGTTCACTAGAACCTATGGCAATAGTGCTGACGAACAAGAGCCTTAATTTGCTACTCTGGCTGTTCTCTCCATCACTGCACCAACATAGTGCAAAATCCATTTTGTCTTAGGGTTGTATGCCAGCTTGGAAAGAGCCAGGCTCATTGAGTAGTGGATGATGGTAGCTTAGGGGACAGTAATTCTGACCAGTTTGGCCATTTTCCTTGACCAAGCATAAAAAGCACAAGTTGCATTTATTTATTTACATACAGGGCAGCCTGTGACTCAGATAATCCTAAAGGAGAGTTGGTTAGTATCTTAAAATGAGTTAGCACAGGGCTGCAATCGTCTTGGTGTTGTCTTGAAACTGATCAACAGAAATCAGTAAAAGAACACTGTAAAGTAAATGTAACAATAGTTTTAAAATACTGATATGTTAGACCAGTGCTTCTACTTTTGGATTAGCTTCCATTTTTGTAGAGACCATCAAAGAACTTCCCATGCAGCGTATAGCCCAGGGCTAGAAATCCAGTTCAACTGTAGCATACAAAGAAAAGGTTATGGTCTTTCAGGCTTTTCCCCCCTCTAGAAATCATACTTTCTTTCAAGAGGGACTTATTAAAAACTTCTAAAAATCACTTTTATGCCAGTACTATAACGGTTATTTCCCTCAAAAAAAAAATTAAATGCAAAACAGTTGTTTTTAAAATAATAACAAAAGCCAAACTGTTTTTAATTTCCAAAATTGTCTGTATTCATCTTTTACATTTTACATTCATCTTCCATCTTGATTTTGAGCTAGGGACTCTCAGGTTTTACCTGCTGATTAGAAACAACTAGCTACAGAGGTCCCTAGGCTGTTAGCATCCTGCAAACCATAACTGAAGCTCAGAAGTCACGGAAGAAGATTTTGGGGGGTGGGGGGAATTCTACTTCTTCACCTCAAGTGGCTGGCATTAATACTTTACTCTTTAAAAAAGTTATTTAAAGAAGATGGTATTTGCAGTTTAAATGCTTTTAAGTCCCCTCTTATTATCTGATTGATAACAATAACACGATTTCCCTGAGCTATGCGGAACAAAGGCTGGGTAGGGAGATCCCAGCTTTTATTTCATGATGAGAGTCCAGGTTATCCTACAAGGTTGAAGGCGAGGGAAAGGGGTGGAAGAAGAAGCATTTAGGATGGATGGAGCATTCTCAGGGGCCAGAATCCCCTATTCATGCTCTGCTGTTTTCAAGACCTGCAAATCCTCTGTTGTTTTTCCATTGCACATACCACATTTACAAGTAGGGATACAGTGAAGCATTTTGTTATGATCCCACAGTTGTTTCCTCTGTTTAGTCTCTGAGTGCCATTTCTTAAACAGCTGGAATGACACCATCTGCACACAAGGGGGAAGTACACATTTTGTTGGTAGGATGCAGAAAAGTTAGGGCTGTACTTTAAACCATGTGGGTGTTTGCTTTAAGCATGTTTTGCTGATGTCATTTTCCCACAAACTTGATATATGTGCTTTTTCCTCAGTCACTTTTGGAGAGGATAAGTGCAGCTGTCCTTGTAGATGAATAATATAGTCAAAAAAGGAGAAAAGCAATATATGCATAAAGACAACATTGAAATACTATGCCTCTCCATGCTCTCATTTGTTTTTGAAAAATATGTTGAGGAACCCTTTCTCAGCATTGTCTGCATGGGGGTGGAATGAAATAGTGGCAGTTTGATTTAGCCCCCTGCTAGTCTCCAGTGAAAAATCCAGACTTTCAAGTGCTGGATTTGGCTGTTTAAGATAACTGAGTTTTTTAAGTATAGAATGTTTCTTCTCAGCAGAGAGATACAGTTCTGTCATTTAGTATGCATGGGTCACCTTTTCCCAGTTCAGCTATGGCATTCAAGGCATCTGCTCTTATTTTAATAGCCTTGCTTTCAGAGTCGGAAGGAGAAAATAATTCCAATTTAAGTAACCTTAAATCCCATGGTATCTGTAATAGCAGATTTTCTTGGCCAGCCATTCTTGGGAATTTATTATATTCTTTGGGTTATGGACAACCAAACAAAAAATGTTCAAACTGATATATAAGGTTTGTAACATCTTCATGAGATTTCCAAACACAATGCAACTCTGATGCCACAGTTTTCTTACAAGACAAGAGTTGTTTCTGCCACTCTGAGCTCAGGTGTACAAAAATATAGCCAAGACTGGCTGTCTTGGAAATGTCAGGTAGTCCACAGACCTGATATTTTAAGTAAATATATTGACCTTTTATAGATGCAGTATCTTGAAAAGCTATGTAGATGATGATAATGTTAACACTTTGGGTCCCATATTGGGAGAAAGGTAGCATATAAATAAAATAATAAAATCCAATCTAAACTAAACTATTAAACTAAACTAATGCATTATGACTATAGCAGATTTCTGTCAAGTCTTTTTCTGCTTTGTCATGATAGCTCTTAAGGTTTGTCAGAAAGTGCCTACACATTTTGTATCCATCCTCAAAGCCTTAAAGAACAGAGGCTGTTAAATGTTTTCTTAAAAGACAAGAGTTGTTTCTGCAGGGATCCTTTTAATGCCAGATTCTTAGTCCGGTGCTAGTTTAGGTGCATCCTTTATTTCAGTTTTTTCACACATATTCATCTGTTTTCAGTACCATAAATGCTTGCCCTTTAACAACACAGTCTTGCTTAGCAACAGGCAACATTGAATGTCACACAAACAGTTCTTAGCTCACACAAACTGACTTCTTTCTAATCACCCCCTCATCCTTCAAAGCAGACTTTGGGGGGCAGATGGAGGTGGCTGTATGTTGAGAGAGGGAATCTGTTTCACTGATAATACCCAATCCACTATTAGACATCACTAGTTATTCACCTGTAAAATGCATCTGTAAGAATTCCATCACCTGACCACTTTTTATCTTGGTCTGTCTGTGTACTGAATTTTCTTAACAATCATACTGTCACACCTTTAGTGGCTGAGTTGACATTATTCCAACTTAGCCAGTTAGATTAGAGGGTTGTAACAGAGGAGTTTATCACACCACACTGTTACACAGCAATTGCAGTGAGTTAGTCTGAGCTTTGCCTGGACCTTATCATGAAAGCGTCATAGCTCTCGTGGTGCTGTACTGTGCTGCACCACTGTTGGGTCGTTTGGAAATGGATTCTTTTCCCACTTGAAATAATCTGTCAATAATCTGACCCCCTATCCTGTGATTTAGTGACCACTTTGAGTGCAAGTGACTTGCTCTGCCTCGTTGCAGTATTGGGGGGCATAATGGGTGTGGTGTGGGTAGCGTTTCATTTCTTCTTCCTTGGTGATGCCCCCAGGAACCCCTGGCAGGGAAACCTCAGACTCTGGTTGTTTGCATGGAAGGACAGTAAGATCCCAAGAATTTCTATGAGAACCGCACCATGCTTGTTCTCTGTTCTCCTGCATGTTTTTTTAATATTACTTCAATTTTTTCATTTAAAAAATAGAAGTCACACAACAGTGTAATTCCAATGTAATCCTATTACAGAGAAACCACATAATTCACAAGCAAATAAGGAGTAAAAGTAAAAAAGTTTGAAGAGTAAAATACAAAAGCAAAACCAGGTAAATGTTAGTTCATGGGAAAAGCGTAGCAAAACTGCTTTTGGAAGTGGTGTGCTATATGTTCATCTTTGCAGTCTGGGTGGGCAGTGAGGGTGGTTCCATAATAGCATTGTTACATAATTGTGCAATTTCACACTTACAGCTGCCTGATTTTTTTTTTTTTAAAGTACCAGTCATGGAGCAAGAGGTAGATCAGACAGAGTGAGGGTACTGCCATATTTCAAGTGCAAGAAAGCAAGCACAGAAATTAACGCTAGTAAAGCACAAATGCACTGATGCTATAAAAAGAGTGCCTTGCCATTTCACTACCTTTCCAAGTACAGGAGAAGCAGTTTTCGAACAGAGCAACCTAAACAAACTGACTAGTGTGACAAATACCAGAGTCCTCATTGATGCAGGATGACCGAAATGAATTTTGTAGTGTGTGTGTGTATGTGTATGTGTTTAAAATTGAGGAACACAGGAGGTATGTATTTAGATTAAAGCCAGGAAAACTGTGAGCAGGAGAAGCAACTTTCCCATTTCACTAACTGTGTCTGATTCTTCACATGTATCCTGCATGATTGTCCCTATCACTTTGACAGCTCTCTGACTTTGCTTCCAGAGAAAGATGTGCACTAGTTGGCCTTGTTCTGTCCAGAGCCTGCTGCTTCTAAGAGTCCACTAGCTGTCCCAGAGCTACCACAGCATCTCTGTTTTTTCTGAGAATGATATATTCCCAGCTTGTTTCAATCACTGCAGTACTTGTTGGTTTGCTGCTCCTGCCAGTTGCATGTAATAGGATGCATGCCTTCTTTTATGACAGCTTACATGCTGGAAAGCCTGTGACTGTAATATCCAGTGAAAGAGGAAAATACGCCACCTAAAGGAGAGTTGGTGAATAGCTTAAAATCAGTTAATAAAGGGCTGCAATAGATTGGTGTTTACTTGAACTGATAAACAGAACTCAATACAACATTCTGAAGTAAATGTAACAATACTTTTGAAATATTGATATGTTAGACCAGTACCTCTGCTTTAGAGTTACCTTCAGTTTCTGTAAAGCCCATCAAAGAACTTTCCGTATAATTTGTAGCCCAATGCCATAAATTCAGTTTAATGGTAGTACAGTGAGCTCTCTTTTTCTGGACCTCCACACACATGAATGTGAGGTTGCATGAAGTATTGTGTCCCATTATAATCAGTGGATGCAGTAAGTATGTGCCCATGCTGCCACAGGCATATGCACATTGTGGCCATTGACTATAATGGAATGTAAGATTTCACAGTTTTTATTTTACATGAGGATTCCTGGAAAGTAACTCCTGCATATACAGAAGGCGCACTGAATAAAGAAAACATTTGGGTTTCTCATGCTTTTTCTCTGCACAAATGTTGGTTTCTTTTAAGAGAAGCTTGATAAAGACCTTTAATTTTTAATGTAACAAAAGCTAATCTGTCTTTAATTTCAAACTTGCCTGAATTCATCTTTTACATTCTGTATTCATCTTCCATCTTGATCTTGGGCTGGGGCGCTCAGGTTTTATCTGTTGTTTGGAAACCTCCAGTTGCTGAAGTCCTTAGGCCATTGTCCTGACATTCTGCATGGTTTTGCTTACATGAGGGAGTGAGGCAACAGCTGACAGTATGTATAACTTAATGAGAAAAGTAGCCTATTTGTGAAGCATGTGTCCTTGGGGGACTGCAGTATGCTGTCTTCTTTCTCCTCATCCCTCACTTGCAGGTGCTTCCTCCCATTAAAAGGCCATCCTGCTACTTTTCCCGGGAAGAGCAAAATGAGCCATATATTGTGAGAAGGTGATTCATTATCATTATGCTCTGGCATATTGATTCTCTGCTTTGGAAGGAAAGTTCTGTCACGCCATCAGCAAGTGGTGATGGATAGCTCTGCGAGCAATATGTCAAAACTCTGAACATAGTGCTTGCTTTTTGAAAAAATGGTTCTAGATGTACTGAGGAGAGCCGTGTGGCGAGGACTCTTCCCTTCCTATGCAGACAGTAGGGTATAAGCCCATACCCTGATCTGCTTTTGATTGGTTTGGCTAGAGGACTACAATAAGATGTGTTCTGTGCGTACCAGCAACATTTGTTCAGTGTGAATCAAGGCATCTGGATATGAAGAATGTGTAACAGTGAAGAAAGTGCAAGAAAAAAGTTGCTGAAAAAGAAGAAGTCTTAACTTTTATCTAATACATCTCTGTTGCTGATTGCAGCTAGAGAACAAATTTCTTTGAGAATGTATTTGGATCTTTGTGAGACTTCCTTCTGAATATGTTGCCTTTCAGACATCTAAAATTGTTGAAGCATTACTTGATGTGCTTGAGCAATACTATTTAGAATAATATTTAGAATAATATTTAGTCAGCACTGAGACAGTTGGTTATATTCACGATGCTGAAATAGGTCGTAGATATTTAATCTGCAAAATTTCCCTGGACTCTGAGTGTATTTTGGCTCAGCTTTTATGAAAATGACATGTAAGTACAAAAGGATGCCATTTGATGATGCTCAGCTTTTGCTTTAAATGAGCTTTCATTGTCAGGCCAGTGCTAAGCCTAACATCCCCAAAAACTCTTCTTCAGCATATGAAGAAACGAGGAACACAAGAGTGAATGCTGCTCTTGGCCAGCACTGGATTCTTCATAAAGACATACAGGTTTCAAGTCCCTGCTAGTCATGTTATTGCCTTCCTGTACTTATGCCTGCTCCTGTGCAAGAGTGCTTATGCATGGCAGCAGCTTTCATTCAGAAAAACTCCATCACATTCTCAAACAATACTCGATGAGCTTGGAAGGACTACATTAAACTTTTCTCTGTTCCCTGTGGAGCTTTGTGTCCTTATCTTCCTGCCAGAAATGGAATTTTTAATATCCCCAGGCTTCAAGGCTCTCCCTAAGTACCAGTGGCTCATACATATTCATTCCACATCTGGCCACAAGAACAGTTCCCTGTAGCAGAGTTGTCCACTTCTCTAAAATCAGCATCTTCTGGGTCAAGTTGGGCATGCAGAATCTGCTTTCCTCAAAGCATGTTTTGAAAAGGCGGTCTCATTCTGAGATGCTGGAGAAGGAGGTGGTGCACAACTAATGGAAGGGGGTCAGATGTACAAGACTGTACGGTGTTTTCTTTGCTGTTCTCACACTTTAGAAATCTGGCCATGCTGTACAGACAAATTGTAAAAGTTGGAAAGTAAAGATGGTTCATCTAATGATTGTGAGACAAGAGAACATTGGAAACATTCTTTGGGTGCTTCTTGTTAAACTCTTCAGAAGAGTCTGCATATAAGAATGGGTAACTATGCTTTTCTTACATTAATATCGTTAATATCTTAATGTGTTCTAGGACCAACTCTGAGCTGTATACAGCTGGGTTCCAGTCAGAAATGGGCAAATGAGAATTAGAAGAACAGTAAATATGGTGACAGAGTGGAGCTCAGGTAGCAGACAATGAATCAAAGGAGCTAATGCCATGTAGTGAGATGGAGCAAGGCAGAAAGAGTGTTGCAAGGCAGCAATAAGAATCATGACCCAAGGCAGCAATGAGGAAAAAGAAGTAGAGGTCTAATGTTCAAGGCAGGTTTTTCAGAAAGAGCAGTTGGCTTGGTTCTATCAGCTTGAGAGTCAGCTAACTCTCTGTTTTCAAACTGAAACTGCAGTCTGCCTCGCCTTCTGGGAACACCATAAGTGCTGCTGGCATAGGAGGTAAAATGCTAAAGACTGGCTGCTGGATGCTCTTATACCCACACCTCTCATATAGTGTAGTGTAGAACAACGTGGACCTCTAGAAATGTGCTGATGTTCTAGAAGAGTGAAGATCTGTTCAGTAAGCTACTCACATTCTTTCCTAGCATCATACTAAAATGCATGACAACAAAGTACTCTTTGCATAATTTATTATTCTTGCTGTTATAAGGAGGGGAGAAGAATATGTGTGCTTATTTCCCACGATGATATTATGTTAGACCTGCCAGAACACTGAATTTCAGAAACTGTAAGAAGGCTGTGGCTTATAAGGATGTCTGAACAGTATATTCTGAGGACCACTACAGCAGAACCAGCCATTGTGGCAGTCAATTTTTCAATAAAACAATGTAGGTAAACATTTCAGATGATAAAATAAACCTATATAGATTTCTAGGAAACATGGTTACTTCATTTCCATTTTGTGGCTACAAAGTGTGTCATAATCAAGTAGTGCTGGTAAGTTATACTGTGTTTTTATGTGGTTCTCAGAAGAATAGTGCTAACTAAAGCCATACTAGAATTTCAGCTGGTGTGGCTCACATACAGTTGTGCTTTTTTTTGCCTTCATTCTCTTTTAAGAGTATTTGGAGACCTCCTCTGTGTCTGGCATATGTTTCCAAGTCCCTGATACCCCCTGTGCACCTGGCAGCTCTTGGCCACCGGTTATCTTCAGTTGTGGTAGACCTTTATTTGAGCAGGAGCAGCTCAGAATACTAATGCTGGAATAATAGATGTCTTTCAAAACATTTGAGATTTGTGTTCAGCCTCATTACCTCAGAAACCTGAAGACAGGTGAGTAGAGGGCTTCACACATGTCCAGAAAACCCATCTTCCGTTCTTGTCTGTCATGAGCTATCTGTTACAGCCTATCACCCTCTCTTCGTTTTGATTTATCACTGGACATAACTAGGTTTCAGAGCTTTGTCTTCATCTTGCTGCCTCAGAGGGACAGGAAGATAAATCTTGCATGTGAGTGTTTTAACTTTAGTTCCAGCAGTGCAAGGGGAGAAGGAATGTCCTCTTATATCCTTTGACTAGGAAAACAAATCTGTCAGGCTATCCTGTTTGAGTACCAGATCTCACTTCTTTGGAAAATTCAATGCACATCAAACAAAAAACTTCATTTTAAAGGGTAAAATAGGAATGTAGGTCAGATCATTGTTGGAGGCTGTAGCACATAGAGAGGTGAAACACTTTTTCTGAAAATTTCAGTTTTCATTTTCATTTATTGCCACTGTGATTAAATTCATTAAATACTCTTGTTTTCCATGAAGAACAGTTTTGAGAGTGTGTTTGTGTGTGTGAAAGAGAGATTAAGGAATTAGTATGATATAACATCATCATGGGAAAATTTAAAATATAAAATACCTGACTGTCCATACACACAGAGAGAACTTACAACTGCATTCTTCCATGATGGACGGAATTGCTCGCTTTTCAGAAAGTTAGTTCACCTTGCACAGAAGGTCTTGAGTGAAACTCCTAGTGTCTGAAGGAGGGATCTGGAGAAATGATCAGTTCACTGAATTCAGTGTCCTGTAGACCAGGCTTCCATCACAAAAATAATTGGATTTTGATTCAAAGTATCTCACAGCTGGTCATGCACAATGACCAGACAAAGTAGCCCCATCCGCATGTGGCCGAAATGCCCAAATGGTAGAGTTAGCCTCACCAGTGCTGGTTTCAAAAAGCTGGTGGGGATTCAGCACCTGAAACAGGTTTTGACAATTTATGGAAGAAGGGCCTGTAAGGAAAACAGTCAGAGAGTAAGGGTAGGATGGTTTCATCTCTGCAGACAGGAGACAAGTGAGACTAAAGATGGCAAGCTAAAGACAGGTAAGAACTTGGTTGGAAGTTTGGGGATTAAATTGCCTCTTTCAAAAATGACTGAGTCAGAAGAAGCAGATTGTGTTTTGTCTCTCTCAGGGTGAAGAGATAGGTAGAGAATTTCTTGTGTAACTGCTGTATGAGTACATTATTGGCTTGACTGTGGTGCACTTTATTTGTTTGTTTGTTTGTTTGATCCGCCTCTCCATATGGATCGAGGCGGCGAACAACTTACAAATAGCATGTATTTCAAAACATTCCTATACATGCCCCCAGCAAGCTGGGTACTCATTTTACCGACCTGCGGAAGGATGGAAGGCTGAGTCAACCTTGGAGCCTAGCAGGATCGAACTCACAACCTTTTGGCTTGCAGTACTGGCATTTAACCACTGTGCCACCAGGGCTCCCTTTTAGAATTTATAGTGTTTATTCACGAACAAACTAGTGATCTATAATGAAAATGAGTGAATCAGAAGACAAGTTTCACTTCAGGAAGACTAAACTGACAAAGCCATTTCAGCTATGTGAACTAACCTAAAAACAGCTACCAAGGATTGCATATTGAGTTGGATCTACAAGTTCAGCTTTGCAACAGAAAATGTTATAATGGAATGGGAGAGAAATAACAATGTAAGCTTGTTTTGTTGAAATTTTCGTTTTCTACTGTTACGTGTATCACATGGTGTTTTTCTTTTTTTGTTCTGTTTTTTTCTTTATAATCAATAAAAAACATTTAAGAAGAAAATGTGCCCTTATTTGGTTCCCCTGACCAGATAGCAGTTAAGTCTGAATCAGTGGAGTGTGTTAAAGAAAAAAGCATATGATGGTCTACCTCCAGAGACCCACTGAATGAAATAACATATTTTGCCCAAGAATCTGGGAAACTGTGTTTGCAGGTGATTGCTACTGATACTGGGATACATTTAAGGTACATGCTGCGCTTTTGTGGGAGACAGTGAGTTAAATAAATAGCCTGTACCTGATAAGGGATCTTGGTAAGAAAATAGGTCAGATCTTCACCCTTGAATGAGTAGAGATAGAGATTTACTGCTTCCTTCACAAGCAGAGAAAAGATACAGAGGTCTTGCAGTTAAATATAGCTACGGCTACAGCTTAGATATAGGACTGGACAACCCAAGTCAAACTCTTCTCCCCATAGACAGTAAGGGAGCTAGACATCTTGTGCTTGCATTTTCTGAGAAGAATGACCCGCCTTGCTTGTTCTTTCTTCAGAGCTGTCTCTTCTGCGTCACCTCTGCTCTCCTGATTCTGTCAGAACATCCAAGCTTGCAACTCTCTCAGCCCTGCTGAGAATACTTGGTGTCCTTGGACTGGTTCTAGATGACTTAATGGGTCTTGATGGGGTGATCTAAAGTTCTTGTAAAATTCTGAAGCAGGAAGGGACATGTGAGTAGCACCTACAAACTGATTTATAAGGTTTCTATGTTCCTTAAAATGGATAATGCAAGGAAATTCTCTGGGAACGCTGGCAAATAATATCTAACTGCTTCTAGTATACATAGCATCATTGTACAGTGATGTCCTCTGAAAGCCTTTGTGGTCTGGTAGATAGAGAGCAGGATTTGGAAGCAGAAGATCTTAGTTTTTCCTACTGCTGTAAATGCATTGTTTTTCTTTGCATTTTTATGGAAAAATAATTGGGTGCCAAATTGTTATTTCATTTAATAATTTATTGGACTGTTTGAAAGTATGATTAAAACAATGTCCTTCTCTAGGGTATATGGAGACCATTTTAGTGGAATAAGTTGCAATTACGTTTTAGAAGCATGTTACACTTGAATGAACATGCATTGGATTACAACAGTGGAAATCACTGGGGGAACAGCAACAAATGAGAACTTAAATATTATTTGCACTGATGTGCACTCTTCAAGAGAGTAGGAAGATGGTCTAAAGGTGCTTTACATTGTAATAGGAGAGAAGGATGAAGCAGTGGATAAAGAATAGCTCTTGGGAAGAGGTAATGACAGCCAACAACTGGATTATTTACCATGAAAGAAATGAATAAGAGGGATAAACTTAGCCTGGTCTGATTAATTTTCAGTGTCCAGGTGTCTCTTAGATTCCCTATGACAAGCTAAACTGTAAAATAGGCAAGAGGAAGTATATTTTGTTCTAATAATCAAGATTGTGTCTTAATAGAGATCAGTGAGGCTCCTTTTGCAGGAGGAGAGGCTGGAAGATTGAGGTGTGCCTTGAACTCAGACTTGTATTCTTTGTGGTGTACCTTTTCATCTAAAACTCTCTCCAGATCTGTTTCCCGTGCAGGACTGACACTGACTTAGTCTCAGGTTCTATGTCTTTAGAAAGAAGGGAGAGTTGTACAAAGATCGTAGGCCAACTTGCAAACCAAGGCTGAGCTTCTGTGACTCTTGGAAGGGCATCCCAGGGCCACGGGACAGGGATCAATAGCTTTCTCCTTATAAGCACGAAAACCTCTACCACCTTTCAGTGGCAATAATGGCAAAAAAGTGAGGGACGTGTTGAAGGGGTATGTCTGCTGGGGTGGGTCCAAGGAGGGTTTTAATCTACTGTCCTCTCAACACTTCCCTACAATGTGGCGGGGGATATGCCCGTCCTGGAACTGGTGTACTTGCATACTGTCTCTCCCCGACCCCCACCCCTGAGGTTTTCTGCCTCTGGCATGATGCCTGGCTTGGTTTTAGATCTGACAGTTCATTTAGCAAGGTTTATGGTTTGCTTTGCTGTGTAAGTTAAATTGCTGTATAAATTAATAAAAAGTATGTAATTTCTTCTTGATTTGTCTTTCCTTTTATATATTACACATCTTATGATAAACTAACCCTCCCCTTACTGTGTCTTCCTGAGTGTCTTCAGGTGGCCAAAGGTAAAGTTGGGATTGAATGTCCAGTAGTTTGTGCTAGGATATACCTTCCCCTTTAACTGATCACTGGTATGGACATGAGCCTGGGATAATTACTGATCTAATCAGTTTAGGCTGATTTTTAGAGATGGGTAATCTTTGGGATTTACACTGTTCATTTTCTTTTCCATTATAGCCGAGTATGTATATTTGCTATCAGTTTATTCAAAGTAGCACCTTCGCTCTTTGCCCATATGCTTTAAGCATACTTATGTTTTCAAAGCAAAAAGTTTCCTAGAAAATTTATTTGACCTCTTAAGGCCCACAAGCAACCGTAGGCTCCATGTAGCACTAGACTTGTGCCTTTTTTCCCAGCTCTTCCATTCAAATTGGCTTGCTGTGGTTAGGGAACCAGCTCAGCCCAGAGACCTCTGCAGCGTAAGCCTTTGCTTGGATTCCTCATTACTCAGGTCAATAGCACTATGTGAGAGAAATGTATGTGGAGATACACCCCTGCCCATCAGGAAACAAAGTACCCCAAAGGCTGCTAAGGCTTTTCCCTGTGAACCCAATTAAACAATCTGACTTGTACTTCATATTCCTAGAACAATGTGGGAAGAATCCATTTGTTCCATTCACTTGTATAAATATATTAATAAGCCTGATTCTGATACAGATTAGCAATTGAAACCTGCCCCCATCCATCACCACATCCTAAACACACTGGATAGATACAAAAATCAGAATTTCTTAAAGCGTGGGTGGCCTGTCTCCTTCGGTTTGGGACCAGTTTTCCACTGGCAGGACCTAGAGGAGGAAAAATAAAAACCAGAAGCAGCTGGACACACAGTTCTGATGGATAAGTGCTTGGAAAATAACCACCCTGGAGGTTTTAAAATTTGAAAATGTTCATAGGCAAGTAGTGTGTACTGAGCAGGAAAAAAAAAAGGACTAACTGGATGCTACTTATTATAATATAGAAAACTCAGTGTTATTTTATCCTGTGGTCTCCTGTGAAGAAGGAACTGGCAAAATGTGGCCCTCCAGGCAGTGTTGAATTGCAGCTGCCAGCACTCTTCACCATTAGATATGTTGAGAATTGTAATCCACTAGCATCTGAAGAGTCACACATTACACATGTCTCTTGTAAAGTTATTCATTTCGGTATTTTGGATACTCAAAACCTTATAAAATGGCAGTGGCGGCAGCAGTGACAATGGCATGGTTGTCTTATGTCACAAAATTGACCTTATTTATGGGAAGTGTAGTAAATTTCAAGAAAGATAATGTGGTTATCGAGCCAATAAATGAAGAGGTAGTTGGTTTAATTATATTTTCTGGAGTGCATACCTGGAGATAAAAAAAACCCCTAAAGGTAAACAGATGACAAAATTATGGTAATTCTAGATAAATTACAAAGTTCATGTTGCTTTAGGTATAAGAAAGGGAGTCCTTGGGGTAAAATGCTCTCTTACACTCTATTGCCAGTCATTGTGAATATGTCCATATTGAGGTGATGAAGTGGGTAACAAAATGAGGTTTGACATGTTTGACATGTATTAGCTAGAACTGCTGACAGTTTTGATGTATTTGCGGTTGTTCTTGATGCTGATATAGTATGTATAGCCTGTTGCAAATATGTGATAATACAGTTGTAGATAAGTGGCTGCAAAGAATGGAATAAGGGGTTGAAGTGCACTTGAACATATTTTATTTATATTTTCTATTAGATTCAAACTCACAATAGGGATAAACTGTTGGGCAGGAGGCACATTAGGGTCTAGATCTCTTAGTTATTTACATTTGTCCTGGAAGGGTTTCAGATTCTCTGTTCTTTAATAATGGTCCAGAACAAAAGGGCTCCACCTCTCCTCATATTGCTAAGTTAGGGCACTGGAATAAAGGAAGAAAAGAGAACAAGGGGCAGATTTTTGTGTGTGTGAAGGGGCTGCTTCTTGATCGTGATACTGAAAACACAGCAAAGAAAAAAATTATCTTAGACAAAAACTTTTAGATATAAATTTATCTTCTTATAAGTTATACTATATTTTATTCCTAACTCTTAAGTTTGTTGGTACTGAAGACATTTGTGGTCTACTCTAAACCATGTACTGCTTCTTAATTGTATCACATATATGCCTGCCTAAGCTAGTACGTCCGAGGTTTGCTAGACATCCATTTTTTGCAAAAATAAGTAGATCAGCATTCCCTGACCTGGTACCCCTCAGAGGTTTTGGGTTACAATTCCTGTTGTTCCAGCATGGTCATCATCCAATTGTAGTCCAGCACTTATGAAGGAAACTAGGTTGGAGAAAGCTAAAGAAGATCCTAGAATTCTGAAGTCTGCTGCACCCTGTCTTAGATGATACTCAAAAATATTGGTACTCAAAAATACAGGACTAGTTATTTTTTGGGATAGAATTGGTATAAACATAAACACAACATGTGCTAAACACTGAAAACTGCTTTGGATTTATGATATGGAACTTGTGAATTTCAAGGACACTAGAAAGAAACATTTCTCTTGTAAGACCAACACTGGTTTTACCTCCCAATTTTTGCTGGTGGAACACTGTTCTGATAGATGATGAGTCAATATAGTGTTGTCTTTTCCGGTAGGCAACTGATTCTGAATTCCAGGGTTTCCTTGGTTGTTGTCTGTGCTCTCTCATCTTGTCTGTCTTACGGCTTGAAATATTATCTGCTATAGGTATGTACATTAACCTTTATGTGTTGAAGTATCTCATTAATCAGTGTGAGGGTTCAATTTCTTACCCTCAAATTGATTAATTAACGAAAGACAATACTAACACCCCTTTTTATTGTTCCTTATCATAAGCAGGCACTTCCCCTCCACAGTACACAAGATGTGGTGGGTAGTTTCTTCTTTCAAATCAAAGTAGCCAGTGACCATGCTCCCTAGATCTGGTTTCAGTGGCCTTTATAGATGGCTAAACATGGAAGCCTATAAACACCCTGGTAATCTGATCTATGGCGCTTGAACTCTACCCATTTAGAGTTGGACCCTGGCCCAACCAACTCAGTTCAATAATTTATTACAGTCATAGACCAACATTTTAAAAAATGTTGATTTTTTACCATAATATACATCCAACAGAATAACATGAAATAAAATAAACACATAAAATTCACATTATAGTATATGAAAGGTAATCGCTATGCTCTACCTAAGCCCAGAGTTTGTACATAATCCCACGAGCCCCACGTGTGTACTTGAGCACTTCTAAGAGAGCTCTTTATTGTTATTATCTACTGCTGATTTGTCATCTCTCTATAGTTCACAACGGATGTTGCACAAAATCTATCCATAATCTATGCATCCTGGTCAGAGAGCAGAAGGGAAAGATAGAATTTTTCTCTACTGCCAGGCATATTCTGTAGAATAGGTGTGATTAAAGCAAGATGTCTCCCTTGGTAAAAAGGACAGTATAAAAGGACATAGCTGAGAGTTTCTATTGCCTCATTTGCACAGGAACAAATGCATTCTTGATACAGGATACTCTTATATTTTCCCTCCAATAAAGCAGAAGGTAAAACATTAAAGCATATTGATGTAAATACTTACCTGTGCTTAGGAATTGTTACATTTGTCAAAATGCTAAGGCAGCCGAAAGGTTTCCTAGTAATTCCAAGAATGGAGTATTTAGTGACTAAACTCAAGTGATTTTGTAACTTTATGTCCTTTATTTGTTGTTTGATGACAAACTTATCATTACAGTAGCCAAGCACTAGGTATAAACCTGTATAATGAAAGTTTCTTATTTAGTAACTGTTTCAGTGTAGACTGAAGGCCATCAACTAGTGTGAAAAGAGCTTGCCCACTTGGGGGAAAAAAGTTTTAGCCAGTAATTGATCATAATAGTCCAGGCATGGGCCTTGATGAGATCAGGCCTGCCTCAAGACGCAAGGTTGCGTTGGGTACGCACCATGGGACAGCAAATACACTTTAGTCTGCAACACTTCAAAAGAGTTGAAATTATTGTATGCACATAGTTACAAACCTTGGCAGTAAATATTTGAATAACATAAGGAACATGAGGCCCCCCTTTGGTTTAAAAAAAATCAAGAAGAGCTGACAAGCATTTTCATCTTTCATGAGCCAGAACAGTGAAAAACTAATTTGAGATGCCCACAGTTTGTTCAATGGGAGTCCCATTTATTTGCCATTTATGAATCACCTTCTTTCTAATAAAACCCATCACCTTTGCTTTATTATAACTAAATAACCCACTCTTCACTGTTAAAAAGGCTCTCATCCAGAGTGTTAATGCAGGACACACAACAGCAATAAATAAATGAGATCGGTGGGAAATGTTGCTTGAGTCATGTCTGGGAGAGTGGGGTTGAGGAACCTCAAAAAAGTGTTCAGCTGCTTTCCAGAAGTGTTCCACTTCTGTTTCGATTATCATGCTGTTGTAGTTCAGGGTATCAGGATAGAATTGTAGCTGGGGCTTGTTCTTATAGGCAGCCTCAGAGAACTACACAATTAGTTCTGTTTGCCCAAGAAGGTTTTCAGATATGTTCTCTTCACTGCAAGCCGCATGTTGTAAATTGCTTTTCCAGTTTGAAAAGTGGTTTGTTGTGATTTGGAAGCCAACTGTTTAAGTTAAAAAAAAAAAAAAACCCTGCTGTGCTCCTTCTGTATAGCCAGCTTAGTTCTCTGGCTCTCAACTAGTGTTTTTGAAGATACACATATTTACAGCAGTCTGATTGTAAAGAAAATAATGGTTTTCTGTACCTGATTCATTAATATTTCAGAAGGCACAATGGAACGTGCAGTGATCAAGGACTGGATCTTCAAAGGTGGAAGATCTCTGTCCTCTCATCAAAATGCTCAAAATTGCTCATACATATCTGACGCCCTGTGCATTCTTTCTTTTGGTTCAGTGAAACTGCAGGTGTTTTGTTTTGTTTTGTTTCTGTCACTAATGTTTAATATTGGGCATAAGTCCTTCCTGGCTTTCTATAGCAAATCTTCTTTTGACAAGCAAATAAAAAAGTGTGGGCTTTTATTATCATAGTAAAAAAAATAGATATGCTATCTGTGTTCAATGTTTGCAACTTAGGCATTTGGAGACCTGTTTTTAGTACTTTGTTTTCAGTCCTTGCTAGACCTGCTCGCAGTTGAGATTAGCCACAGGCAGCTTTTTTATGCAGAATGATGCCACTGTGTTCTTTGCACATACCCTAAATTTTATGGAAGCTGGTTGGAAGCATTCCTGTCGGTATCATTTATGTAAAATACAGTCCCACTCTCATCTAACAAATGCTGTCAAAAACCAAAGGGCACGAGAGTTGTCTTTTGTGTGTTCTGTGCTTCCCAGAAGCAATCTTTCAAATGCCCTTTCAGTCAAACCAGTACATACTTGTGCTAGGAAAGTTTCTCAGGGCACTTTTTACTAACATGAATGAGACAGAGGGCCCTCAGGTAAAGAGAAGGTGTTAAGTTCAAAGACAACATGTCCTCCCTGTACCCCGCAATCCTTTAAGACTCAAGTAACAGTTGTGATGGGTCAAGCCCATTTCCTAAAAGGCAGATGCCCTGAGAAAAGGTGTGTTTGTTAGATAAAATTATTTCAAAGAATGCCATATGGAATTTCATAGGAGATTTTCCCTCTCCCCTTTAGCCCTAGTACACAGTCCAGTTCTGATTGCACATACTGAAAATTTCTCATAGCTTTCTCCTTTATGTTCAATGCTGTTTTCTCCAGTGAAGTGCCTTTTATTTATCTCTTAAGCTATAGATTTGTAGAGATCCAGTACAGTGAAGAGAGGAAAAATACAGTTTTGTGAGCCCAGCGCTATTCCGCCTTAATCATGTTCCTTCTCTCTCCTTTCAGCATTCGTCATCATGATAATTTTAGCACTCCTCCGCATCACCAAAGGTCATGGAGAAGGTCATCCTCCATTGGCACAGCTCTCAGGAATCGGCAATCTCTTTGGAGTATGCATTTATTCCTTCATGTGCCAACATTCCCTGCCATCCCTGATTACTCCCATCTCCAAGAAGAGACATGTTAACAAGTTGGTCCTTCTGGATTATGTCTTAATCCTGGGTTTCTACAGCCTTCTGTCATTTACTGCTATCTACTGCTTCCGCAATGGGATGCTCATGGACATGTACACACTCAACTTCACTAACTGTGATATTGTCAATAATGTCGTCATCCGCTACTTCCTGGGTCTCTTTCCAGTCTTCACCATCAGTACCAACTTTCCTATAATTGCTGTAACTTTGAGAAACAATTGGAAGACCCTCTTCCACCGAGAGGGGGAAACCTACCCATGGATAGTAGATAGACTTGTTTTCCCAGTCATCACACTGATTCCACCCATTGTTGTGGCTTTCTGTACCCATGACCTGGAAAAGCTGGTGGGCATCACTGGGGCCTATGCTGGAAATGGGATCCAGTACATCATCCCTGCTTTCTTAGCTTACTGTAGCCGAAAAGACACTCAGATGATCTTTGGGAGTGGCACACTGAATAAACATTTGTCCCCTTTCTGGCACACATTCTGGATTGGATTTGTGCTGCTCTGGGGTCTTTTTTGCTTTCTGTTTGTGACTGCAAATATTGTCTTAAGTGAAACAAAGCTTTGATGACAGAACAATGCTACTTGTTCCAGGAGGACATGGAAGTGACTTCTGAGACAGCAAGAACTGTCAAACAAGCAGGATGCTCAGTTTATCAGCGGTGGGTGTAGTGCTGCCCTTTTTAATTTGGGTTTTTTATTCAATATATAAAGTGGTGGACCTGAGCACTCTGCCAGATGGCTGCAGTTGCCTGGTATCTGACCCACTGACCTAACCACAGATTCCCATACAGGCTGTCTTCTTCACTTGTGCTGTGATAATATCGGAGGCTGTCAGATACGCATCTCTTCCTCAAGAGGGATGCAGAAGACCAGTGTTGCGGTTGTCAGTCAAGAAAGCAGGCAGCGGATCAGGCAAACAATGAATCTTTATCATGTTTATCATCTCTCTGAAGTGACCTTCTCTTCTCCTAACAGGAAGCAAAACAGAACACGAGCAGGATGGGCACAATAGTTTTCATAGTTGTTATCATGTTATATGGTATGCAGGACCCCCTAAGCTGTGGAAGAGGGAAAGAGAATGCCTCAGCAGTAGTCTTTATCCCACATCAATGCTTACTCTCCCTCTCCCCCTGTTTATTGTTTTTCCATTTCTGTTACAGCCTTTCTGACACATGTTTACCTTGTTACATATAATGTGGTCCCTGGAATTAGATTCAAAAATTCTGTGGCAGGTCTAAACAAATAATTTCATCCAGATCTTCTGGTCTTTTTGTGGTTTTGTACTTCATTTCCAGATTTTCCTTCCTCTTTTTATATATTCTGTGTGGGTGAGAAAGATGCATTGTTAAGAACCATAGACTAGTGGCACAGAGACCTTGTTTGATGAAAAATAAAAGGGAAATCCTGCTTCCACAATTACCTTTATGCTGCTAAGTAGCTTGTACACTGTCATGGTCCTTTATTTCACAGTCGTTTCACAGCCAGCAAGGCCAGCTACAGCCCCCAGGCTTGCTTGGATCTGAAGGTGCTAATTACTTTCAGTATGGGTAATATGTAAAAGAAGTTGAGGTTTCCTTCTGGTGGCTTAAGCTGGATGTTTTTCCGATGTGTGAAGGGAAGACCCAAACCTTGCTTTGATATAAAATTGTATGAATGTGTAACCAAGGAGAGTAATGTCCACAAAGAGAAAAAGAGAGAGAGACATTCCCAAAAGAATTGTTTTCTGTCTGAATGTAAAGACAACTATTACCTCCTAATGCTTGCTATGTTTCCAAAAGAAAAAAAAAATGAATCCCACCTTCCTCTCCCAAAAACCCACACTCCTCATTCCATGTTCAAGGCATTTAAAAAAAACCCAACAACTTTGCCATACCACCGTTTTCTCCTCTCATCTGCTGGCATTTCATATCAGGGATGGGAAACCTTTAGCCCTCCAGATCTTATTGGAATGCAACTCTCACCGTCTCTTGCTGGCTGGGGCTCAAGAGTGTTAGAGTCCTCCTTCATTTTGAGCTGCATATGTTCTACACCTCTGCTGTATGCATAGGCCCAAAGAACACATGTCCATGGCAGTCCTGTGCCTTTAAAACCCAGTCTGCTGCAGTAATGTCTTAAGAGATATGTGGGCTGGAGGTGGGATCACAAAAGTAAAAGAGATATCCTGGTGGATGATCTGTTTAAACCTCCCCCATAGGCCTGCAGAACTAAAACTGTAATCTCTCTCTGCACAGCCTTTTTTCTCTTTAAAGCTAGTCTCCACCCCACCTTCTGGTTATAACTGTGACTAGGCAAAATCTGGATTTAAATCCATATGATGTCTTTGTTGAAAAAGAATATTGCTCAAGCTGCGCTTGGCCAACATTCTGTGATGAAGTCAACAAAGTCATTTAGGAGACCTTAGAAGGGGTCATGGATCACAAATGTTTTTAATATAAGGACAGTTTTGATTTTGCCTCCTTTGCCTATAAATATGTTTAAGCTGCTTTTTCTTTTATTTTCTTTTATTAAATTTCATCTTCCAAGCCCCTGGATTATGTTTGCCTTCTTCAGTCTGGTGTTGCTGTGATATTAAATTTGACGTTGAACCAAAGAGAGCTGATAACTTCAGCAGTGTTGCTTTTTTAATCAAAATTATTATCAAGTACAGTCATCAAAATCAAATTGCTTTTGCAACAAAAACAAATTGGGAGGGGTTGTGTTTTCTTTAAAAAAATACATATGGAAACCTTTATCCTTAACTGAGAGCAATGCAGCTCCCCTCAAAGACAATCAGATGTCCTTGATAACTTTGCATAAAGTTGAGGTTTGCTGGCTAGAGAGAGTTTGCTCCAGCATGATGAAACTTGATGGCATCCCCTCTCTTCTTCATCTCAAGCTGCACTTGGCTGCCCTTGCTGGTGCATCAGAGAGTCATGTCTGCAGCCCTGAGAGCTTGCTGATATCTGATGCTGCTTCTTTGACACCAAGTTACTGAGAGCTCCCTGTGCATGAATTGGTAAGGGACAGTACAATGCCTTGGTTTGTGGGGGAGCAAAAATGCAGATATATGTTTTGAGGATTTGAAACGAAGCTTTCCCACCACAATTGTTACATAGGTTTAGCAACTTCTTCCTTTTGTCATTCTTTCCCACAATTCTTACAAGATTCTGTCTGACTGGGGCTGGAAGAGATCACAGATGGCCATGTCAGAGCTGTCTGGTACTGACTGAATCTACCCTTGTGCAATATGAGACAGGCTAGGATTGGCTCAGTGTTGGTGTCTTAGCAGAAAAAAAAAAAACCTTTCTGAAACATAAGTATAAAGAGATGCTTTTCTTTGGCCATAGAAGTCCTGAACGGTACGGGTGCACATCAACTTCAGTCTTGTTGAGGGCTCTTTGAATTTCTCACTTTTTTTGCAGGGCGTGGGGGGAGGAGTCTTCAGAACTAACTGGTCATTTTGTATACACGAGTTCATAGACACATCTCTACGCTTCATACATACACACTTTGTCTCTATTAAGTTTTTTTCAACTCTTCTTCATGCCTTTTTGTCTTCTTTCTGCAACTCAGTATGGAAGACCTCCTTGTAAGTGGAGTCGGTCATATCTTAATTTGTATTGCACTCAGTGTGGACTAGAGGCACTGGATTTCTATGTGAAAAGAAATTATATAATTTGCTATGCTGCAGGAGCAGTGCTTTAGAGCCATGTTGCCTAGGTTTAGCAGATCCTTTCTTCTGCCGCTCTGTTCCCAGACTGGGATTTCTCCTACTCCCTGGAGTCCTGTTTTCCATCTTGAAGGGATCTGAAGGCATGCATGAAAGCACAGTTGTTCTCATGGCCTGTCTTGTACTAAAAAAATGTTGCCACTGACAGCCTCACCATTCCTGCCATTTTCAATTTACTTCGTTTTTTGAGAGTTAAAAGTTGAACCACTTTTATCTACGTCCCATATTGCATTATGTGCCTTTTTGGCTTAAAACTATATTGTTTCCTCCTAATTGTTGCTCCAAAGGTTATAAAATGAGAAATTGCTACAGCTGTTCTCTGATTTCGGGACGCATTTCACTATCGGGAATGACTTTCTTTCTGCAGGGAAAGCATTTGAAATGGCTCAGCAATAGTGCCTCCCATTGCTTCCTCACCTTGTAGAGCTCCCTGTCCTCTTTTGAGTAGTTAGCATCGAAGTAACTTCCAAGGTTCCTGCAGTATATTATTATTATTATAATAATAATAATAATAATAATAATAATAATAATAATAATAATAATAATAATAATAATTATTATTATTATTATTATTATTATTATTATTATTATTATCCCGCCTCTCCCGGTGGATCGAGGCGGCATTACAAAAATATCCAAATACATTAAAACATTAAAATATACCCCATCCTCCCCACCCACCAACCCTTCTATCCCCCAAAACATATTAGTTATTAAAACAAAAACAAAATTAACACAAAAAGACAAATGATGAGAGGCGGTGGAACACTAATCTGGGAAGGCCTGTCCGAAGAGAACGGTCTTGACTGCTTTTTTAAAGCAGTCAAGACTGGTAATGTGCCGGGTCTCCTCCGGTGGAGGAATCTACCTCAATTAATGATGGAAAGTGTGCAATAGGTGGAAATCCCTAACTAACATTCTTTTCAGAATAATGCCTTAAGACATGAAATAGATGCAAGTGGATCAAGGGTATGTATGTGTGCTCTTCATTACCTTTGTTACCAAAAGCCACAGGGGTGGTATCCAGGGCTGAACCCAGCTGAGTATGATGCAGTAGCTGGTATCTTCCCACATCTCATCTAACATGAGACAAAATTTTTCATTGGCTATTAGCAATGTAAGAGTTCTTCCCTATGGCTCTTTGCTGTACTGTGTCAGCTTGTCCCTATATGTAATTATTTTTCAGGAAGGCATAAAGAAATAAATGCAGATTACGCATCTGTTGTGGTTTGGCCTTTTCCTGCATGCACAAAGAGAGAGAATGTTGAATTGGGTTTTGTTGACAGATCAGTTGGCAGGAGCAGCCACGGGGGGTGGGGGTGGCAGTCAGAGAGGGCATCCATGTTGGCAGCCGCTCATGGAGTAACTCTTGCATTCTTCTGTCCCTCTGTATTAGCCTCCTGCCTCTCACAGCACTAGGTGTTCTCTGAAAACTCAATTAAAACAGCTGTACCTTACCCATCTCAATTACATTTTCTGACGCTTAAAAACTAAACAAATTGAATCATTTCACTGCCTCAGGCAGCAAATGAAGTTTCTGCTGGCAAATTTATTATCATCATAAAACACAGCATGATTTATGTTAAAATATTAAAAGGCATCTTTATGGTGGGAAATAAACAGTTTCTACTCTCTCCTTCTGTGGTTCACCCTTTCTGTTCCTCTGAGGAATTAAAATGCAGTGGGGGATTTATTAGGGAACTGGACTGTAAATCTGATATCAAAGTGGCACTAGCGCTTAAATCAATAGACATTCCACACTTCAAAGACCAAAGAGGGGAAAAGGCTACCTTCAAAGGATGCCAGTTGGAGAAAGAGTAACAGGTTGGAAGAAAAGACTTCCAGAAAGTGTCCTAGGGGGAGAATCAGCTAAATTTCCTCTGTCTTGTTGCTCTTGTTAACACTGGAGCTCAAGGAGGTAGCAGAGTGTCAGATGTCAAGATGGTACAACTATCCGTCCCTAGCGGATTCTGCAAACTCTCTGGGTGGCTTTCCACAGGCTGCTAGTTTTGTCTTCAAAAGACAATTTTTATAATTTATAAGAGTTGTAAAACACTTAACATGTTTTCAACCCTCATGCACTGGGGTTAAAAAAAAAAAGAGAACCAAAAGCCTACTGTATTAATTCTAGGTATAAAAATGCCATGTTGAAAAGGTCCCATGTTCAAAAGAGAGTTGGTATGTATTGAATCAAACATGCTCTGTCTGAGGCCAGAACTTCAAATATCCAGTGTCAGAAAACACAAGGTACCATGAACTGAAATGAAATCAAGTGATATGAAATGTCCACTTTTTTGCAGGGTATTTCCTCACCCCAAAGAATTCCAGGCTCCCTTCCCTGTAAAGACCTTTAATTTTCTATGGGGGGTGTCTGATAGCTTATACATTTGCTTGTATATGTACCATGGCTTGCCAGAAAACAACATTGAGCGTTTAGGACCAAGGTGGGGGGACAAGTAGCCCAGTCACAAGAAAGTAATAGGTATGGGGAGATATTTTTTCCTCAGCTTGCTTGTTTTCTTGATGGGGGATTGTACATGACAAGTGGCTGATGTTTGCACAGATGATGTGCAGGCCTACATACCTTAAAGACACCAGATGCCAGCCCTTACATAGGAGACCACCAATAAAAACCAGGTGCCATAGACTGTATTTCAGAGGAAGGAACTGGCAAAATCACCTCTTGAGTATTTCTTCCTAAGAAGACCCTGTGAAATTCATGGGATAGCTATAGGTTGATAGGCCACTTGAAGACACATCCACACAGACAAATTTCATAGAATGCTCTGTGGGTATGGCCAAGCTATAGAAAGGGGATCTTAACTCAGAGGATCTGAAGAAAGGATCATGGGGGAGAGACCAGATTGGCCCTGACATCTTTTAGCCAGTGGGAAGTGAGAAGAGGGAAAGTGGAAGGCTTCAGGGAATGAAAAAAGAAAGGTCATGTGTATAAGCTTGCAGCTAACTAGTCCTGTAAAACCAAGGGAAGGAATCCCAGAAAGGGCTTATAAAGAAACCAGGGACTGTCTAATCAGACAAGTTAGGTTTTTAGTTCTTTTGAAAGGGATTGGAGGACTGGGAAAGGCAGCACATGGAACTGGATATATTTTACTATGTGTCCCTATGGTTTTGGTTCTTCCTCTTGCAACCAAAGATCAAGTTGCTTGATATAGCTTGTGTTAACTCTTAGTAAGCTAAAAAGCCTGCTTTATGCCTTAAGGGAGAGTGGGAAGCTCTGGTCACACATCTCCATGGCAAGGTCCACCAAGAACTTTTAAATACGTTTTTTTTTTCCTTTCTCCCAGAAAACACAAGGGAGATGGGGGGTGTTGTTGAGCCCTTGCATTCTCCATGACCCAGGGAAATAAAGGGCAATTGGATCTCCAAGAAAGGGTTTGCTGGAAGCACCATCGCTTCCGCTGCCCTGTGAAGAGGTGGGCAAGTCTGGGCAAAACCTAGTCATGCACTGGCTTCCCTTTTCACCACATTCATAGAATGCTTACTTTTCAGGTGTGGTTCTGTTTGTCTGCAAGGTTTTGTTTTTTTAAAATCAAGTACAGTAGGGAGCAGTCTGAGATCATTTTTTTTTCCTTCCTGATGTGCACAGGTAAGCCTGTATGTATTTGCAGGGAATTTTTGCGTTTATAAGAAGTCCACAAAAGTACATACCTACCAACTGTAGCCTGAAGTGGTGTAGTCCATGGTGCCACATCAGCCTTCTGCACATGCAGACCATATCTTAAAAGAATGGAGTGGGTTTAACATAATTGACTCACAGGTAAGTGTCATCCAAGGAAGTGCCCCAATGGAGTGCAAAATGAAAATAGATTTGTGTCTCTTATAAGTGGTAGTCATGCTCTTCCTCCCATTAGAGGCGTATCTTTTGAAGAACAAGAAACAACTCTGCTTCTCATTCCCATGAGATCAGGACTTTGAATACAATGAAGTTTCTTTCTGTATTGACCAGGTAAATCTGCTCCCTTTGCTATACTGATAAATCCTTCATGTGTAAGGAATTGGCTGCTGGCACAACAGCAAGATGTGCTGGTACCAAGATGCTGTGAAGTAGAAAAATTTCTCCTACTTGCTTAATCTAGAGAAGTACCTTAAAGGCATATCATTGCCACTGCATCACCCTTTCTGATCGCACTTTCTTACTCCCAAGTGCTTTAGAGGGAGTCTGATCATTTGTAACCCACCTTTTTCCCAAGAGTAGGACTCAAGATGGCTTACAGATTAAAGAGACACAAGTAAAACCAAATATACCTAAAAACACACAAAAAGTTAAGAGTAAAATTAAGAGTCAAAGTAATTTAAAAGCATGGATTAGAAACAGCACAGCACTAAAACAGAGAACCAGTTCTATAAAACAATTAATTCCCAGTCACCTGCTGGAATGGAAAAGTCTTTATTTGATGGCAAAAGGACGGCAAAAGGGAGCCAGCCTCCCAAGGAAGGGGGTTTCAGAGTGGAGAGGCAGCCATGGAAATGGTCCTCTCCCATGTTCTTACCAAATGTGGTTGGGAGGGAGTAGGCCTAAGAGATGCACCTCCCCTGAAGAGTTTGGGCCAGCTCATAATGGGAAGATGTGGTCTTTCAGATGGCCCACATCTGATCCACGTAGGGCTTTATAGGCCATAACCAACACTTTGAATTGTGCCTGGAAACATACTGGCAGCCAGTAGAGCTGTTGCAAGAAGGGTGTTGTGTGTTCCCTGTAATGACGCTGGCCCTCTCCTGATAGGGGCTCAATGTCTCTGGAGGTCAAACCCCATCCTGGATGCCCAGCAGTGCCCCCAGGGGCTGGAGGCAAGCAGGTAATGGCAGTGGTACCTCCCAGTGTGGCTTGTGACTATCCAAAAGGAGGGGTGGAGAGCTTTTGGAAGCAGAGCCAGAAGTGGTCTACAAAGCAGTCTCTACATCCTTTCTGCAGCATGCCCCAGGACCCTACTGGTTCTGGTCCTTAATCCAAAGAGCACATATACAATGAGCAGAATCAATTATCTGCAGCTGCATGTCCCTTGGAAAACCTCTTATCATGGGGATATGTTGCTACTTTTTCCTCCTGTAACCTATATGACATCCTTACATAAGCACATGCAGCCATGGCCAGTATCCAGTTGTGTCATTCTGCTAGTGCAAAAAGGCATTACGTTCATGGACATCTAGTTCCAGACTGTGTTCAACTGGGGAATCCAGTGCAGTTCCCATTTTGTGCAAGAGGTAGAGGCCACAAAAACATATGTGCTACCACTAGCGCAGCTGGAAAAATAGCATAGCACCTTGGTTTTGTTGCTAACATTGCAGTAGATTTAGGCTACTGTGTGTGTGCACAGTTGTGCCTGTTCAAAAGAGCTGGAGGCAAAGAGGAGGCAAACTGGCTTCATGCTTATGCCTACTTATTCTTTCTCCATTACTACTGAGGATACCAGCTGTGATGTTTTGGAATGTGGGTGTTCCAGTAAGAGCCCAAATGGCATCTCAAAGTCATTGAACACAGCCCGACTAGACTCCAAATGTCCACAACTTTTGTCACTTCTATTCAACAGGCAATTTGCAAATTAACACTCTTATTCTCAATTAGTTATTCTGGTGGAAAACATTCTTTTTTTCATTTCTCAGAGCTAATAGAGCTGGAAATTCTCAGTGTACACTTTACAGTGCACTCTCATGATAACTTAATATGAGTTAGTTAACAATTAGCTTAACCTTTAAAAATGATTTGGTGAGATGCCATTTTATTTCTCAGAATCTCTCAGTATAATTCAGCAATATAAAAATATAATTAGTATCATATTCAGTATTTACATGGGGTGTCACATGCTTATGATTCTTTGTTTTTTATTTCTGTTTTTAAATGGGTTTTATGAGGAGAGTAAGTTTTGGTGGAAAACCATTAATGATTTAGCAGTGAATTGCTACTTCAGAAAGCCAGTAAGCGTGCAGTCATATATTAAGGTGCTGGGTTTCCTACTCAAATCTATGAATTGGCTTTAAAGTAGATGGTGGAAATAGCCACAAGTTTGCTAAGTCTGGGCTGAGTTCCTGATAGAATCTTTTGCCTACATTTTTAGACAGGCTTTTAGAACTGGAGGCTTTTAATAAAGGACTGTTAAGTACTGCATTGTTTTAAACTGAATTTAACTTTTAAAAAATCTTTTTAGAATGTATGTTTTTAATATGATTCATAGTTTAATTTGATTGTAATGTTGACTGTTTATATATCTTTAATTTCCTAGTCTTGGGGGAAAGTTAGGATACAAATAAAGATGATGGTGATAGGTGCACTGAGCATCTCAGTTCATAAACATGATTGTAGAATATGTGTTTCTACCCATAGGATGAACATCACAGTCCAAAGGCTCTATTTTATCAGTGTGTTTGTGAACCAAGGGAAGTCCTCTGTTAGCAGACAGAGGAAGCTATATGCAGTTATGAATCCTATTACAGTTAAGTACTAATGTGGGATTTGTTCTTACTTGGTATTCGTGTTATTTGGAAAATGAAGATGTTTAAGGCTTGAAAATTTCACTCATTACAGTGAAACTAATCTTGCATATCCCAAATTGTGTTTAAACATGCTATAGCACTGTTATCAATTCAGGTGCCGTATTATTTCCCAACTGCTACCATTTGGTAAAAACAGGAAAGGCATTCAGCTATCATTTTTCTTCTTCGTGGTATCTGTGCCTCACACAATGGGAATCTTCGCACATGGGCAGTAGCATTTTGGAAAGTTCCAGAGTTGAGTAGCTTGGCGGGAACCCCTCTCCCACTCGGTAATGAGCATGCTCAGTCCCGCGAAGCTAATGGTCTCTCCTCAATTCCTTTTCGTCTGCTGACCAGTTAGCAGCTCAGAAAGTTTCCTCGCTGAGCAGTTCTGTTCTACAGACTTCTGCTGCATTTTTCTTGCTTCTTTCTCCTTCCAGGATAGAGAACTGTAAGGACTCTCCCCCCTCTTATGTCTTCTCTCTTCAAGTTGTGTGTGACCTGCGGCTGCAAGGTTTCGCTGTCCGACACCCACTCCAAGTGCTTGTTCTGCCTTGGAGAGGGCCATAACGTTTGGGCTGTCCTATTTGTAAAGATTTCACCTCACAGACCCTTAAGAGCAGGGCCTCTTGTTTAAAATCTTATTGTTGGGAGCAGTCTCTTGAAAGATCAAGTGGCTTCGAATATGGCGCTTTTCACCACACTACCTCAGTGCCAACGCAGCCTTTGCGAGGTCACTTGGCGTTGAAATTGCCAACCACATCCTTGTTGGTGTCAACTCCTCCCTCGGTACCGACAGCCTTGATATCGACAACCTCGGTATCAACATGGGCTCCGTCGACTTTGCTGCCTATCTCCTCCTTGCCGAGGATTCCAAAATTTTTGAGAATGCCTGTGGTCCCATCTTCTAATACTGAAGACACTACGTCCAGCCCACAGCCGACATCAACCCAGCAGCCTCATAAGGTGCCAACTTTGGCAGAACGTAAGTGGGTTTCCTCCCATCATTCTTCTGTAGCTCCCAAGAAGACGAAGGAGAAATGGTGTTCTCCTTCGCCCACTACCTGTTCGTCGGCAACTCAACCGGCTTCTCTCGGTCCTCTACCAACACCTCCACCGACGCAGCCTCAGATATCTGCTGTGGAGGAATCAGAGGATCCCGCTCTTTCGGTGCATGATCCGATTCAGCTGCTGGTACTATCACTCCCGGCAACTACTGACTTTGCGTCTGACCCGGACTGTTGGCCTACGCCGACCGCTTCTCCATCAGTTCTGTTGGCCCAGACCAGAGAGGGATCCTCTCAAACTCCGCTTCCTCCAGCTGTTTCTTCTGGCTGCCCTGAGATGGGCCGTCCATCCCTATTGGATGCTTCCCAGGCTTCTGTCCAAGACTGGCCTCAACTCAGTGTGGCCCACTCTCTGGGACATGGCAAAAGAGGCAGATCGCCTCATTGTCAGGATCATGGCTACTGTGGTACTCATGATGGTGCATCAACCTGATTGGATTCGCGCTTCTCATAGGCATCCTATATAGCTCATTATGGCCATAAGCATCTTTAGAGAGAGCAGCCCAGCTCCTATTACTCTTATCCGCCGGCATATTGTGACCGATACCATCCTGACATCCGTTGATGGTACCCATATCGGCCTCGACGTTCTCGCTCTCCATCAGAATCGCATTACTGTCGTCCGTCTCGGTACCGCCATTCTTGGTCCCGCACTTGGTCCCAGTCACCTTATTACTGATGCTCTCCATCTTGTCCTTGCCGTTGGTCCTGATCTCCTTGCTACCGGGCCGTCTGCCCTCCATCTCACGTGTCTGCGACAGTGTCTCTGCCCTCGCTGGACAACCAGCCAACATCTATCACTCCCTCTACTACGGTGGCCTCTTTGTTGATGCAGTCCCTCATCTTACCAATTTCGACTGTTCTACTGATTTTGTCGGCACCTGTTCCAGTACCATCTTTGATACCAATCTTGGTACTGGCTCCACCTGCTGTACTGATCTCGTTTCCTGCTCCATCCGCAGTCCCCGATGCATCCTCAGCTACTTGAGCACAACAGCCTCAGTTGCCTCCATCTTCTCTATTGTCTGGCTCTCATGATTCCAATGAGGATTCTATGGACTCAGCTCCTCAATCTCACACCTCATCTTTGCTCACATTTGGGAACCAACTCTGGACTCTGCTCCTGAGGATGTGAAGCAGTTTTCTGACATCCTAGTAAGTATGGCTAATGCCTTGGGTCTTGACATCTCTGGCTTGGCTCCAACGGTACAGGACCCGGTTTTCCACTACGTCGATGCCCGTCCTGCAACGACAGCTCCGATTCCATTCCTGCCAGTCTTACAGGAGGTATTCAAGCACCCGTGGTCCCAGATGGCTTCCTTTCAGCTGATCTCTCATCATTTGGAACATCTTTACCAGACCCAAAGGAAGGACATTGACTTTCTGTTCAACCATCCTACCCCAAATTCCATCGTCATTGAGTCCTCACAAACTAAGGGTGGCAAGAGAGCTCATACGACTCCTTCTGATCGTGAAGGTCATCATCTGGATACTTTTAGTCACTGATTTTATTCAGCCTCTTCACTGATTGCCAGGATTTCCAACACTCAGGCCTGCCTGGCAACATTTCAACAAAACATATGGGATAGATTTTTTCCCTGTGATCTCTCATTTGCCCAATGACCACCAGGCTACTGCCATCCAGTTTTACAATGAATCTGTGGCACTTACAAATCAGCAGATCCAATCTTCCTGACAGGCTGTTGAGGGTGCAGCATGGGTGATGGTGGGTGCGATCGCTCTTCACCAATTTGCATGGCTTCGATTTGCTGGCCTGACTGAAGATAGTCGGATTGAAGATCTTCCTTTTGATGGTCAGGGCCTCTTCCATGCACCTATGGACGATGCCATGGACCATCTAATGAAAGCTCGTCTAACGGCAAAAAAGATGGGTCTCTATCCATCAACCTAGTCTAGAAGATCCTCCTCGTTCTGCTCTTCATGGAGATGCTCTTCCTACTCCCATAGGTCGCATTCTCCACGCCACTCCTCTCAGCCATCTTTGTTGCCGGCTTCTTCTTCTCGTTGATCCTTCAGGTGCTGTCAACCATCCTTGAAGAAGTCTTCTTCTGCCCCAAAGTCCCGTTTTTAACTTCCCTTGCAGGTCACCACTGATACCACTCTTCCACCTCCTGAGCCATCTGTCCAAGACCCCAGGATTTGCTCACCATTTCAACATCTGGCACACCATCACTTTGGACTCCTGCGTATTAACCATCATCTGTCTTGGCTATGCCATCGAGTTTTAAAATACTCCTCCTCTCGGTGTCTTCTACTCCACACCTTCCAGTCCCACTCTTCTTGAGGAGATCGATACCCTTCTTCACAAAGGGGCCATAGAACGACTGCCGTCTTCAGCCATATCCACTGGCTTCTTCTCCCAGTATTTCACCGTACCAAAGGCAGACAGCACTCTCCGATCCATTCTAGACCTCTGGGCGATCAACTCCTTCATCTCCCCCCGGAAGTTCCAGATGGTCACCCTGTCGTCCATTCTGCCTCTCCTCAGGTGCTGGGACTGGTTTGCATCCATAGATCTGCAAGATACCTACTTCCATATCACTATTCGACCCCAGCACAGGAGGTACCTCTGGTTTGCAGTTGACGGCGTCTGTTACCAGTACAAGGCCCATTCAGCCTGTCCACTGACCCCAAATGTTTAGCCCCTGTGGTATCTTACCTCAGCATGAAACACGTCATGGTATATTCCTCCTGGACGATTGGTTATTGGTGGCGCCCTGCAAGCAGAAGTTATATGAGGACATTCACCTTGTTCTTTTCCTTCTTTCCAATTTCGGCCTCAAGGTGAATCCCAAGAAGTCCCACTTGGAACCTACACGCACCCTAGGTTTCATTGGGGCCACTCTGGACTCTACTTCCACCATGGTGTTCCTGCTGATGAAACGCGTACCAGTATTGCATTGAGCCATGGCAGCAGTTCTGCACACGCCATCTGTTTCTGCTTGCCACATTCAACAGCTTCTCGGCTACATGGCAGCCACGACTGCGGTCACTTACCTGTCTCGCCTCCGTGCCCACCCTCTCCAACACTGGTTCATCAGGAATTTCAACCCTCTCCTCGATGATCAGCATCGAATCCTGAAGATCTCTTGTCCAGCCAGGGATTCCCTCTGCTGGTGGCTGTCTCTGCACCACCTGCTGTGTGGAATGCCCTTTGCTGAACCCCGTCCATCCCTCACCATCACCACCGATGCATCCCTCCTCGGCTGGGGAGCCGACTGTGGTCACCTCTCCATTCAGGATCACTGGACCAGACTGGAGAAACATCTGCATATCAATGCATTGGAGCTCCTTGCAATCTTCAAGGCCCTCCTGGCCTTCCAGAATCTCCTGTCAGACAGACTGTACAGATCCTGTCCAACGATATGACAGTTGTTTGTTACGTCAACTGCCAGGGAGGCACCCAGTCATCCACGCTGCTCCATCTGGCACTGGAGATGTGAGATTGGTGTGTCCCACTGTGGATCCACCCAATTGCAGTCCATCTAGTGGGACAAAACAATGCCACAGTGGACACACTCAGCAGAGACACAGTGTGCCATCACAAGTGGTCCCTCTCCGGTGCTGCTTTTCGCCAGATTGTGCCTCAGTGGGGCACCCCACTCATCAATCTCTTTGCCATCTACAAGAACAGCAAGTGTCCCTGCTATTCCTCCAGAGCGGGAGTGGGATGCCACTCTCTCAGAGATGCGTTCCAGTTCTCTTGGGACAAAGGGTTCCTTTACATCTTTCCCCCGTTTCCTCTCCTGGGCCGAATGGTGGTCAAGATTGTCATGGACAGGGCAGATGCCATTCTCGTAGCCCCTTACTGGCCGAGACAGGATTGGTTCAGTCCCCTTCTCACCATCTCCCAGGGCCACTGGATGCAGCTGCCATGCACGCCCAACCTCATCTCCCACTTGGACAGTCACGTGCTTCACCCAGACCTCCCTCGCCTCTGCCTGCTCATGTGGAGGATAACTTTCTAGATTCTCCTACCATCCAGACAGTCCTCACAGCTGCCACAAAGGAATCCACATGCAGGTCTTATGACTACAAGTGGTGCAAGTTCACTGCCTTCCTGGATGCCTGCAGTGAGGCTCCTTCTCTGGCTTCTCTATCTACAGTGCTTCATTTCCTCCTGTCTCTATGAGAACAAGGATTGGCCTTTTCCTCTCTCAAAGTCTATCTCTCCGCAATTGTAGCCTACCAACCATGTGGTTCTCCTTCCTCGGCTCTTTTCAGGAATGCTATGGTCGAGCAGTTCCTCAAAGGCCTTCAGCATCTCTACTCTTCTGTGGCCCTGTCTCTTCATCCATGGTCATTGTCTCTTGTCCTTTCCCAACTTACACACTATCCATTTAAACCCATAGCCACATCTGACAACCGCCTCCTTACTCTAAAGATGGCATTCTTGGTTGCTGTTACACCAGCAAGAAGGGCGGGAGAACTAACTGTGCTACGTTCGGATGATCCCTTCCTGGTGTTCCACAGGGACAAGGTGGTCCTGCACCCGGACCTCTCTTTTCTCCCTAAAGTTGTCTCTGACTTCCACCTAAACCAAGATATCATTCTGCCGACTTTCTATCCTGACCCATCCTCGCCTCTTGAGCGTTCTCTACATTCACTCGACATGCATCAGGCCCTAGCCTTCTACTTACAACGGACTTTGACCTTTCGCCGTACTCCCCACCTTTTTGTCTGCTATGGTGGACGTCAGAAAGGTCATAAAGTATCTACCCAATGCTTCTCTAAATGGGTTGTCCAGACAATTCACCTTGCCTATGAACTCGCCAGGCAACTGCCTCCGTCTCTGCTCCACGCCCACTCTACCAAGGGCGTGGCCTCTTCAACAGCCCTTCTCAAGGGAGTTGACCTGCAGCAGCTTTGTCGCGTGGCTACATGGTCATGGACTCTGACCTTTGTCCGCCACTACTGCCTTGATTGCAGAATCCAGCCTGCTTTGGTCGTGCAGTGCTGTCCTCCATTCTCTAGGACCTGACCCGCTGTCCAACAGTAAGCTACTTAATCTCCCATTGTGTGAGGCACAGAGACCATGAAGAAGAAGAACAGGTTGCTTACGTGTAACTGTGGTTCTTTGAGTGGTAATCTGTGCCCTCACACACACCTGCCCAGCCGCCCCTCTTTCAGGTCCCTTCTTCGGCAGACTTCAAAACTGAGGAGAGACTGCCAGTACCAAGTGGGGAGGGGTTCCTGCCAAGCTGCTCAGCTCTGGAACTTTCTGAAATGCTACTGTGCATGCGCAAAGATTCCCATTGTGTGGGGGCACTGATGACCACTCGAAGAACCATGGTTACAAGTAAGCGACCTGTTCTTCTCTCAGCTTCCTCTTCCATATCTATATGTTAACAATAATGGTCTCCTAAATGAAAAGAGGTGGCATTAAACTTAATAACACAGTGGAAGTTAAAGTAGAGGCTGGATGTCTATCTAGAATATAGTGGCAAGGGGCAGTCTTGGAAAGATCCCACCTTTTACTTTACAACACCTGCTTCTGGGGCTGGGGAGCAAATCAGCATAGTGGGGGGCAGCAATGATGGCCTAAAAACTAGATCAAGGTCAGAATGATTTCCAGACTTTCAGAATTGCAGACTTCCATGGTTGTAGAGGAAATTTGCTGTTCTAAACTGCCTGCATTTCTGACCATTCAAATGTTCTCTTTTATTTATATGAATATTACTCTGGATACCACTACCACCATCACCACCATGGCTGATAGGATAATAGGTAACCTTTATGATTCCAGTCTCATTTGGGCCAGTTGTTGGCAGAGGAAGCACCCATCAATCAAAGCTACATTTCCAAAGAGGGGAATCCAGTTTCATATCTCATGGGCTTGTGGGTGCGATTTTTCTCTTATAATCTGATGCCACTTGATTCATTTAAACATGCTTCAAGAAATAATCCTGCTAACTGTGCTTTAAGTGGTGGCAACATAAGGAATAGTAAAAGTTTGTGTTTCTGAGCATGCTATTGTGTCCATTTCTTGAGCCTTACATAGGATATGGTAGTCTGGCACAGCTGGTAGGACACAGGAGATGCTATGGGACAGTTTGATGGCCTTTGTTTTCAGAAACCCCCTCATATACTAAGATAAAAAGAAAGGATGAGGGAGAGAAAAAAGGAAGCAGCACCTTTAAGACTGGTTTTTATTTTAGCATGAGCTTTTGTGGATATCAATTCACTTCTTCAGATGCAATACAGAATGATATTAAAAGCTTGAGTTATTAAGGGTATTTATACAGCTGTGAGAATGTAATAGGATTCAGAAAGATACAAAACGTTACTCTATATACTAAGTAACACAAATGCTTGCAGGCCTACAGCATCCCTTACCCAAAGACGGTGTGGGACACCTAGTGGGAGGCTACAGGCTGCCTTCTTAAACATCAAAAGGGCTTTAGGTTTGGGGGAGTGTATGTTTTAAGAACATAAAATACTAAGATGTCACTGCCTCAAAAGCCTATAGACATTTGTCTTTTCCCCAAGACTGGGACTCAGGAAAGCTTACAAACAAAAATGATAACAGTATCATTAAAAAAATATACAAGTCAACATTAAAATAGGATTGAACTATCAACAACATAATTTAAAAATACATATAAAATATAAAAAGCAGTTTGAAAAGAGTGCAATTTAAGACTATATAGCACACTCTTAAAAGCCCTTTTTAAAAATTCTTATAATTGCAGTCATATGTCCCTGAAAGTTTGGATAGGAAATGAAAGTGTGTGTGCATCCATGAAGATCTGTTTCACACAGTTCAATATTTATCAAGGGAGAGCAGCCTGGTTCAGAGAAATTTTTATCTCATCTTTGCGATAACTGGCCCCATCAGTCAAGCCAAAATGGGTTGGTCTTAAGGTTTTGGTATCAGTTTGGAGTTTTGACTTTTGCATTTTGATATATTTTTTAAAACTCCTACAAGTTCTTCCTGAAATACCAGGGATGGGGCTGTATGTACTTCTGTTCCTCACCACTCTAGCTTCCAGTCAGGGAAATTCTATACCAGGACTGTCCAATCCCCATGTTTTAAGCTGTGAGGGCTGGCAGCTTCCATATCAGTGAAGCAATGAAACCTAACATAAACACGTTTCAGCCTGTAACCATGATATGAATGCCTGGACCCATACTATGGGCTGGATGCGCAAAAACAAACTGAAACTATATCCTGATAAAATGGAGGTGCTCACTATTAAGGGACCTGGCATGGGGTTGGAGGTGTATCAACCAGTCCTGGATGGGTTTACACATTCCCTGAAAGACTGTGCTTATAGCTTGAGGGTGCTTTTGAATCTGTTGCTTCAAATAACAGCCTAGATAGATAAAACAGCCAGGAGTGCTCATTATCAGCTTTAGCTGATAATGCCAGCTGTGCCCTTTCTTAGAGCTAGAGGATCTAAAGATGCTGGTAACCTCAAGGCTGCACATTGGGCTACCTCTGTACCAACTCCAGTTAGTGCAAAACATGGCAGCCAGATTAGTTACTTGTGTATCTAGGAGTGATTATGTCAAACCTACATTAAAATCAATCTACTAGCTGCCAATTAGTTTCTAGGCAAGATACAAAGTGTTGGTTGTCACCTCTAAAGCCTTACATGATTTAGCCCTAATTTATACACAGGACGACCTTCTCCTATGCACTCCGCTCCATACACTCAGGTCTTCTGGGGAACATTTACTTCCATCATCCAGGACCAGGCTAGCAATTGTTAACACGAGGACTTATTAATTAGCTGCCTCCCAAATTGTGGAATGACCTGCCAGAAGAGATCCAACAGCTGGATACACTGTCTTTTGAAACAGCTAAAACAGACCAGTCTCTTCTGGCAGGCATATCCAGATGGTTCTTAAATTATGACTTTTTAAATTACAAATTGATTGTTTTTAATATGTATGCTTTTTAAACTGATGTTATGCCCTTTTAACTGATTATGTATTTTTAACTGGTGTTTATGTTTTAATTGTGTTATGTGTCTATTTATTGTTGTATGTTAATCTGTTGTTCCCTGCCTTGATCCAGATGGAGAGGCAGAGAAGAAATAATAATAGTAGTAGTAGTAGTAGTAGTAGTAGTAGTAGTAATAATAATAATAATAATCAGCCCCTTCAGTAGCTACTTGGGTGGTGGTGGTAATGATGATGATGACGACGACGACTATGATTTATTATTATTGTTGTTGTTGTTGTTAATCGTCGTCGTCATCATCATCACCACTACCACCCAAGTAGCTACTGAAGGGGCTGAATCCTATTGCCCAAGTAAGTTATGTGCCTTGCATAAGGTTCTTTAAAGTTTGGACTAAAATACAGAGCAGATTCACTATGCCTCTTCTATGGGAGCCATCAGCCACCACTGCTTTTGGGATGGACATTAACAAGATCCATTAATTTATCTTGGCTCCCTTAATTTCTTACAGAGGACAAGCAGGATACAACTGTTTGGAATGAAATGAAAGTCAGAACTGTTTCAATATTTTCACAGCTCTTTCTTTGCTGGCTGACTCTGAGACTCTTTGAGCAGCATCAACGCTAACGGAGGTTGTGGCGTTTGCCAATGGCTGTGTTTGATTTTCCTTTCATCTAATCCAGATCAATCCTTTCCTAAAATCCTATCCCTTCTTTCTTATCTCTTCTTTACCCTTGCTTTCATTTGCATGTGTACTCAGTTTAATCTGTGCTTTTATTAGGCAAGTCACTTCCCTTCTTTCTTGCACACCCACACAGAGCCCCAGCCCCAGTTTCACTTGATTTTTACTTCAGTGTTACTTGTCTGTCTGTCTGTCTGTCTGTCTGTCTGTCTGGTATATTGTACTGTGTGCCAAGTTCTGTTGTTGTTGTTGTTGTTGCTGCTGCTGCTGCTACTGCTGCTGCTGGGTGCCTTTCTGACTTATGGTGACCCTCAGGCAAACTTATCACAGGGTTTTCTTGGCAGGTTTGTTCAGAGATGGGTTGCTTTTGCCTTCCTCTGAGGCTGGGAGAGTGTGACGTGCCCAAGGTCACTCAGTGGGTTTCCATGGCTGAACAGGGTTTGAACCCTGGTCTCCAGTCATAGTCCAATAGTCACATCCCTACACCATGCTGGCTGTCTACATTCTCCTTAAGCTCTCCCAAGTCCTACACTGCATATATTTATAAAAAGTGTCATTCACACTAAGATTTAAATAGGAGCATGGCAAAGTTTTTCTTGCCCCCACCCCTGGGGCAGTTTTAGGAGAGAAAGAGGCCATGGTGGCCAGATTACATCTCCCCTCTCTCAGATACTGTCTTTATCCACAACTCCATAACTTTTGCCCCCTTAATCTCAGATGTGGTAGGGGTCATCCCCTCAGAAAGAGCTGCTGCGTCTACAGCAGGCCTGCATAACATACAGCCTGGGGGCCACATGCGTTCCGCCAAAGAATTTTGTGTGACCCTCATCACTCGTGAGCGTGAGGGCCAAAAAAGGTTGCAGTACTTAGGATGCTGATGGTTTTGAATAAACCCAGCTGGGCTGTTCCCTCCTCCTTCCCTCCAGGGGGCAGCAGAAAGCTGAGCTGATGCTACCTTTTGCCCTTGCGCAAGATGGTGGCAGTTGCTTCTTCTCCTTCTGTTTCCCTTCAATGGGAGGTGAGGACAGAAGTGCCTGGGAAAAGGAGAAGACCAGCTGGGGCTGGAGGGGGCAGGAAAGGAGGTGATCTCCTCCTCCCTGAGCAAGCCAACATGGACTGTTGCACTGCAAACTGGGACCCTCTGGGGGAAGCAGCTTATTACAGGTCAGTGTTCTCATTCACCCCTATCCCTCCTAAATTGTATTGGAAAAAATTAAATTGCATTTAAAGATTGTATTTTAAAATGCAAGTTAGGTCTGTTTTGGCTTACACCCTCATAAATCCCCACCACCACCATCTGGAATTCCCTGTGTTTATCCTCCAAATCTATTTTTTTTCCCCCTTCCTCATAAATAATGCTTTTTTTCTGCTACCTCAAATTGTTCTTCTCCACTTTGATCTTTTGCAAATCTTTTGCAAATTATACACTGCTACATTTCTTAAGACTTCTTGTCTTTTCAATAATCCTATTTATTGGTTTTGTGTAATCACAATTGCCACATCTGCATTATCTCAGTCATCCTAACAACAGGTCAAGAGGGTAAGACAGTGGCCATTTCTGCCCTATACTATAATAATGCTATTATTCCACATCCTTTCAACATCCTATGGAATCCTGGGGTTTGCAGTTTAGGGAGGGACCTTTAGAATTCCCAGCCAGAGAGCTCTTTGGCCTCAGGAAACTACAAGCCCCTGAATTCCACAGGATGGTGAAAGCAGAATAATAGCACTATAACAGTGCAGGGCAGAAATGGCCAGTGTTGTCATTCCCCATGTTGTATATTGGTGATGGTGGGTGAAATTTAAGGAAGGAGGTTTCCCTAAGATTGCCGGATGAGTTTGTAGCAGAGGCAGAATTTGAACTTTTCAGCCATGGAAAGCCACTGAATGACCTTGGGCACCAGAAAATCCAGTGATAGGTTTGCCTTAGGGTCGCCATAAGTCGGAAATGACTCAAAGGCACACAACAGCAATAATTCACTGAGTCTACTCTATTGAGATAAAAGCTTGCCCAGAGTTCAACAGGATTGTTTTTTAAGACTATAACTCCCAGAATTCCTCAGTCAGTAACCATGCTACCTGGGGTTTTGGGAGGTTGTAGTTCACCAAAAGGAACTTTTGTGAATCTCTTTGCAAGGCTGTCACGTAAAAGACGGAGCAAGCTTGTTTTCTGCTGCTTAAGAGATTAGGGACCTTTCCATACTCCGCTGTTATAGTGCTGTTATTCCATTTTCATCATCTTGTGGAATCCTGGGATTTGCAGTTTAGGGAGCAGTATTTAGAACTCTCAGCCAGAGAGCTCTTTGGCCTTAGTAAACTACAAACCCCAGAATTCCATGGGATGTTGAAAGTGGAATAATAGCACTATGGAAAGTGTAGTGTGGGAAGACCCTAGGACACGGAGGAGGCTTCAGACTGCAGGAAAATAGGTTCCACCTAAACATTAGAAAAAACTTCCCTAATTTCTCTTTTTCAATAATATGGTTCATTTTATTTGCAAAATAGTTTATTATTATTAATTATTATATATTAATATATCATATTCTATTAAATATTATTAATGTTATTATAGTTTAATATTATTAAATTATACTATAATTTATTTTGCAAATAAAGAGCATGATTATACCATTATACCATTATTATAACTTTATTTGGAAAATGAGGCGCTAAAAACCTATCTGCAGCCTATTAAATTTCGACCTTTATCAACTGCCAAGTTGTGCAGGTCTGATCTACGGGCATCATCTAATTTTGCCACCAAATCAACAATATATAAAATTTGGAGCCAAGACATGATGATAATTTTAAAGTATTCAACTGGATAGCAAACGCAAATGAAAGGGGTATCTCCCATCTGTAACCTAAAGGAATTCAAAAACTGGCAAGTTTGTAAGTCCTAGGTAACATTCTGAGGTAATCAACCAATTAATATTTAAAGCTACTTTGCCCTTAGGGCACAGAAATATATTTTCGCACCTAAACTTTCCAGTAACATTATTGCCATCTAGCAGCAAGTGTTTAGGTGTAGTATTCAGTAATATATGTGTATATTATTTATTATATATACTGATACAAAAGAGTTAACAGATCCCTGGGTGTTTTGGGTTTTTTTGGGTTTTTTTTTAAAAAAGATTTGATCTTATCTGTTCACTTACAGCAGGGTTAAAATCTTGTGGCCTTCCAGATGTTGTTGAGCTGCAGCTCCTATCATTCCTCACCAGTGTCTGTCCTGGCAATGGCTACTGGGAGTTGCATTGCAACAGCAGCTAAAGATTCACACTCCTGAGTGATAGGCAGGGCTGCCACAGACCACCTGCTAGCTGGCCATCTAACGAACAGAGTAATGCTTCTGTAACTTATTTATATCCTATAACTCTAGTAACTTTTATATATTGCTGTTGTAGAAGAACAGACCTGGGTGTAATGTCTGCTAGAAGAAGTGCAGAGTCCAGAAATCTCTTCAGAACTATCTAATAACAGTCGCTCTGATCTTGTTTCAAGTGCTGACCCAGAGACCGGCAGTTCTCTTGTGTTCAAGGAAGTTTTTCCAAGCCAACCAGCCTTGGGCTCAAATGGTATCTATATTCATGGTTAGGGAGTGTAGGGTTTTTTTCCCAAGCAGTGCTTTAATTAGTTCTTTTGCATATTCAAATAGGCCCTTGGTTCACTTAAGCTGCATACTTGATAGAAATTTCCATTTTTGAACAAGGTCAGCAGGTGCCTTCCAATTGTCCAGTGACTTCTATTAAAATGCAAACATCCATTTCCTCCCTCCCTACACATGCGCATCGTATTCCTCCAATTAAAATTAGCTTTAGGCAGTTGTTCTGAATAGACTCCAAGGTGCTGAGAGAAACTGTCAGAGAAGTTATTGAAAGCACGTTTGACTGACTGAAATACTTTTGCAGCATTATTGTTTTCCAGCAGTGGAGGGGGAAATGTCCTGAAATGTGGGGGGAAATGTGGCTCGGTCTTATCGCTCTGATAGGCAGGAAACAGACTTTGAGGGAGTCACCCCAGGGCAGAGCAACCCCCAACACTCTGAGTCCAGTTTCTGCCTTTTCTCTCAGTCAGCCACGTCTAGAGCTCTTTGCTTTTCTGAGTGCTATTTTTACCTCATTTTCTTTGTTTTTTCCTCACAGTCTCCTTGGCTCCTGCCACACACACACACAAAAAAACCCCTCTTTCACCTGTCCTTTTCTGCCTTCTATTCTATATTAACTAGACATTGGGAGAGACTTTTGTGGATAACTTTGTAGAGATGCTGTGGCTAGTGCTAGTGATGCTGTGGCTAGTGCTAGTGATGCTGAGGACAGTCCTGGGATGTCGGGAGACTCCCTGCCACCCACCACTTCTACTGGGCTTGTAGCATCCAATGCCCCAGTGGTGGAATACTTTAAAAGTAAGGGACTCTAGACTTTAACACCACTCTAACACCACGTGTTGCGAGAGCTGGGCCTGAATTGGGCCTTGGGAAACAATGAAGGATTGCACTGAGCAGGGGGTAAAAAAGACAAATCTTTGCACTGAGCAGGGGGTAAAAAAGACAAACCTCCCCGCCCCCTCGATAGCAGGCCAAGAGCTTCATTCGGAGTTCTGCAAAAGAAGCCACAGCCACTTCATCTCAATCAGTGGTTTCCCACCAAAGCATACAGTTGATCCCCACTCTCATCCCCGCTTGCCATCACGACCTGCTCCGCTGCAAGAGATCACAGAGAGGGCTGTCAGGAGTTGTTAAGGTGAGGAGCCTCTTTATCAGCCCCATTTTCTCCTGAAGGGAAGGATTCAGCAGTCTCTAATTCTGAATCTGAATTCTGAACTTCTTCACTTCCAAGGGCTTTTAACACAGGTCCCATTTTGGTAAAGGTGTGAAAGCTGATGCAACAGCCGTTTTAAGTGGGAATGTTAAAAATAAGGGAAAGAGGCCAGCAGAGGCTGGATCTCAAAACCAAAGTACTAAAAGAATAAAAAGAAAACCCATGTCTGAGTACACTCCTCAGATGAGGAATGGGAAGGCGGTTCAGTCTCTTCAATAAGGATAGAGTGTGAAGAAGGGGAGCTTTCTGAGGAGAAGGATGACCAGGTCACAGGGGCAAGTCAGCAAGACTTTTTCAGACTAAGGACTTTGGGCTTTCACTATGCAAGAATCTTGGAATTGCCTTGCCCCCCCCCACACCCCGACTAATAACGTGAGATTCTGAATTTCCACAGAAAAAGAGTGATTCTTTCCCTAGGCCAGGTCCTTCTTCCTCAGATATCCCTTTTCCAGCAGACTTCATGAAAGTGGTCAAGGAGGAATGGGCCAAACATGCCACAGTATGCCTGAATCCCCTATCTGTAAAGAGGTTTAATAACTTGCCTAAGCAAGTTATGGCAAACTACAACCTCCATTGGTCGATGCCCCAGTGTCTGCTCTTGGCTCTTTGTCCATTTATGCCAACCATGAAGAAGATACCTTAAAGAATCTAAGAGATGACAGCAGATTCAGCTGTCCCAGTCATAGGGTTTTTCCAGGCCCCACAACAACAATAACAGCAGAAACTTATCTTCAGGAAAGAAGAGCAGAAAATTGCCCCAGTCCTGGCTGCTCATCACAGAAGGCAGGAGGACACCATAACAGATTACTGGGTGCTCACAACTCTAAAAAGTGGCTTTTTGGTAGACTTCACGCCCCTCATAAGTCCTAGGCCCTCAGCATCAGGCTCCAAGCTACAGTATCACTACACAGCTGTGGACGTGTAGAAAAGCATTCTGCTAAAATGTGTGGATGTTCTCAGGCTTCCCCTGTCTTTTCATTTAGTGCAATGTGACGTGATGACCTTGAACAATGATGACATGAGGAGTGTTACATATTCAAAGTCAGGAACCAGCCACCCCCGCTCCCACTCTCACTAATGCCAGTTTGAGAGGAGTTCTTGGTCTTCAAAAATGCTTCTGAATGTACACTGTGGTGTCATCTTGTAATTAAATGGCACAGAGCCATTTGTTTGCCTCTGAATAAGAGATAAGGGCTCCAGCTCTACTTCAAAGGAAAAAAAAAAACAGCACAGAGTTTTGTAGCACCTTAAAGGCTTGACAGACTTTATTGTGGCATAAAGTTTTGTGTACCACCATCCCTTCCATCAAATGCATGACGCATAATCAGACATTGACAAGTGTACATAAATACACGGTGTGGAGCAAAGTCGACACAAAGAGAGGAGCAGGGTCAGAGAGAAACAAAATGCAGAAAGGATTGTGACAATTAGGCAAAAGGCAATAGTTTCAGTGGCAATCAGCAAGGCAGTGTTGGTGACAGCACAAACATGCAAAGTGAATTTATACCCAGGAAAAACTCATGTGCAAAAATAAAAACCAGTTAGCCTTAAAGGTGCTGCCACATTTCTTTTTCTGTCTTCTCCTTTTCTTCGTCCTTGTTATGCTGCAAGAGACCAACATGGCTACTCCTTTGAAATTCTGGTACTGGTAAACTAATTAACACATGTTTTGAAATGAGAAGGATGTAGGTGATAGAATAAAATCGCTTTGTGAATTTGTAATTCAGTGTTTTCCAGGCTGGAATCCCTCTTTGACAATCGTTTGCTTGAAGATGATCACTTTAAGGTCAATTACTTTGTGATGTGTTACATTGAAAGATTCCCTTATTGGCTTCTGGGTTTCCCCATTCCTGATACGAGGTTTGTATCCATTTATTCTTTTGGAAGGAGAATGGTCTATGGTCTGCCTCTGCAGAAGATCTCTGAAGATTGTAACAGGTAGAATACTGTACTCCATAGTCTCTTGAAGCAGTACATTTGGTGATTTATTTGAAAGAATGTGCTGTTTCTTATGTTTCAATAGATTGAAAAAAGATTAGATGGAGAATGAACATGTGATGTTATGTCATTAGATACAGGGATAATGTTGACATCTGGGCTTGTTATAAAGTCTTGCCCTGTGCTCCTATCCTTGTTTTCTGACTTGTAACTAATGAGTAGATGTCTTATATTGGGAGCCATCTGTAAACAATGTATGAATTCTACATATGGTTATGAAAGCTGGACAGTGAAGAAAGCTAATAATAAGAAAAGCTTTCATTTGCTACATGATGCTTGAAAAGAGTTTTATGGATACCATGTGTGATAATGGGGTTTCCCCATTATCCAGATAACAGAGCTTAAGGGAGATAGTTCTCCCTCAGGCATACAAGGGATTAATGGACTACTAGGGTTAGGTTACATTGATTGGAAGTCACATGAGATAGGTCACATGAAATAGTTGCCCAGTTGGGGGAAAAAGAGAGAATCTTCCAGATGCTTCAATGAGAAGTGAAAAAAATCCTCAAGAGACCATGAGGAGGGTGAGGGATGCCAGTAGAGGCAGGCAAGGCAGCTGCCTGGCCCTCCCCAAAATACCATCTCAGAAATGACCAACTGCTGTGAGTAGCTTAGAATGTGTCTAGTTAGCTGCATTAGAGCTTTGTTATTTTGGACAGTTTGACTGATCTTGAGAATCTATCTGTGCTTATAACTACTTGTAACTATCAAGTGTACCTGGGGTAGAAGCCCTTTCATGAGTATTATTTTCTTGTTTACCTTACATGTTTAAAATAAATACTTTTCTGTAAAGCCTCTGTTCCCTCTCCATTCCCACACATTCCTTGGCGCATGTGTGGATAGGATTCTTCTCATGCCAAAAGGGGAGGTGAGGGAAGGGAAAGGATCTTTGAACATAGAGACTGTGAATTCCCAAGCAACGTCCCACTGTGTTTCTGTAGAGTGGGCTAAGTCAGTGGGTGGTGGCGATGTGGAATTTAGAAAATTTGGGGGAAATCCCTAGCTCCTATTCAAGGCCTAAGTCAGCATTGAGAAGGAAGAGGGCCCCAGATAGATGGATGGGTCCAAGAACAAATCAAATCTGAACTCTCACTAAAAGTGAAGATCAAACTGAGCCTGTCGTACTTAAACATGTCATGAGACGACATGACTCACTAGAAAAGACAATAATGCTTGGTAAAACGGAAGGCCATATGGAGAGAGAGATGGCATTACATATGGATTGACTGAATTGAAGAAGCCACAGCTGCCCAGAGTTTGCAAAACCTAAGCACGGCAGTTCATGATTGTGAGTCTTAGAAGTTTCTCATTCATGGGGTCACCCTAAGTCAAAGTTGGCTTGTTAGCAAATTACAATAAGCATTCTATAAACAAAGACAGGCATACCACAAAAGGCTTGTAGGAAGGGAAAAAAATTGTGTAGAATGGGTTCTGACAGAAGAACGAAGTAAATGCAACTGCAAAATCAGGTAAGCAACAAACAACTAGAGGGAAGACCATCCTGCTCGTGAGATGCCAGATCATAAAGCTGCTTTCTGCAGAAGTTGTCTGCACACATGTTCAGTGGTCTACAGGTGGTTTTCTTTAAGAAATTGCCATGTGTACTTGTTCTCTGGAAAAGTTGTCTTCTGCAGACACACATGGCTATATTCCTAGCCTGTCCACATGGCTCTAAACTGAACAGATTTCATGAAATCTTATGGTGTAAAATGCCAGCATTTTATAAGATACTCATTGATAACTTTTCTGTCTTGGAAATAAAATTTATTCCTACTTCACAATTAGTTTGTGTTCTTAGCTCAAAGATCTGTAAGATATCATTTTAATAAGAAGATGCAAAGAAGACATTAGGAGCCTCACAGAAGCCAATTGAAATTTTACACAGTTTTGCATCTACTTAATTTAGATCCTCTGAGATTTCTCAACTCAGTGGAAATTTTAATTAAAACATTTCTCTAGTGCCTACCCTCTGTCCATGTGAAGTGAGCATGAATTTAGCACTGGGAATTCTTGAATTCCAATTTTTTAAAAACTGCAAATTACCACTAATTGAAATGCAGCAAAACCATTTGGACCATCAGCAGCCTCATAAAATGCAAATTTGAGATTGAGTGATCCTACAAAATATTTATACTTTGATTTTTGAAGTGGAAATTTGACTTACTCTCAGCTTGAAGCTTAGTTCAGAATCCTTGTTTGCAAGGTATAAATCCTGTGCAAGAAAAAGGTAGTGAATAATTCTCAAAACAATATCCTTGCACATCAAACTAAAGCCATTTCTGCACTAGGCTATTATAGTGCTATATTCCACTTCCAACATGGAATCCTGGGGTTTGCAGTTTATAGTGGGGCTTTAGGCTTCTGTGGCCTTAGGACCCTCCTTAAACTGCAAACCCCAGGATTCCATAGGATGTTGAAAGTGGAATAATAGCACTATAACAGTATAGTGTGGAAATGGCGTCAGTTTCCCTGTCTGTCCCTTGAATCCACTGCACAACCTGTTCCTATCTCAGTTCCTCTCTGATTTCCATGCTGATTCTTATCACCTCTTATCCTTCCCTTGCTACTTTTCAACCATCTCCAGGTTTCCCAATCTGCTGGGAAACTGCCACCTCTTAACCACTTGAATATGTCTGGGTAGCTTGAGATTGTTAACTAAGATAAATAGGAGTCAAGCTGATATAAAGCCTTCTGCACCCCCTTTTTTTATTGTGGCTTTCCTATCTAACTTTCCTAAAGATAAATAACTTGTATATTAACAAGCAATTTGAGGCATAGTCCATCTAACCAGCACTCTCAAATAACAAAGGCAGACTCAAGGATATTCTTAAATAAGGGAAATATTTATTTCTGTAAAACACAGAAATGTAAAAAAATTAAAAAAAATAAACATAAGCATGTATTTAGGCAGAAATCCTGTGCATGTTTACCTGGGAGTGAGTCCAGATGAATTCACTGGGACATCTGAGTCAATGTGTATAGGATTGGGCTTTAACCTTTAGAAATCTGAGCCAAAATTGGAAGTAATACATGCTATCACAAAAAATATTAGAAATAAAGCCGTATCATCTATCTATCTATCTATCTATCTATCTATCTATCTATCTATCTATCTATTTTCTAATCTGCCTGGTAGAAGAACTGTCAAAGCACTTTCCCCACTGGAGATGGAAAAGACAGCAGAGCAGCCAGGGAAGGGGGAGAAAATGGAATACCTCACGGATTAGGTGGTAGCTAAGGAGATTAGAGCACTAGTGGTACATGGGGAGGAGAGTGAGCAAATGTGTGGGGAGATTGGGTGAGGTTATAGCTCATGAGTAAGGAGGTATAGGGAAGGAGAGACAAGGTAGGCACATGCACGTATGTGTCAGGTCCAGCCCAGTAAAATTAAAATGGATCTAATTGTATTTGCATTGTTTTTACATAGGATGTGCAAGCCACCATCAAATCATGAATCATGACAGAACAGAACCACAACAAACATGGTTCTGGACTTTCCAACAGTACTCTGGTGCCAAAATCTGGATCTGAGGTGTATAACTTCATGATATTTTTGAGAAGGGATGGCTTCAAACCGTCATCAAATCAAGGGCCATTTCTGTGTCTATCAGAATGTTCTGTGATTTGGTGACAATTTGTTGGTGTTCATAAAAAAAAAAAAAATCAGAATCTACAGCTTCATGTGGTATTTTTGTGTCATGATAGTGCCATTCCGGCAAGTGCCAAATAAGTTACTTCTACAGCATAGTTACCAATGTAAGCTCTAATCCAGGGATGGGAATCAAAAGATGCTCCAGATGTGGTTGGACTGCATTTCCCAACATTCTTCAATATTGGTTAGGACTGCTGGGAATTGTAGTTCACCAGAATCTGGAAAGTTGCATGATTCCTACTCCTGCTCTAATGTGGTAGTGATGGTGATGCCCTTGTAAAAATCGGCCGTTGATCTTTAAAAAAAAAAAAAAGATCTGAGATGTAATTCATCCATTATCAGCCATTTTGTTGGTGGCACCCACAGCACTTGTTCAAAGTTCTAGTGTGTCCATAGGCCATAAAGTGTTGAAGTGCCTGCCATAGGGAGAGACATATTTCCTCACTCACAGAGATGCACATCTTGTACCAATTGGTGATATCCAGGTGCTTCCTACCGGCCCCTCCCGAAACTGCAAACCCCAGGATTCCAGAGGAGGTTGAAAGTGGAATCATCGCGCTATAACAGGCTAGTGCAGAAATGGCCTCTGACTGTCAGTTGCTGAAGAAGAGCAGCAGGATAGATCCGTTGCCTTCATGCCTCTGCTTGTGTGCCCCCCCCCGGAGGCATCTGTCTCACCACCGTGGGAACATAATGCTGGGGTGTACAAGGCTTTGGGCTGATCCATCCTGGGCTTTTCCAGTTTCCTAAATTAGCAGAGTCATAGAATCATCTACTATATAAAAGTCAATGTTTGTCTGCACGTTTGTCTATTTGTCTGCGTCAGCATATGATTAGCTGTATGAGGCGAGAAGACCTCATATGATTGGCTGGCTGTGAAGATTCCATGGAATCCTGGGGTTGGCAGTGTAGGGAGGGGCCTTTAGAATTCTCAGCCGGAGAGCTCTTGGGCCTCAGGCAGGTTGCTATGGAGATGAGGCCTACCATCATTAAGGATGCCAGAAAACTTTTGGGAGGCATATGTGAGAAAAATTAAAGTGACAAAAAACAACATAGCCTATTTCCAAACTACACTGTCATAGTGCTATTATTCCACTTTCAACATCCTATGGAATCCTGGGATTTGTTGTTTAAAGAGGGGCATTTAAGAATTCTCATCCAGAGAGCTCTTTGGCCTCAGTAAACTACAAACCCCAGAATTCCACAGGATGTTGAAAGTAGAATAATAGCACTATAACAGAGTAGTGCAGAAATGGCCAGAGTTACAAGGTCTTCACACAGTAGATTGTATGGGTTCCATATGTGAGGAAACTTGAAGTTGAAATTCAAAACAAAAAATGCTTCCAGAAAAATGTAAAGCTATTGCACAAATTCAACAAAAAGAGGGGAAAAAAACAGTACATCAGCTTCACCAGACAACACAGATTGGATTGGGGACTATGTAGAAAAGTTACAGGTACTGGAATAGGCTGGTTGCTATGAAGATGATGCCTAGGAGCAAAGAGGAGGACAGAGTATTCCTGCAGGAACCCGATCTCCATATGTTAACAACTATGAATACAGATTGGATTGGGGAATAAGGGGAAAATTTACAGGTACAGAAATAGGCCAGTTGCTGTGGACATGAGGCCTAGCAGCAAGGAGGAGGATAATATACTCCCTCAGGAACCCAAACTGTGTATGTAAATAACTCTGCATATAGATGGCATTGGGAAATATGGAGCCTCTGTGTTTACCATGCTCAAATGATGCACAGGAGTGGAACATAACTTACATTTTGCTTCCTTGACCAAACAAAGTAGCTGAGCGGTACATCAAAGAAAAGTTTACATCTCCCTTAACTGCTAGAGATATTACAAAACTGAAGATGGAGTTCCTGTAAGTCTTTTACCTCATACAAATCTGCCTGGACTACAGGCATTCTTCACTATTTCTTTGAGCTATATTCTTTGCTTTAGTTTTATGCTCTGTCAACAAGTCCAGAGATGTTTTCTTCTTTTTTGTAAATGACACCATTAGCACTGACATGTTTGCCTCTTGCTCTTGATAATTTGATTGAAAAGTAGGATGGGCTGTGCTCTGCTCAGAAATTGAAGTGCCTCGCGTCTTCTGCATTGCACAAGATGAATATGGTGCCAAGTACCTGGGTGATGATGCCTCCTTCCTGCCTTGGCATGTACCCTAGCTCCCAGCCATCTGTGGGCTCTTTGCTTCTGCCCCGTAATACCTTCATAGCTGGTACATTTCCTAAATAGGTTGTTATAAAGACAGTGTAAATCTTTACCCCACTGCACTTTCCAACAACAACAATAATAAAATACTAAGAGAAAGAAAGAAAGAAAGAAAGAAAGAAAGAAAGAAAGAAAGAAAGAAAGAAAGAAAGAAAGAAAGAAAGTTATCTGAACTCCTAGGAAGCCTGAGAAGAGAATGTGTACAGCAGGATATTCTGTTCCTCTAAGTGACTGGGGAACCCTGAGGCAAAGAGGAATTTGAGAATCAAGCCTGGTTTCACCTCCTAATGGGACTTCAGCTGGATAGCTGGTTTCTCTGCAGACGCCTACCTCTGGGAATGTCTGCATCACCCTTGGCCAATGCCTACTGCTTCTTAGAGAGCCCCTCTTCACCCTTGCCTCAAAGGAAGCATTCCTAATGCAAACCAGGGGACTCCACGTGAAGCATCCAACAGAATTCCATCTTATAGTCCATTGTGGTTTATATTGTCAGAAATGGGGGTCAGCCATTCCTCCTTTGCATGAGAATGCTAAGTGTTATTGCAGTCTTGGAACTGAGTCTAAACTACCACAGACCTTATGGTCACAACATCTAGTGTGATTTTTGGATTTTTCTCCCCCTACCCATACCTGCAGTGTAGTTACAAGATAGGCTAGGTACAAGATTGTCCCTTCAAATAAGAATTCTGTCCCCCCAACAAAATGTTTCTTCAGTCCCCAAATTTCTAGCAGTCATTTCCTCTCCCATCCCTCTTAGTTCATGAATTCTAGGAAATTCAAAAGCTTGAAAAAACAGTAATAGCATTTTGAGTCATCTTAATGTTGTTCAACTGAGGATTTGGTATTTTTACCCACTGATATTTCTGATGAATGTATTCCCCCTCTCTTGCCATTTCTAGGTTGTCTTTCAGTGTAAGTAAAGTTTTCTTCTTCTTTTTTAAATGAACTCTTCCAGAAATCCCTGATTCAGTATGACAGGCTGTGGAGAGGGTTCTTTCATGCCAAGCGGGGTTACTGCATTACTGCTCCTCCTCCTCCTCCTCCTGCAGCTGGCGGGGCTGCAATATTTATCATTATCACAGGGTCCCTTGTTTTTGTTCCTCCTTTATATGTCTGCTTTGCTGTTTGACTTTGGGAAAGTCACTTGCCCTCCTCATGCCATCTGTGAGGTGTCGGATGATAATACCTCCCATGCAGGAGTGCTGAGAGGCTTAATTAATGTTTGCGAAGCATGGCACAAAAATCTTTTTAAGCAACGTTATGGAAGGGTGACAAATGATTGTCAGTAAAGGGATAGCATATGTCATGAGACCCAACACTCCCTTGTTTAAGAATGGCATACTGGAATATGTGGCAGAAGTCTGGACATTCTAAGCACTCTTACCTGCAGTGATTTGGCTTTGCTGCTTGATGGCTGCAATTAGATCTGGTTTAATCTTAGTAACATAATGCTAGCAGAGGAAAGACTGCCCTTTCACATTGGACGTTATAGTGCTCTAATTCCACTTTAACTGCTATGGCAACATTCCAAAATTTGCAGTTTAGGAAAGGGGCTTTAGAATCCTCAGCCAGAGAACTCCTCCTCTGCTGCCTCTGACCAAACTACAAATCCTGGGATTCCATAGGAGGCAGCCATGGCAGTTAAACTGGAATCATAGTGCTATAGCTGGCCAGTGCAAAGGGCTCAAGACTTAACACAGAGTTCTGTTGTGGCATCTAGTGTTTCTAATTCCACAGAAGATTTTACAGTACTGTATGTTGCCATTTTTGTAAGATCCCCAGAATCCAATGTATATAAAATATAGGGATAGGTAGGTATCCAGTCTTCTCTGCCTGTGGCACTTAATTTAGTCCATGACATGAAGAAGTAAATTAGCAATCCATATCATATCATTTCTTTAATATCATAGCAAAGGTAGGGGTAGAGAAGTGGTTTATTGTGCGGGGGCACATTGCTCCCCTGGGCCAAGCTGATGGTCCAAATGATGTCATGGGAGGTGCAGCGTGACCCAAGCCCTGCCACTTTTTTGTCGTCGTCTTGTCCTGCCATCTCCCAGCCACAATTTTCCCCTTCATAAAGGGAAAGACATGGAGCTCCATGCTTCAGAGTTCCACAGAAAGTGCACACTCTCTACCTGTCCCAATTTGGCAAGGACAGTCCCAATAAATCCTCTGCCATCCCATTTTTTCAGCTGTGTTTGAAGAGCCTCACTTTCTCTCTCCTCCTCCTCCCACTTTTCCTCTCTGCCTTCAACTTACTTCACTTATTCCATTAGCTCAGTAGGGCGGAGAAGAGAATATTCTGTGTAGATTCAGGCGAAAGCAAATGGATACAGTCTCTTTTAGCTTGTGTGTTCTTCCTCAATAACTTTTGCCATCCTGACCACTATCTCATGTTGCTTGTCCACACATGTCTCAGCTTTCATCTGTGAAATGTTGGAGGATACAGAGAATACATTTGCTGCCTCTGGTCTGGGCCCAGAAATAATGACAGGGTTTTTGCCTTCCCTTCCCATAGGTCTCATACTAGGAGAAAGGCAAGATATAAAATAAATAAATAAAATACCCAGATGCAGACAAGATGCCCCCTCACTTTCTGCCACCCTCCAGTGCCTCCTACACCACTAGGTTCCCAGCTCCCTACTTGCTTTCCTGACCTCTACACAACCCCTCTTCCCTAGTCTCCTTCTACTTACCAGGCAGTGTGGGGAGGGACAGACACTCTTCTTCCCTTTTCACTGGAATACCGGCTTTCGGCCTTTTCCCACATTTACTCCTCATGAGTGACTCTGGATCTGTAGAAGGCTCAGAGGCATTCATGGGAAGTAGCAAATGGCCCTTCCTATGTCTTGAAGAGAGAGCTGCTGCTAAGAGGAAGTGTGTTTTCATTAAAAGCAGGGGACAAGGATAGCAGGAGGGGTTGGGTGCCTTGGAGAGGGACCGTGCTGACGTTTGGGGTTACACTGCCATATGTGGGCACCATGCTGCCAACCCCAGAGCTATGGCACTGCAATTTGATTCAAAAGAGATACCAGTTTCTAGAGAGATAGATGCACTGGAAGTTTTTTTTTAACAAGTTTTGTGGCACTCTTAAAGATTAATAGATACCATTGCACTTCATCAGATGCATGGAATGGTATCCTAAGTTGGCAGGATCTGATGGACTCCAGCTCATGAAAGTTTACACCTGAGAAGTCTGTTCATCTTTAAGGGGCCACAAAATACACTGTAAAAGCAAAACTTGGCAGCCCAAAAGTTTGATGCAATAGTAGCATTTTTGTTTTCACGCTTTACTGAGTGCTTTTTATTCACTTGCAAAATGTCCCAGAATTTCACTTTCCTCTTGATAACTTTGTATATATCCACGGAGAAAATTAAAATGGGGTGGTGATGAAGAGCATGAATATATCTATATCTATATACATATCATGCACTCTTAGAATTTAATTTAACAGAGTCTGTGGCTGAAACATATGAATCGTCCCAATCTCTTCATAAAATGCTGATGCCATTTTAGTACAATTGAAAGCCATGTACAATAGGATGTTGGAACCTGAGATGACATTTCCAGACTAAGAAGCTTTTCTCTCCTTAAGTAAATGGAAACAGATGAAGGAGCTCCTTTGGGGAAAATCTGCAAGAATTTCCCTTGCACCTCACTCCCTACTTTTCTTAGCTGGGAAAGAAAATTGCTTGCTCCATCTCAATGTTAAGGTCACCTGCCCTCAATCACTGAGTTTTAAGGGGCTGGCCAATCAGATGGGGAAAATGATGCAATGGAGTATTAATAAGTGAGGACTCCCCCAAGTTTCCTGATTGCACTGTAGGATGCATGTAGGTTATTCATTTGGAACAAAATTGTGCTATTCCTTTCTTGAGTGAGCAAGGAACTGGGGTGTGGCAGTGTATTTGCAGGAGGAGGTAGACTGGCTAACCTCAGCCCTGCTTCAGTACACCTAGGATTGGCTGATTAGCTTAGAATTTAGCAGAGGAGGAGAAGAAAACAGTCTGAGCTGGACATCTTGACTCCTAGGACTGGATGCCATTGTGTAAGCCAGTGTTTTATTCATATATTTCTGCAATGTTGCTTTAAAGTGTTCTTTTAATTTAACTGCCCAGCTATATAGAGTCCTAATGTTTATTTTCAGAATGCATGTGTGAGTATGACATAGGGAGGACTAAGTTCAAGAAAACACCAGATGACATCAGATGCTAAATGTATATTTTCTGGACTGGTAAAACATTTTTACTTAGGAAAAAAAAAGAGGCCTCAAAGATCACATTGTGCAATACCTAACAATGTAAGAGTCAAATCTCAAAACTACTCTGATTTGCCCAGGTCAGGTATGTTCCAGCTCACACCTAGGTATTAAGCTGGATGCTTTTTTCTGTTGATGTGGCAAGAATTAGAAGCAGGAGTAGTTGGCTGTATCAGTTCACCTATTCAAATTGCTTCCAACAAAATTTGGAGTACCGTAGGCATAGCTTACCTCAGATCCCTACCTCAATTCTGCTCACATCCTACAGCCTGTGCTGGAAGCCATTGGAGAAGGAATCTCACTTGGATTGCCTGAAGAGTGATATGAAGGACTGCTTGTGAGACAACTGCTGAGGGGGCATTGGAAGCCCACTGCCTATGAGGGATTCTTGTGCCCCCAAAGCCCCCTGGCAGAGCTGGTTTCCACCCATTTATCTGTATTTTTTTGGGGGGGGGCAATTGTGTGTTTTTAGCAAACATGCATTGAGGGTACTCACAAAAACCTACCAGCCTTTGAACATACTTGCAACAACAACAATGACAGAAACACCACTGTTTGGAAATGCACAAAGATCCTCATGTTTGGTTATTGCTTTTCCTTCCTTACTCTCCTCTTAGGGCAAATAAGAGCCAAGGCAATTGATGGTGTGTACCCAAGAAGCCAATTACAAAGAACAAATAAATAACAAATAATGGCAAATAACAACAGATACATAGCAAACAGCAGCCAAGGCAGTTGGTGGCGTGTGTCCAAGCAGCCTCTTACAAAGGAACTTGTACTAGCTACATGTGCCTAGCAAGGCATGCCACCTTCTCCTTCACCAGGCTCATGCTGGCCCCAGCCCATCTCTGATGGCAGAGTCAGAGCCAGAAGAGGGAGCAGAGAGTAGTGTTTTCTAACCTGAGTTTTTAGCTGCAAAGAAGACACAGAGTAATAAATATTGAGAAGATGGAAAAAGGTATACTGAAACAGGGCTGCAGGGGGATAAAGGAAGATAGGGATAGCTGGCGTACAGGAGAGGATGTAGAAGCCTTAAGGAGGGTATAAGTTCGGGAGTGTGAGAGACTGGAATGAACAGTGAAAGTGCCTTCAAGTGATGGGGAGGAAAAAATGATACATTACTCTGACACAGAAGATATGGGAGAAGTAGATGGGAATAACATATTCTGAAGCAGTTTTTGCATATGATGACATCTGGCGAATGTGAGTAATGCCAAGTTGCTGTGCTCTACTAACGACCTGGCTAGTGCTTCTCTCCGGGGAGGACTTTTGATTCATGTCTGACTTGCACTTACAGTCGCATATTGTCTTGTGCTTTGCTGCCCCTTTAAGTGTGTAAAAATACCTGTACGTGGCAAACATATCCTTATTTTCTCTTTTCAAGAGCAGCAGCATCCCGATGCTCTCATCATCAAAGCATTCTGCCATCACAGACTCCAGCACAGCAAGTGGTGCTTGAACTAGGGGGACACATCAGTTGACTGTCAGTCTCACTGGCTCACTTCTGCAAAGAGGTCAAAGTACTTTAGCAATGCAGCATGTCCACTGCTGCACTGAACACAAACTTGGTAAAAGGACAGTTGCTGAAATCTTCCAAAGCTGCGTATTGGTTTTATTATGGCAATCTAACAGTTTACTGCTGCATGTAGATATGTATGCAAACACCGGATGATTAGGAAACAGCATGTCAAGGGATCACCTTTAGCTACAGATTCTTCAATTGAAATAAAATAACTCTGGTGACCATCTTGGGATTTCCACTGACAGAACCTTAAATGTACAAAATCAAGGACAGCAAAAACTCTCCTTATAGTAGTAGCAAGTGATGAAAAGGCAGAAGAATGGATTTTTACTGGTGATTATCAATGAGTAACTAATGTTAGATGACATTAGAGTAAACCAGGCAGTGGATATCTGGGTAAATCAGGCTGGTGTCCTCCAGCTTTTTCTGGACTGCAGCTCTCATCACTCCTGACCATTCTGATTGGTGCTGATGGGAGCTAAAGTCCAACAAAACATCTGGAGGACTACAGTTCCTCACTCCTGAAATAGACCAAATGAGCCATATAGCTGCATGTTCAAGAAGCACATTCTGGGAAAACCAAAAGTTTGCAAAGTGGCTGAAGGTGGCAGGATGGTCGTGGGTGGCCTCTGCTTGACAGCTTCCTTTAAGCTAGGAATTTACTTCTTGTTTCGCTCTAATTTGCATTTCCACATTTTGCTGTCCAAAGCAAGCAAAGCCTGTGCTTGTCCTGTGACAAGCAGTTTGCTTCTAGCTTCACATTTCTTTAATTTGATTGTGACAAATGCCTGCAGCCTGATTTCATTTTTCAAATGTGCCTTCTCTCCCCCGCCATACTTTGTGACAGGGCAGTTTATAATAATTGAGGTTATGAGACGCCACCTTTTCCCAACAGCAGCAGTGTAGAGACTGGCAGGCAGAGAGGCAAGTGCTCCAACAACTTGAATGCTATGGGCTGAGCTGAAGAGTACTCTCCCTTACTACTGCCAACACCCCTTCCAAAATCTATTTCTCAAAAGCACTTTAAAAAGAATCTTGCCTTCATTTGTTTTTCTGCTGGGATTATAATGAGAATGACCATACTGCTTCCAGGCTCCTTGGAGGGATTCACCAGCAAGAGAGAGCTGGGTATGAAAGTAGAATAATAAAGGCCTGAAAGCCTGGTTTGACAGGGAAGATTCAAACCAGCAAAAATGGGCTAGCACATTTATAGACTGCTGGAGCCAAAGGGTGGTGGCACATAGCAAGAGAAGTGACTTTCAGACCAACAGGGTGGTGAGACTGTTCCTGGAGTTATCCATGGTACTGAATCTTGATCCCAGTGTAGATTCAGCACTGTGGATAAATCCTTTGAAGTTCAAACTAAAACCCAGAGTAGATTGGCTGTCCCTCTGACGTGAGAGCCAGAAACTCGCACTGGTGATAGAACAAGCCCTGCCAAAAGCAAACATAGAAAAACTCCTTCTGAATCATGGTTGCTGATAAGCTTCCACTGGAGGCATGCCATGCCGAGAAATCTTGGTGAATTCTGTACTAATAAAAGCACCCACATTCTGCAAAAAGGAAAGCTGGATTCCATGCAGTGGAATATATCATGTAAAGTGGAAGGAAAGGAGCTCTGTGTGAGTGTGTGTGCGTGTTTTGTTTCTTAATGTAGTTCTTGGAACTTGGGTTGACTTGAGCAGATCCCTTGCTGATAACCCACCCCACTGCCAACTGTGATATCTTTCTGAAAATTAGAAATGCTGCCCCTTGAACATATTTCTTCAGAACAGTCCACTCAAACGTGCTTGGGTGTGAATTATAGTGTTGCCTAATAATTAAACTGCCACTGAGGAGAGATGGTGGCAAATACCAGAAGGATCATACCATGTTAGATTTGTGTCACTTAAAAACAACAACAACAAAGTACATTGTGCTGTAAGAGTGTTTATTTTGTTTTTGATAAGAAGAGCTGCTTTTTAAAGAAAAAATTCCAGGACAATCATGCAGATTCCAGAATTAGAAAGAAAATATTGTTGTTTTTCTTCTGACAAAAGAATTGAGCACATTAGCTTGAAGTGAAAATGGGAGAGGGGAGTAGACAAATGGTAAGCCTGCTTCTTTTGTTTCTTGGGGGCAAAAGTACTTCTTCTCACATTGTGAAGGTAACAGGGAGGAGCTGCAGCACTTTCCATAGAACTGGGGAGGTGTCATTGCCTGACCTCCTCCCCAGTATCAAAAGAGTTAGTAATTCTGCAGTGGTGCTTTGCACCAATAAAATGGGCGCAGAGCCCTGTGTGCCTGCCTCAGAGCTTCATTCTAATCTGGCTGAGGTGCATCTCTGTACCTTAAGCCCAGGCCAATTTTATAATAATTTGTCTGCATGGCTTTGTCTGGAGAGTTTGCTGGAAAACTCTAGCTTTCTCCCACAGAGCTGTTGTTTCCTGGGCTTCTTAGGGAGAACAAAGTCAGTCTTGGCTCTACTAAATAAATCCACAGCTTGAAAGGTCAAGCCAGGCCTACCATTAAGGAGAGTGAGTTGGCTGCCTCAGCTGACCACTGCTAAGGGTAGCACTGCACCATGGCTGTGCCCCCTGAGCCCCCAAACTATTCTTCTTCTTCCTCCTCCTCCTCCTCCGCTGCCACCGCCGCCACCAGATGCTGCCGCCATCCCAGTGCTGCTCAGCAGTGGCAATGTTTGCTTGCTGTTGGCCTATGCAGCAGGCTGGTTGGCTGCCCCACCTGTTTGCCTTCCCCCAAATACATTACAATAGCACTGGAAGGCGGCCTTGACTGAATGGGAAGGCAGAAAAATAGCCATCCCCAGCCACAACTTTCTGGCAGCCATTGCACACTCCGCATACCTTGCTCTGCTGTTTAGGGATGCAGGTTGTTTCCTGTCCCTCTGACAGGACCATTTGTTTGAGGTGGTGGCCCAAAGATGTCAAGAGAAGCTCTGGGCAAGGCAGGGCAAGAACTGCACATCACATAGGCTTCCTTGGCTTGCACTCTGTTGCCCTGTTGTCCCCCTGTATTGAGAGGAAGTTCCAACAGACAGTCTAGCTGACTTTTGCACATGGATTGTGTGTCTTAGGGTGGGGTGGACGGTCAGGAATCTATCTTGCCCTTTGCTTTTAGGCAGTGATGTCTTGTGCAAGCCCTATTTGCATGAAAGCAGAAGTGTTCCTGAGTGGGAGAGTGTCCCTTAGCAGTTCCTCTTCCATACCTCTTACCTCAGTCCTCAGAAAGTGGACTTGGTTTGGCCACACAGTGCCTGGGAAGGAACTGAAGCAAGCTCAAAGGGACAGGAGTTTTTAATTGCTCCCCCCGCGTAGTAGCTAAATACAATCATCATCACATACAGGCAAGGGAAGGAGGAATGGGAAATGAGTTTCTATTCCTGCTTTAATTAGCATATAAACAAGATATGCAAATGAACTCAGCCCTAGTGTTTTGTTTCCTCTCTCTGGCTGCCAGGGTGGGCCAGCTGTTTTTCTCAGTACCCAAGGGGTGGTGGGCGAGTCAAAAAACGGAAGCATCAATATCCACCCAGCCCTTTTGAGGACACGGGCTTGATGGGCCATTTTTCTTGGCATAAAGTACAGCCACAGGGCTGCCAGCAGGGGCAGTAGCACATTGCTATCTAACACGTCCAGGCCATCCATCAGCTGCTCTAAGATGACGCCCAAGAATTAGATACTGTTCTCTTTTGCAGTTTTGCTGTTAATTGGGAACAGCAGCCCCACCATCATTACTGAAGGAAATTGCTCCCTCTGAATCATGCCAACAGTCTCAAGGGCAGTATTGGACCCACAGCATCTGAGCTCAGAAGCAGAATTATTTAAAGTTTATTAAACATTATTATCAGAATTACTTAAAAGACTATTGGGAAGTGTTCAAAGAATGCAAAATAGTGCTAATAATTAAATGTCTTTATTTGCTTTGAGGACAATCACTTTCTATTTTATTCTTTTGGCAGGTCAGCATTCCTTCTCTGATTGTCAAGGTCAATGGTATGTTTTGTCTATTTCTCAGCTTCTTTTTGCATGACTTTTAGACCAAAGGTCTAAATGCAAGTATGTTTTAAAAACAAAGAAAGGACAGCCTTGCCAAACACCTCTTTGCTGGCTGAGCTGAGATGCTTGACCCTGGCTATAAATTGGCCCAGTGCTTAACCCTTTTCATGCCCTCTGCATTTGGCCAACTTGCTGACCAATGCGGTTGGGTGGGCAATCAGTTTGCAAAAGCCAGGGTGAATCATCTATGCTGTCTCCCCAAATGCAATCTTACTGCATGTTTGCTAGAATGCTTTTAAATATACTTGTTTGTGTGTGTATTTTTAATGCACCCCCGCCATGTCTCTGAATTTGACTTTTCTGCAGTGGTTTACCAGCAGTGTAAGGCAAGTGGCAGGTGGGGAAGGATCTGTCCAGGGTTGTAGTGCTGGTAACTAGGGGGAGATCCTGAGTTATCAGCTCAGCCAATCCACCCCCTGCTAGGTCAGGACGGAATCTGTGACGGAAGATGCATTAGGAAGCACTTCAGCCAAGCAAGTACTTAACTATAAGCACATGATTGGGACTCTTGTCATCTAGAGGATTTCAGCATCCGTTTAAGTGCTTTGCAGCATCAGAGCAGGGGGAGTCTCATGTCTGCAACATGCATCTGAGTGCTAATACTGGATCAAGGACACCACAGTTGAGTCTGATGATGCCTTCCTTCATCCTGGCCGTGACGACTGCCTCTTCACTTGCCGAGTCAATGGTCTTAGCTGGCTCCGGAAAGCAACAGCCCTCCATGCCTTTTAAAACCAGGAAGATGGCATTATTTATCATTTGCCTCCTTTATTTATAAAGCCTCATCCACTCCACCCTCTCCACAGAGGCTCTGGAAGGTGGCGTACAAGCAATTAAAACAAAATTGTGCTGATAAATAAATAACATTTAAGTCATCAGGCTGTGAAGCAAAATGTCACCATGATGGCGGAAGTGCCCTTTGAGATACTCAGTGGGGGCGGGGAGGGAGGAGGTGTAGAAGAGAGTGCCTTGTGTTTGTAGAAATGAAATCCTGGCTTGAGCAGTGAGTGAAAGGATGAGGTTGCCCATGTTTTTCCAAGGCTGAGTTACTCAGAAGTATGAGGTTGCCAGGTACAGGCCCTGAGACGTTGAACAAGTTTATCTCCTTTCAGAATTGCATAGAAGGGGGTGGAACCCTGCCAGGTTCTGCAGGCCACATTCACTGCAGCACCACAAAGATATTTTAAATTAATTCAGGTCTGCAAGTCTAGGGTATTAAAGGAACTTGCAAGTGTCATTTCAGAGCCTCTCTTTGTTATCTTTAAGAGTTCCTGGAGCAAAGAGGAGGAACCTACAGATTGGAGGGGGACAAATTATGTCCCCATTTTGAAAAGGGAAAGAAAAAGGCCAGGCAAAGGTATCAACCCAGTCAGCTTGACATTCATACTAGGGAAGATGCTAGAGCAGGTTGTTAAACTGTGGGTCCCAGGGAACTTAGAAATAAATGCCATGATTGTTAAGAGCCAGCATAGGTTTCTCCAACATTGTGTCAGTCCAATTTTTTCTTTTTTTCTTCTTAATAGAGTTACAAGCTTGGTAGATTGGAGGAATGCTCTCGATCAGCTACTCCAAGTGGTGGTCTCTAGACACCATGCCAATCCCTTGTGAATTTCCAGGAAAGAAAAAAAACAATGGTAGCCAATCGTAGTGCTGGTCCCTTCCACATTGGCATGCATGCATGCATCCATTTGTTTGTTTGTTTGTTTGCTGGTCTCCCACATCAGATAGCCTGAGAATCACTGCCCTAGATGTTGTGTGTCTTGATTTTTGAAAGACTTTCAAAAAAGTTCCCTATGATATTCTTGTAGACAAACTGGCAAAAAACTATTACATAAATTTGTAGCTGAATTGTTTGAACCAAAGAATCCTCAACAATAGCTTCTTGTTATCCTGGATAAAAGTAGCAGGGGTGGAGTGGGGGGGGCGCTGTAGGGTTCTTTCCTGGTCCCAGTGTTCATCTTCTCCATAAATGACTTGGATGAAGAACTAGGGAGCCTGTTCATCAAATCTGCAGATGACACCAAACTGGGTAGATTAGCTATTACCCTAGAAGATCAAATCAAACTTCACCTCAGCAGGTTAGGGAGCTGGCCCAGAACTGACAAAATGGATGTCATCAGTGATAAATGTAAGGTATTACATTTTGGCAGGACAAATCAGCTGCACAAATATAGGATGAGTGATATCGAGCTTGACAGCGGTGTGTGTGAAAAGGATCTAGGGGTCTTAACAGATCACAAGTTAAACACGAATCAGTGCTGTGACTTTCAAAACTTTCCTAGTTTCTTATATCCTTATCACAAACCTGATAGATGCCACTTGTGCTTTTTTTTAAAGCATGTGTGTGGGTTATAGGCACATGCATGTTTTGAAGTCCTGACTTGGCAGTGTGTGTGCTTATGTGCCTTCAGGTTGCCTGCCGACTTATGGCAACCCTATGAAGTTCATAGGGTTATCTTGAGCAGGGAATACTCACAGGTGGTTTTGCCAGATCCTGAAATACAACCTACTGTGCCTGGTATTAGCTGGTGGTCTCCCATCCAAGTACTTACCAGTGCTGACCTGGCTTAGCTTCCAAGATCTCTTTAAGGTATTCCCAGTATCAATAAATTAGAGTGAGCTATGACTGACTTTGTGCTAATTGCTGCTACCCCAGCAAAATCCCTTGTTGCACTGTGCCTTTTTTCCTCAGGAACCAGAACCTTCCTTCCTTCTCAAATGAAGTCAGGGTGGCCTTCTCTCCTACTTCAGACCACAGTCCTCTGTTTCAAGGACTGTCAGACAACAGTCCTGTGATTGTAGTCACCCTCCATTTGAGAGACTGTCCAGTTCAACTCCAGTTTTAAGATCAAAACCTCTCAGATGGGTGAACAAAGGGAAACTTAGGCCCTGATGCAAATCTGGCTCTCCTAGGGTTCCAATCCATTGCTCTGGGGTTTCCTTGCCCCTTCTTCAAGATGCCAGTTAATTTGGTGGTTTCCTTGCTTTTCTGTTCCCCATTCTGGAAGCCTGAAATGCCAGTCTCATGTAAAGCTCAATTACTGGTTATTAAAACCTTTAAACTAAAATATGGCAGTATATATTTTTTTTATATTCCACTCTGACCTTTGGCCTTGCCCTGCGCTGGAATGAGGCCCCTGAAATGAATTTGACTCTTAGGCTGGAAAAGGCTACCCATCCTTGCTTTACATTTGGAAAGAGAATGGGTTTCAGGAGGCAGCCCTCTATTTGAAGGCATTCCTTAGTCCAAGGTGGAGGAGCCTCAAAGTTGCCAATAAAACTTTGTTAAGACCTGAGAGGCAAACTAAGCAGTCCAGATCCCACCTGGTCACAATCTTCCCCACTGTGGTTATATGTGTTGTATATCTATTTAAACATAGCAATTATTTCTAATCCTGAATTTCTACTTGTTAATTAACAGTTGCAAATTTTAGGTAAATCAGTGCCTTCTCTTTTGGGTAGGACCCCTAGCTGTAAACCCAACCATGGCAAAAACTGCTGTACAGACAAGCTCCCAGTGTCCTTTGTTTCAGATATTGAAAGATTGGAACTTGGCCAGAGAGATCCTGTCCGTTACTGGAGCTCCACTGGCATTCAGGAAAAGCTCCTCAACAAGCATCAGAGGAGCGAGCAGGGACCCATTGCCGCTTTAGACCTTCTCCTGCCCAAAGCTTCATGTTGCATGCCAGACCCTGCAGCTCCTTCAGAACTCCACTGACCCCTTTACGGCAGGGCCAGAGCTCCTGTGTGCTTTCTGTTTAGACAGCGAGAGAGTTAGGTACGCTTTCTTAATTTGGCACCCGCCATAGGGCAAGGGTAATAATGGGAAGGGCCATGATAATGCTTTTGTCTGTCTGTGACAGAATGATGGATTGGAGCACAAAGCAGAAAATAGGAGTGGACATTTTAAAATGCTTTCCCCAGCAGATTAGAATTTCTTTTCATGTTCCAGCATGATACTATTGCAGAACATATGTCAAAAAGACTGTGCAAAACAAGAGCAGTGTTGTAGTGGCATCAAAAGTGGAAAAATGTTATTCCTCAACAATATAAAATGTTGCTTGCTGTTGCAAGTTGCAGTGATCAGGCATCTCCTTCCCATTTATGACTGGGGGAGATCCACTGTTCAGAGTTCCCCAAAAACTGGCAGCAATACAAGACATTCCTTGTTGCAATCCTGACTCTCCTGGCAGAACAATGCTTGAGCCCATCCCAATAGGTTTTTAGCAAGTTTGTTCGCACCAGTGGGGATGCGGGGGGGGGGTAGGAGCTGGTGGCCGCCATTCCGTGTTTCCATCATCCTTTAAGGCTCATCACCACCTTTTTCTTGACTAATTTCCTCAGGGCTGGCACAGAAGGGGAAAAAATGGGAGGGGGAGAGAGACCTTCCCTAAAAAGAAAGGAAGGGCACGTAAAATGTTAGAAACAGGGGTGATTTTGATGGTAGTTCCCAAAACGCCGTTCTAATGTGTGTATAGTATCCATATACCCTTGGGCGAAAATACTGGCAATTGGTTTCCCTGACACCGTTACCTGTGGTGTGTTTTTTAGTCATATTGAAATACGATGAGATAGCCTTGCCAGTCCTGTTTATGGGAGTTGTCTCTGAGAAACAGAGTTTTCTCTCTTCTGCGGAGCAGGCTAGTAAGATAATGTCATATAGTTGGACTGTTTAATGCAGTTAGTAAGAGTGGGAGCTTCTGTAAATATCTGGACAACGCGTTTTGCCCAAACACCTGCCTATATTGCTGCCTTTGGAAGACATCCTCAGTGCCTCACTTGGTTAATTCAATCGGGAGTCAACATAAACAAACAAGATTATGTTGGTGAAATGCCTATTCACAAAGCAGCCCGGTCTGGTAGTATGGAATGTATAAGTGCCCTTGTGGCTCATGGAGCTCAAATAGATAATCCTAGAAAGGGGGAGCATTCCATATAGAAATTGCTGAAACTACCACAGGTGCTTCTCCGAAAACCTTACAGTTGTGGCATTGAATGTTCAGTATTGCTTCCTTTCTGCACACAAGGCATACTGTTGAGCTTGAGAAATGCCAGTGGCCTGACAGCAGCAGATCTTGCACATACCCAGGGCTTCCAGGAGTGTGCTCAGTTGCTCTTGAACCTCGAGAACTGCCCACTGAACCATTTCTGTAACAATGGCAATGGGCTTCATCAGAATATGAGCCCTAGCCTACTCAGTAGAGGCATAAACCGAAAGAGAACCTTTGAAGATACGTGCAGTGTTGGAATGAAGAAGGCCAGGACTGAAGGTCACAGTTTTGGTGGCTTAATACCAGTGTCAAATGGAGGAAGTGAAGGAGATGCTGACAACATGCATGTTGATAGAGAGATTACTGTTATATCAGATATCAACTGCTGTAACACCATATTGAATGCATTGACTAATGGACATACCATCAATGGACATTTGGACTTCACTTCCCCAGATCAGCTCAATGGATTGAGTGCCGGGCGCGAAGAATGCCTAACATTGATAGTACCTAATGCACTAGCTTCTGCTCATAAACTTGCAGTCAATGTTGGCAATAATGTTCAGGAACCAGAAAAGGTTCCAAATGCTGCTTCTGATATGTGTGGTTCTTTGCATCTAAATGGAAGCCCAAGTAGCCTTGTGTCGAGCAGGCCCTCATGGGTGGATGATCTTGGAGATACATTGCACTATGGACATTACTATGGTTTTGGAGATACTGCTGCAAGTTTTCCTGAACTTAACAGTGTTGTTGAGCATTCCAATTCTGTTAAAGTTGCACAGAAATATGATAATACTGTCTTGGGTACAATGTATCTTTACCATGGTTCCTAAGTTGTCAGTATGACATTTTTGTGGAAATCATACCTACTTTGGAAAAGTACTACTTTACAAGGTAATTTGGTTGGGAGAAGCTATCATCTGAAGGATGCAGCAAGTGACATTTTTTATGCATTGTGTAGACTTTAGCCCTTTCCGCACATGGGAAAGGAACCGTGCAAAAACGGGACTCACCGGACTTCTTCAGCATCTGGGCGAGTCCGTCGGGACGAGGAGCAGTGTAAGCTCATTGCTCTGCACTGCTCCGGCATTCAAAATGGTGGCTTCCAGTTGCTGGAGGCTCTCCACCAACCAGAGAAGCTCGCCAGCCTAAAGCCCGCCCCCAGCAGATCTGCAGGCACGCACTAGTGTGTGCCCGTAGATATGTACCGGAGAGTGGCGACGGAGCAACACGGGGTTGCGCACTCCGTGCTTTTTAAAAACCTCTTAAAAGAGGTTTTTAAAAAGCACACTGCGCGACCAGTTCTGGTTGCTCTGGAGCGGACTGAGGTGCGGAACCACGAAAAGTAGTCCACCCCAGTCCACTCCACGGTGCAGAAGACCTCCGTTGGAGGTCACTCTGCACCGTTTTAATAGGCCGGTGTGGAAAGGGCCTTTGATGCTTGACAGCCTTATGCTTCTAATTTTGCATGCATGGGATTCATTAGATTTATGACTAGGTGCTTTTACAATGGATTGTTCTTTTTTTAATGACAAGTTCTAGTTTTTTATTTTTTTACTTCTAAACTATAAACACTCTACTTTAGAACTTTGTTTTCACTTTCATTAAGCTGTTCTAAACCTAAACTCTGTAGAGCAAAGTTCAAGTTTCTATATTAGCACAGTGCAAGTTCTCTGGTTTAACACTTTTAGTTGAGATTATGGTAAGCAATATCAGTGCCAGCTATGACTATGCAAAAAGTGGGTGGTGACAGTAAAAATATCTGACATAATCTGTTTGCTTACTTCACAAAAGAGAAGTTGATTTTCTTTTAATATTTACAAATTAACTGCTTAAAATAGTTTTTAGATGGTTCAAACCACATTATACCACGTGGTTCCTTAGTATAAACCTGTTAGAAGAAGCAGGGGCTCTTTTCCTTTTGTTTCATTGCAGATATGCATGATATTTTACCATAGCTCACAGAATAGCATGTTGATACTGTTCTACTGTGTATGTCAATTACAAAAAGAAATGTTAATATGTCTGGTCAATATATTTCAGCTTTGTTATGCTATGTGCATATATTAAGGATTTTTTTTCATGTTTTTTAAAGAGAAACACATTGCTTTGAACTGTTGAAATGTTGTGAATTTCAAGCCTAGTGCAGAGGCTTTATTATTTTGTTTTTAAGCCAAATATGATGGAAATATATTGTTTGAAGGTTGAACAAGTTGTTTGTATATGCAGAATAGCTACATGTGCACTGCAAAACTTTGTAAACTTATTACTTTTGTGATTTTTGGTAAAATTAAGATGGATGAAGAAGATGTTGAATTATAAGCTGGTGATCTGTTTAAACTGTGTTTGTATCTTTTTGTTTCAAAAGGGACTGTTACTCTGTATGTTGGGGGTCCCGGGAGGGGTGCCCAAATAACCAAATAAAATACAAGCTGGGGGAAATTAAGCTTGAGCACTCTCTTAAGCTAACGAAAGGCAGGGTAACTTCAGCTAGGATCTTGTACCCTATGTCTACGGCTTCAGGTCAGAGAGCGTAGCCAGACAAGTTTTGAAGTAACACAATAACAGTTTTATTGAGTGATAAACAGTAAACAAGACAACACGCACACTAGCTAACTGGAAAACAGAAACAGAGAGCTTTTAGGGAATGGGTAATATGACACCTGGTCTCGTAGTCCTGGAGAGAAAGATGGGATTCCGGGAGAGAAAGCTCAATGGAGTTCGCTGAGGGGAAAACTTCACTGGACAGAGTGGCAGCAAGGCTGGATGGAAGTCCAGGGTGATCCAAAGTGTTCCCAAAAGTGGGGACTTTTTATAGGGTGGATTTTACCCACAGGCTATGCTATGCTCAGTGAGAACAAAAAGGAATTTGGAGCTGGACAAAGGACTTGGAAAAGGTCAGGTTTTGCATGATTAGCTTAGCACTTAACGACAATAGCGTGGCCAGTACGCTGATGGCCTGACATAAAGGAATGGTTCGGCTCTTGGCCATGCAGCTTTGTGTGGATACACACCGAACAAAGCCAGTTTGCAGGGAGGTTTTTCCCTAAAGCAACGGAGAGGCTTAAGTTGCCTGCCTGAAAGAGGTTTGGAATGTTTACCCATTAACGGCCGTGCCTCAGACATGCTTGTCCAGAGGATCTCTGCAAACATGTGGAGTAGGGTGGCAGAGAAAGGTCAAGCAAAGGCCAAATTATTTGATATCAAAAGGATATCTAGTGCTCTCGCCAGACATAACATAACTGGAGTAACAGGACCTTTACAATTGAATTTTAAAAATAAACTCCATCTTGCATTATCCTGTAGGACTTTTGTGCAACATCAAAAATAAATAATAAATAAAAACAAGCCTTTGATAATGGCCAATGGACAGTTCTTATTCATCTAGGATATCTTGGCTGAGTTCTTCACAGCTGATAAACCTATCTTGGACTATAGGTCCAGGCTCACATGCTCCTCCAAACCCAGCTCCTAGTCCCTGCGCATATGGTATTACTAATGTCAGAGAGAAACTATATTAGACCCTTTGCTCTGATAGCTAGATTTCTACATTCAGGGTCTGAACTGATACAGTCCGGGCACTGGTTGACAACCTCAATCAGAACTACTCACTTAGGTTTAAAACATTGGTTAATAGATAATTGGTTTAATAAAGATTTTACATAGTTTTTGGTCTGGACATTTTGCCTTTTTATTTATATTAATTACCAGGAAGAGCAGAATATCACAATATATATAGAGAGAGAGAGAGAGAGAAAGAGAGAAAATAAATAGTATAATTAATTTTAATTTATTCATTTTCTAGTATGCAAGTGTGTTTTCTAGGTTTAGACCAGAGCTTTCCAAACTATTCATGACGGTGACACACTTTTTAGACATGCATCTTTTGCGACACAGAAATTTCAGTTTTACTAGCAAACTGGAGGTTAAGCTAACTCTTTATAAGAGATACAGACATACATAAATTCTAATAACTAACTGTGTGGGAACACAACATATCTCATGAAAACTTTTTATGTATTTTTAAAAATATATTATTTATAAATAATAACATACCTTTCCAAGACTGTAGGCAACACGCCCACGCACTTCAGGCGACACACTAATGTTCACGGCACACTGTTTGGAAAGCCCTGGTTTAGACTGTACCCTGAGCAATCTTTGATTAATGCTTCACTAAAGGCCCTACAGGGGGAGCTGTTTCTTTCAGGAAAAAAAAAAGATATTAGAAGTACTAATAGAAGTTACAGATGCTCTTTCTACCACATTAGCCAGCCTTTTCCAATTTGTATGCCTACCTTATATGAAGCTCTAGAATTGCAATACTTTTGACCACTAGCAGGAAAGTAATACAAACTGTCCTACTGCACATCTCCCACAATATGCTGGCAGGTGACTTTTTAGAAAGGAAATGAAAGAAGAAAGGAGGAGGAGGAAAAGTTGCAACACTGCCCTAGCTGCTGCTCACCAAGGGCCTTCTCAGGGACTGTTCCCAAGCGCTGGATCTCCTTTCCCAGAGAAGCCAAACAGGCTCCCCCCATGGTGCCCTTCTGACAGAAGGTGAAGACTTTTTTTTCTTTTCTTTTGACAGACCTTTGGGGAAAGGCATACCCTCCAACATTTCACACAAGAAAACGAGCACATCTGTGCCCAAGCAGCATCAGAGTGTGGTCCAGTGCCACTAGGGCAAAAGGTATTAACAAGAAAGATATACACAAAACAATTATTTTAAGCAAAGAAGCCCTGGAATTCAGATACTGGGTTTAGGGAAGGAGACAGACAGATCAGATCAATAAATACATGCACACAGCATGATCAAAAAATGTATAAGGTTATATTATAATTTAATTTAAAAAAAATGCCTTACAAAATCAGCACAAATTTACAGCTCCACTCAGATCTACTGTACAAACACCATGGTCATTCCCACCCCCTCTGACTAATGCATATTATCGATTATGTCACATTCCAGCTTCCTTTTAAATTAACACTCATGTGGCCACCTGGAGCCCAGCATGGTTTCTCAGCCTAACCTACTTCACAAGGCTGTTCTTAGAATAAAAACAGGATGGGTGGGGGAAACAACGGCAGTACTTCTAGCTCCAGGAGCTAAATGGGAAGCAATTAGTTAACAAAAATATATTTGGAAAAAACATGACTGTCATGAAGAAATACTAACACTCCAGTTTAGAATGTCTTAGGCTACAAACCTATACAAATTTACCTAAGAGGACTTCCCTCTAGGACTTGCCTCTGAGTGGAGATGTGTGTGATTGCATTTTTAATAAAACTTTGCTCTTCAAGAAAAGTAAAGAAAAAGAAAATAAGTATGCTGCAAACATCTCTCCCAGTGTTTAACCTGTAGAAGTTTCAACTTGTACAAGTACAGTGATCAACCTGTACAAGTTATGTTTCTTTCTGTGGCACTCTAGAGCCCTGACCCACAGAGAGGATTAATAAATCAAAAGGGAACAGGGCGGAGAGAAGAAAACCAGTAAGATTAGGCCTTAAAATATAAGGCTTGTGCAAGTCTCAAAAGTAAAAATCAGAGAAAAATTAAATCAGGAACATTTTTTTTCAATGTTGGTCAGATATTAGGGAAATTAGTAGTGGAATTCATGTAACTTGTGAGAAAGTCTGAGAGATCACCTAGTTCAAAGTTTCAGGGTACTGTAAATCAAGGAGAAATCTCCTTAAGGAAAGCTCTTTTAGCTTGCAGGTCTCTCCTCCTTTTTAGAGAATGTGTTTATTCCTTTTCCCTACCTGAAAAAAAACTATGGAATCACAGAGTCAGCATTTTCTGTTACAAAGTGAAGAGAGGCCGCAGCACTTTGCTTTTGTGTGAGCCTGCTGGGAAGTTCAAGGCTCCACCCCTTCTTCTTTCCCTCTTGTTGAGCTAATTGAGTGCAAACTACTTTTGCACTTTGAAGTCAATTTGCAGGGACAGAAGTAAGCCAAAGATAAAGGAAGGAAGTGGGAAGAGGAGAAGGGGCGAAAGGACAATTCAAAAGCAGTTGAGAAAATGCATGGCAGAGGATTAATTAGGACAGTTGGAGGGGATGGGAAAAGATTTTAATGATTGTGCTGTACTGTTTTTTTTTCTTGCTTTTTTTTTTTAGTAGATATGCTTTTAATCACTTTCCATTGTATTGATAGTTTAATTATATTTTATGTTTTCATTGATGAGAGCTTTTGTCTCTGTCTGGCTTAATTTTATAGGCACCTTGAGTCCCAAAGCTGAGGAAAAGATAGGATATGAATAAATAGAAGAAGAATAGTTGCTTTGTGTGTAGTGTAAGATCTGAGTTGGATTTATCAGACTAGACTGCTGTCCTTTCCCTTCTGTAAATTGGAAACCTGTAGCTTGCAATCTTGATATATTCTCTCTCTCCCCCCCACACACACACACTGACTGCATGGAGCAACTATGATCCCTACATATTTTCTTTCCTTCTGAGCTCAGCCAACAAGGCACTCAGTTACTGACAGTGGGAATATATATGTTTCTGCTTGTGATTTTGATGAGGTATTTCTGTCAAAAGCAGCTGAAGCTGATTGATACCAGAGTGGATCAAATGCTTCTGTATCAGTACAGGAAATGCCTTGATTCCCTTCAGGATAAACATCTGAGATAATTACTATCTTGAATATTATGGAAGTCAGTCACCAAAAACATGTGATAGTTGTTTGATTTGCAAAATCTCAGAAGTGTCTTGTTAGAGTAGGTGGTTCCCATGTTTGAACTTCTATTGGGAGACAGCTCTCTGAAAAGCTTCTCTTCTCCTTTACAAAGAGATCAAATGCTTCCCACTCTGTCATCCTCCCCTCTGATTCCCTCAAGGCACCCTTGCCTTCGATATTATCCCCACATAGAGCCTTTGAGTGGCACGGGGGATTAAGCTATTTCCCAAGGAGATGACACTTGCTCATGGTTTAATTTACAGCTGAGCCTGTTGATTTGGCCTGCTTACAACATTTCAGAAAGTTTCCTGTGCAATCCATCATTTTTATTTCAGAGGGAGGGTGGGAGACAGAGAGCGAAAGAGAGAGAGAGAGTTAAGTTTTCCTTCTCCAAAACTATGGTTCAGGCATCTTTATCCCAGGCATCTTATTATGCTAAAAATAAGGGTACCTTCTACGGAGATTGATGTGGCATATTAGTTATTACAAACACATATGCAATCAATTTGACCAGCTATGGGATGGCTATATTTCTTTCTTTGACAATGTTCTGAGGCCTGTAAATCAACCCAAACGTTGACCAACTGCTTCATGTGCTCCTTCTTTCTGCAGCAGGACAATAGGAAGCAGGGTCACTCCATCAGCTCTGAAGGGAGGCCACCTCCATTTGGCTCCTCTTCAGTTTGAACTGTTTCTATTTCAGCAGCTCATTATAAAAATGACTGCGTAACAGTTTTTAAGTTTACTTTTTCCTCTTCCTTCTTCTTTGCCTGTGCTTTTTGTGTCATATCGTTTTAATTACAAATATGAGGGCAGGGGTTGTCTTGTTTCTTATTGATCTTGCATAAGCCATTCTGTTAACCTGAGATGTGGCATTAATATATGAATATATACTCACCTGGGTTTGCAAATCCCCTTCCACATTCCTGTTTCTGTCATTTTTATTAGTCACTTTTCTCTTGTCACCTGGACCAAGGAAGCATTCCCATAGCATTCGTGAAGGAAGAAAATATTATATATGCAGTTGAAGGAGAACAAAGCTGCCTTAACCTTCTCCTCTGATTTGTCATTCAAAAATCCTGACGCATTTCATTCTTTGGCCTGTGACTTTTTAATGAACCTCTCGTGCTTGCATGAGATCTGATAAAGCATGAAGCTATACCACATCATCTGAGAAGGGAAAAGGAGGAGAAAGCCAGGGTTTGAGAAGGCACAGATTGTTTACACACAGATCACAACAACAATCCTTTCTGAAGGCCTTATTCCAAGTAAATATGTGTAGGATCGCAGCCAGAATTACACAGAAAACCATATGGGCAAGGATTGAAGTGTAATGCTGGTGCGTCATACTCACTGTAGGGACACAGCCTTGCATGTTCAGAAAAAAAAATCCATCTCTTCAGCTAAATGGTTGCGTGTATCTGCATGTGGTACAAGATGTGGGATGGTGCTGCAACCCACAGAAGGGAGGCTGTCCCAAATTCCCCTCGGAGGGGAAGGCACCCTGACTCACGTGGGAAAGAGCCTAGGCATCCTGCCCCCCTCCTTGTTCCTGACAGTCTCTCTTGCTGGTGCGGATAGTATTTTGGCTGCTGGGAGCATCACTTCCTCTCAACATCACATTCCACCACAGTGCCCTTTTCCAGGCAAAGCTCCCGACGTGTCACACGTGGCAGCGAGCTTTCCTTGCCAGGGCAATGCAATCCTCTCCAGCTGTGCCCTCATTTCTCCTGTGACGACACTGTGACAGCAAGGCCTGCCCTTGTGACCACTAGGCTTGATTATTGTAATACCTTCTGAGCCGGCTGTCCAGACCGGCAGAGTACCTCTTGCTCTCCCAAAGTTGCTTGTTCAGAATACGACAACGACACCACCACCAGCAGCAGCGTGGGCAGCCTTGATCCTGTTATCTCACCTCTCCCCACCCCCACACCCCTCCCTCTCTGGGCTCGCCTCTGCCAAAGCAGCCTTGAGAGTAAGCCTCATGTTGCTGACTTGATGTTTCCCAGTTGCTCTGTTAAGCCCCTTGCTGCTGCTGTCACTGTCAAAGGAGGGTGGTGCACACATGACAAAGCTCCACAGAGCCCTATTCCCCCAACCTTTTGCTGCTGCCACCTGCTCCTCAGCATCCAGAGCCTGAGAGTAACTACCCAGAAATAACTAGTTGCTTAGCCTGAATTACTTTTTCCAAGAGCAAAGTCATAATTAACAACAATAACTTGACAAGGGAGAATTTCAGTAATTTTGTCCTGTATGTATAACATTTAATTACTTCTACAGATACCTTTAGAACAGCCATTCTCAACTTTTTATCCTGGAGGAACCCTTGAAATGATTTTCAGGCCCCAGAGAACTCCTATATAAAAATTACTATACCTACAGCTCAAAAAAAAATTTTTTTTTTCTGTCAATCACATAGAAATACCTACAGCTCAAAAAAAATTTTTTTTCCCCTGTCAATCACATAGAATCCTTAGCAACTTTTTCTGGGGAAACCTGGTTGAGAAACCTTGCTTTAGAAATTTGAGAACAGGTGTTGGATCAGACTCCCATGGATGGATTATATTAGTGGAACTCCTGGTTCTGCCAGCAGAAGTACATTTCAAGACTTGCAGAAGGACTGCACAATGCCTTTACCCCTGGATATGGTCCATCCCCAGACTGAGCTACTGATTGGCTGCAGGACTGCCCCAGACTGCATCTGGTTGTCCTGGGACCAAAGAAACAGTTCCTGTCCTTGGCTGAGAAGCATACAGCTGTTTCTTCTTCTCTCCCAGGTATAAAAGCACATTCAGACAGATCCCAGTACCTCCTTGGGGTGAGGCATAAAGTTGCACCCATAGATCTCTGGATCCCCTTCCATGTCCAGAGGAATCACCCCTGATCACCAGTACAGCTATGCTGGCAGAGAGTTAACTCTCTGCCAACGGTTGTATTGAACCTTGCTCATGATCTTAGCCAATTGATTTATCTTTCTACTTTCTTCTTGTGAACACGGAGCTGAAAGAAGATTCTGTTCCTGCAAAGAAATGTTTCTGTGTGAGCCGTGTGGCTTATCGTCATCATCATGGCTGCAAAGAATGGATCTAGGATAATGGTTTTAGATTTTGCTGCCCATGGGTTTGATTGTTTGTGAGTGTGTGTGTCTTCCCCCAATTCCCTCCCCCCATTCCCATGCATTTTCCCCAGTGTGGAAAACTCATGCAGAGGCAAAACGGAAGGGAGTGGGGTGAGGGAAGCTTCATGCAAGTCTTCCTTTCCACTTCTGGAGCTCCCCCCTTCCCATTCCCACACAAAACAAAAGGGAATGTGGGGTGGGGGAAGCCTTGTGTGAGCCTTCCTTTCCCCCTCCAGAGCTGCTCCTCCCAGTCCTATGCATTTTGTCCTGATGTGAAGAACTCATGCTAAGCTTCTCCCCTCCATTCCCTTCCATTTTGCATGGGAACAGGAAGGGGGAGCTACAAAGGGGAAAGGGAGGGCTTGTGTCAGGCATCCTTCAACACCCCCCCGACTCCCTTCTGTTTAGCGTGGGAATGGGAGAGGGTGCCCTGGAAGGGAATGGGAGAGGGAGCTGGGGGTTCTGTGCCCTGAACTCTCATGAAAATGGAGGGGCCACTGTATATATTTCAATCTGGTTTTAATTTTTTGATCATTTAATCTCATTTTAATTTTTGTATCTTGTGGATTTTTAACAATATGTTTTTTAAATTTGTTGTAAGCCAGTTTGAGTCCTGAATTGGGAAGAAGGCAGGATAGAAATAAACACCATAAACTTAAACATCGGCCATTTCCGCATTAGCCTGTTGTAGCGCGATGATTCCACTTTCAACATCCTCTGGAATCCTGGGGTTTGCAGTTTTGGGAGGGGCCAGGCGGCCCCTCCCAAAACTGCAAACCCCAGGATTCCAGAGGATGCTGAAAGTGGAATCATTGTGTTATAACAGGCTAGTGCGGAAATGGCCAGTATCACCACCGTTGCCATCATCATCGTGTTATTTTTAAAAGGCTATATTCAAAATTGTTCCAGCATGGTACTGCCAGCAAACTACTTCAGGAAAGTCAGTGAAATGGGGGCGGGCGGGTAGACAACAGATAAATGTAATATGACAAACTCATTTTCATTCCATTGATTGACTAATTGATTTCTCTTATGTCTTGCCTTTTTCTCAGAACTGGGACTCAAGGCAGTTTGCAAAAATTAAAACAAATAAAACCTGCATACAAAAACGTAAGCAAAGAACATACAAAAAGCTATTCTTATGTGATTAAACTATCTGTAGTATTAAAACCATTGGGAACAAATCCAGGAAAAGACCTGTTTAGGCCCAACGGGTACGGCTGGATGGTTACTTAATGGAAAGGTGCACAAGAACAGGCAGCCGCATCTGCCTCCTTTTGTGGTTGTTGTGTTACAACCCAACTCAGGTGTCCCCAGACTGCAGGTACAAATGGGGCCTCTCCACTCGCTACACACTGCCCTCAGTACAAAAAAAAAAAAAACCTCCACAAAAACACTCCTGTGACTCCATGAGGGAGTTTAGTTTTTCCTTGAGGAATACCCTGTAGACTTTTGCTGGATGGCTGAAGGATTCTTCAATGATGATGGCTTTCAACAGCAATTTTTGGTACAATGCAGGGGGTTGCTGTTCAAAGGAACACAAGCCCAAGTGCCTCTAGGGTAGCAAGGAAACTTTGTATAAGCATTAGCAGTTCTTGGCATCCAGGCCACCGTTTGTTCACATGGTCAAAAGAGCTGAAGGGAAGGCAAATGTTTTCACAGTAGTGATGTGTGCACATGCATGCAAATATGCAGAATGTACCCATAAACCTTTTTTCAAACAAATCTCTAAACTGTTTCTCATTTTGTATCCCAGTCAGGAAAAGAGCTAAAATCTGACTTTGCAGTGCTGTATGACCTCCCCATGGCTGGCAGAGTCCTGAGTAATCCTGGCGCTAGGTTATCCTCTCTGTCTAGACTAAAACAAACACTAAAATTTATCCTTCTCATCTTCTGCCTTTCACCTTCCCCCTACTCCTTAATGAGGTGATACACTTGTATCTGGGCTGGACTATTTTAGGAGAGGACTTTTATGAATAGATACGGCTCTATGCAACTGACAAAAATCTTGTACAATTAGGTCCCAGAAAGAGAACCTCTAGCATCAACAGGATGTCACCCTGAGATACTAGTTTTCTTCATGCAGGGAAGATGAAGATATGATACATAGACACGTTCCTTCATGGGGGTCCCTCTTTGGTTGTAAAGTGCTACAGCCCAAGCATTTTAGTATAAACCAGTCCAGTGTCTTCCCACTCTTATGGCACAATTGTATGCCAGCTTGCTCAAGAGGCAAGTTCTACCATGTTCAGTGGAGCTGACATGCAGAGAAGTCTGCAGAGTATCATAGATCTCTGGTGTTCGTTGATGTCATTACTACATAGCGCTCTCTTTGTGTCCATTCTCCAAGGTCTGATTGACCTTGCATGATGCTACTGGAGTCATGATTCCCCACCCCACTCTCTCCCTCTCTCTTTCTCCCCCCATCCTTCCACATTGGTTTGTTATAAGATCCACTTGGGTCAGTGTAAAAAGAAAAGAAAGGCAAGTGGGGAGGAAGAAGGAACTCTACAGAAGTCTCTTCTACATGAATCTTCCATGTTGCCAGAGAAACAATCCCTTCCCAGCTCTACTTTCACTGCATAGATTTTTTTTTAATACCACAGTATATTTAATGAAGCTTAATTGCTGGATTCAGGCGTCAGTGCTTTCATCACTGCGGAGATCAACATGCTTGCTGACCAAAATAGTGGCCAGAAGTTTGAATATTTAACATAAATAAAATAAAGATGGTTGCTCTCAAGAAATAAAAGATGACAGCTCTCATAATCACATTCTATTTACACTTTTTGGTGGTGGGAGGTGGGTGATTCTTGAAAGGGCTGGGTACACTACTATGATTCCCAGATAAACTGATATTCAAGTTGTGAAGAACTTGAAAAACTTGGGTCATGTTGCATTTTGGTGGGAGACAGCAGGAGAGGCTGGGTGGCAATCACTGACCACTGGGCTTGGGAAATGACTGAGGCAACTGTACCAAACAAGCTTTCCTTTTACTGTGGGATTTGGCACCAGCAATCACAGCTGGGTAGATTTTCAGCAATTTCCCCAGAGGGCCGCTCAATTATGTGTTATTTACTCTGCTTTCAGGTTCACACATATTATTGTCTGCTGGGAGAAGGGATCCTACTACAGGTGAGATTCATGATTATATGGGGCAGGAATGAATCCTAACTCACTCCGGATGGAACAGAAGGATGCTATTTGTTTTTACAGGATGTGACATTTTCCTTAAGAGCGTTTCTGATTCTAATGGGAATATCCCATCCACCTTGGAAGCCTGCTTTTCCCTTCACAGCATTCCAGTGTGTAGTTCTCCAAGTTAATCACCCAAATGTGTTCCTCCTTTTATTTGGCTGTAGCATTGGCTGAAGTTGCAAAACACACTTCCTTCTCAGGCATTGGAAGGGCATTGGCTGGATGGCCTAACAGAAGGAGAGCCATGCTGGTTGAGACCAAAGGTCTCTCTGTTCCGACAGCGGCTTAACCAGATGTCACAAGCAGAACATGAATACAATGGGTCCCTCCCACACTTGTCCCCCAGAAAAGCTTGCTGTGCTTCAGAACTTTTTCTGACTGAAAAATTAGCAAGGGGGAAGAAAGAGACAAGATTTGAACTCCCAGTCACTTCCAGTTTACCATTTTTTGCCCACGTTCTGCAAATAAATACATACATCTCTGTGAAAGTTTCCAATATGCAGCTTTCCAATATGGAACACCTTAAATCACAAAGCAAGAAAGCTTCTCTAGGAGTCGTTTGTTTCAGTCCAGTATCTGCATCGGACTCGTGCTGCAGGATAGTAAAATCCTGCACTAATGTGTTATCAAACTGCACATTAGAATGTATGATTTATGGCAGGCCTGGATTGTTCTCAGCTGTGCATTTGTCCAGTGGCTACAACACCAACAGGAAAAATAATAATTAATGAAGTGAGCAAAAGGATTCTGTCGATCCTCACCACTGCTACCAATTCTCTTTAAAAAAAAGTCCTGACTCAGATCTTTCAACTGCAGTAGAGTCCATTTCAGATTACCACTTCGCTCAGGTAAATTCATCAGAAGAAGAACATTCATTCATCCTGAAGTCAGCCTTACGTGTGACTCAGTAGGTGGCTTTGTCAATCCACTAGTTTTATCTGAAAGAGTATGGATCGGAGCCACAAGCATTCAGGCGAGCCTGCCCACCAGCCAATCTAGCTCACTTTTTTGACCTCAAGGTTCAAACCATGTTATGATTGTTTCCAAGAAGCCTGTGAACCACCTTGAGACACTTTGTGGGATGACCACAATGTTAAGAAAGATAAGGTGGCTGCCTCAGGTAGCAAATGCAAGAGAGATGGCAATGACAGCCCAGACATTTGTGTGCTGTAGTTTCTCTTAGAGAAGAGTGACCTTGCTAGTGTGCCTGGGATAGCTTCTGACTGAACTTTTATAATATTCATTCAATTGGTCTGCTTTTTAAGGTTGTTCAGTGATGATGGCAAAGTCTACAGCTGTCTTATTGTCAAATAAAAGCCATGGAGAACATATTACACCTACGTGGAAGGAATACACTGGTTTTCTTATGATGCCTAAGCACAATCAAAGGGTTGCTTTTAAAAACATTTAAAGCCCTCGGGGGGGGTGTTGGGACTTAGCCAGCCCCCAGGACCCTCGCCACTGGCTCGGCCTGCTCAAACAAGTGATTCCACATCTGGAGGGCCACATGATTCCCGCCTCTTTGTTGCTGCTGTTGTTGTTGTGTGCCTTCAAGTTGTCTCGGGCTTATGGCAACCCTATCATGCAGTTTTCTTGGCAAGATTTGTTCAGAGGGTGGTTTCCGTTGTTTTCCTGTACCTGAAGTGATTTGGACCTTCAAAAAAGGTCTCTGGGAAAGCATACTGCCATTAATATCTGGGGAAGAGCTATTCCCTGTGCTTATATGTGTTGGTCTTGCCTCAAGGAGCAGGGCCTCTTTAGTAGTGGCTCTCATCTTCTTCTCATTGTTCTATGTCTTCAAGTCATTTCCAGCTTATGGCAACTCCAAGGCAAACTTATCATGAGGTTTCCTTTCCCAGTTTGCTCAGAGGGGGTTTGTTTCTGCCTTCCTCTAAGGCTGCTGAGAGAGTGTCATTTGCCCAAGGTCACCCAGTGAGTGTCCATGGCCAAGCAGGGATTTGATCCCCAGTCACTTAATAGTCTTAGTCCAACACTCAAACCACAACACAACATTGGCTCTCTCACACACCTGATGCAGTTTCATCTTTTGAGAACCTTGAAACTCCTGCTCTGATGTTTTAAAATGAGTGAAAACCACTTTATTTCAGTAAACATATGGCAATGACTTGCAGCCTAATTTTTTTTCCCCTCCCAACTTCCTGCTGTAATGTGCTAAGATTTTTTTAAAAGATTGCTTGAAAAAAAATAAACTCAGGATGAAATGAAGCCTCTCTCCACCAGTGCAAAGAGCACTGTCCTGCCTACCTGTGTTGCTAAGGCCACAATACCATCTATGACTCGCCTGGGAGCAAGCCCAATTGAACTCAGTGATGCATACTTTTGAGCAGAGTGGCTTGGGGCTGTGTGCTGTCATTTACTTTCCTCCAAGTCTTTCACCAGCCTTCCAGGCTCCCAACCTGCACTGCTTCCTTTCAGAAAGGTAGCAGCTCAAACAGTGAAGTCAAATGAAGATGTGGATTAGTCACACCAACCCCTAGCTATCTCGTGACATTAAATGAAAAATTAACAGTTTGGTGATGACTCCTGAGGAGGTCTTTGATCCTGCTGTGACTATAATGAGACAAAGTGAATGAAACACAAAACAAGCCTTGTGGAAATGAAGAGACAGAATATCAAAGGTCTTCCCCCTCACCCCACCCAAAAAACCAGTCTGGAGTTACATTAAAATACATTTCTTCTGATTTCTGTTCAACAAGTCAACTTTCATGCTGACAAGCTTGCTTTGAATATGCTGAGGCAAGAGCAATGCTGAGCTGTGATTTTTCCCTCTCAGATATTGAGCAAACACCCCCTTTTAAAAAGAAACCAAATTGATATCGTTAAAAAAAATCTTTTAAAATCTTCTGGTGTCTAAAGAAGTGCTAAACAGTGGCAGACTATGGCTTCCACATCAGTGGAATGATGTCTCTGCTCCAGTTTTGATCCAAACGTTAAAACAGCTATCCATGGTGCTGAAGCTATTCTGGGAAAATGGCTCATTCACACTGAAGCATAGATGGTACAGAACACCCCATCAAATGGCATATATAAATGGCAATTTCTCACCAAAATGTTGACATGGAGGTTAAGCTAAAGGGATTTACATACATATGTGGTGGGAGTATCCATTTATTCAGGAATTTTGGGAAGAAGTTAAGAAACAAATAAATACAATAATAGGGAGAGAGATTCATTAAGTAAAGAAAATTGTTTAACCCTCAAGTTAGGGATAATAGGCTTAAACAGGAATGAAAGTTATGTAATAAAACAAATGTTAATAGCTGCTCATGCTGTTATTGCTTTAGGATGGAAAAAGAAATCAAAGTGGAATGAGTTTTATCTGTTAAAAGATATAAAAGAAGCTATATTATTTGATTTTCTTAGGGAAAGAAGGTTAAAGTGTAGTGAACAATATACTAAAGAATTATGGAGTGATAATTGGAAAATGGTGATTGAGTAGAAGGAAATTTGGGGCATGAAGACGTGATAAATTTAATAAATGTTATATCCCATATCTATGAAAAGACTCCTTGATACAAATGGGGTCTTGATCCTCTGCCAGATGTTGGGGAGCAGTTGGATAGGTTGAAAAAGCAATTGCTAAACTTTTCCCCTTGTAATAACATTGTAATATAGTATATACCAATGTATATTAAGTACAGTATGTGATTTATAATAAAAGGAAAAAAATGGGAAAAAATCACACTGAAGCCTCCAATCATTAAGGGGAGATCAAGCTCTCATGTAGCAATGTCATCAGCCAGTGATACTCTTATCATCCAATAAAATGCAAGGATGTGGAGGAAACCAGTTCAACCTCTCTCTAGAGCACATTTGAGCTTTCTTTCATAATGCCGTCTGCATAGTCAATCATTACCTCTCAGTTGCTGGCATACTGACAGCACTTGGAAAAGTTACTTTATTGGACCACAACTCCCAGAAAGTGACTGCAGAATTCTGTGAGATGCAATCCAAAAAAAGAAAAGAAAAATAGCATGTCCAGGCTTTACATCCTGGATGAAAGGTTTGTAGGGTGAATTGTGAAGGGAGGAACCGGGCAGGTCTGGTTACAGCCTGCCAATCACAGCTCAGGGAATGCTATGAAGGGAGGCCTATGGGAGAGAAAGGAGACAAAACTGAGGCTGGCCAGGGACAGATAGGGGAAGGATGACCCAAAGATGGAGAACAGACTGAGAAGAGATAGGAAAAGGATGACCTAGAGAAAGAGAAAGTATTACAGAGAGATAAGGAAAAGATGGAATAAGAGATAGAGACAGGGCAGTCAACTGGGAGAAGAATTGAATAGGATTTTGGGGAGCTGTGAATGCTTAAATAATTCAGGGGATAATATGTGATCTAATTGTATACAGTCCTCCCCCCATATTCACAGGTTTGACCTTTCCGAATTTGATTATTTGCAAGGTGCCTGCTTGCCTCCCCCCAATTCTCCCACTCCCACTCCCTGGCCTTTTGGCCAGGTGCACTACCTTGGCAAAAGGCAAGCTAACAGGAGGGGGAAAGGTTCACGGACATGCAAGACTTTCCCCCTTAGCTCTCCAGCCTGTCGTCTTGCGGGGTGTGTAGAAAGAAGGCAATGCACACAGGCGAACTGCAGCAGAATGCAGGGGGAATGATCTTCCCTCCCTCCAGTCTTGTGTCTGTTGCCCACACAGGCAGTGGGCAGGAGAGTACAAGGGAAAAAAACTTCCTTCTCTTCCCCTCTCCTGCCCCTCGCCCATGTGAGTGTGCAGAAATAAGGAAGCCTACACTGGCATTGGCAGGCAGGAGAGTGCAGGGGGAGAGACATTCCCTCCCCTCCCCTTTTCCTGCCCCTCACCTATGCAGGTGTGCAGGAAGAAGGAAGTCTGCACTGGCACCAGGCAGCAGACTGGTATTCCCCCTTCACTCTCCTGCCTTTCTGCCAGGCCAGCTGCAGAAAGAAGGCAGGAGGAGGGAGTGCTCACTGGGGGGAGCTATTTGTGGTTTGTTTGTTTTTTTACTTTTGCAAGGGTTCTGTACCCCAAACCCTTGCAAAAATCAAGGGACTACTGTATTAATAAACTTCTACTTGTCTGTTCTTTCTTACAATTTTGCCAGGTTCTTCCTCTTTAAGTTTTGATAGTTTGGTCACGCTTACTACACTGAACCCACTGAGCAACATATCCACTGGTCCAAACAGGGATCGCTTGCTGGCCCAAGTACCTGATCCAGGTAGGGATCTTGAGAGGAAAGAGGGCAAGGGGCCTGAGGTTTTGGAACTGGAGTCAGCCTGGAGAGAGAATCTGTCACATACAGATCTTCCATAACAGCTAGAAGATAGCAAATTCTGTAACCTGCAGATCGCCAGAGTCTGGAAGCAGAGTAGCAAAAAGCTGGATCCAACAGACAGAATTTCTTCTATCAGCTGTCCCCCTCCCTCGCACTTGCTTAAAAGAACTACTTGGAAGAAAAGAGATTCCTCCTGAATGTGAAGCTTTTATCAGCTGACTTTTATCTTTGCAAAGCTTGCTGCAAGCAGAGCATCATATTGAGAACACATAATATCAATCCTAAAGGAGCTGCACTGGATGCCCATTTGCTTCTGGTCTCTTTGAATTCAAGCTGCTGAAATCAAGGTCTGAATCCCAGATGTCATTCAAAGCCCTAAAGAGCTTGGGATCCATATATTCGAAGAAGTGTCTCTCCCCATGTACAGCTACCAAACAATTGAGGTCGGCTGGTGGGGCCTTGTTCCGTGTTCCACTAGTAGGGCCAATATATCATGCAGGGACATGGGAGAGGGCCTTCTTTTCTGTGGCACCCCATTTAGGGAATACCCTCCCATTGGAGTCTCACTTGGCATCCATGCCACCCACTTTTAGGGGCCAAGTCAAAACCTAGCTTTTTATTAAGACTTCTGGTGGTTAATCTTATTCTTTTTTAAATGTACAGAGCTTTAAATGTTTTAGCCTTTTCTGCTGTTTTAACTTGGTACTTTATTTAATATGTTTTCATCTGTTTAAATCATTCTGTTTTTATCTGGAATTGTTTTGAACTGTTTATATATATATTTTTAATTGTGTGCTCCCTTGAGGTCTCATGATGGTGGCGGCTATTATATTATATTTTAATAAAACAAGTAGCTAAAGCAGATGCAAAAGCAAAGTACACCCTGGTTCTTGTGTGCTTATCAGTAGGGACGGGGAAGGCATAGGCAACATTTTCAAAAGCACCAAGTGCCTGGGAGGGCAGCATGAGGCTGCAAAGCCATTTGGGATGTCCGTTGATTCTCCCATCTGTTGCCTGATAAGGGACCGTGGGAAGCTGGGGTATAATAAGTGTCAACAGAGCTACTTGAAGCTTTACAGTTGGCTGGAGTATGAACTGAAAGGCATAGATGAGCCAGTTCAGTGTAAGATTATATTTTTATCATCCCCTCTTCAGTGTTCCCAGTGCCTACATGCTGAGAAGGAACTCACAACAGTCTGACATAAAAGGAATCAGGCGATGGCTGGGGATGGGGGAAAAAAAATATCAGAATTCTAAGGTGAGCAGAACCAAAGCTGGACCCTGCACAAAGCTTTGTTAGTAAAATTTTCCCTCAGGAAACAGTGATGTTTTTAGTTTTGTTTTGGTGACAGCATTTTAAGGAGGGATTATGATTCACTTATATTTCTGAGGCTTGAAGTTTTCTTTGCTCAAAAGCCAAGCAGTTCTACAAAAAGTGCTTCTTTGCTGGTAGGATGCGGTGGCTTCAAGTCATATATTTTCAGGGGCCATTTCCGCACTACCCTGTTATAGTGCTATTATTCTTCTTTCAACATCCTATGGACTTCTGAGTTTACAGTTTAGGGAGGGATATTTAGAATTCTCAGTCGGAGCAATTTGGCCTCAGTAAACTACAAACTCTAGAATTCCACAGGATATTGAAAGTAGAATAATAGCACTATAACAGTGTAGTGCAGAAAAGTCCATAGTTTCCAGATTCTTTCCTTTTCCCTTCTCAAATGTTTTAAAGCAATCCTTCACAAATGTTTCCTGGAGTGAAACATATTTTAATCATAATCAGCTCCTTATCTTTGTTGATCTTCAACTTTCTATGATGTGTGTGTGTTCACTATGTACAATTTATGCAATAGTTCTGTCCCCTCTTTGATTCACGGTGTTCTTCTGTTCATCTAGCATAGCATGAGTAATTTTCTTCCTCAAAGGCATCCTGCCTTTGGATGCTATGGTGGCAGCGAACCCCGTTTTCCTTGAAAACAAAATATTTGTAGCATGTACATCTTGTTTCTCAAAATAATAGCACACTTGGTAACCCTCCAGAAACTGTGTTCATCTTTTAAGCAAGGCATATCATCTCTCCCAGCCCCATGTCTTTTTTGTGATGATGTGACATTCCTGGAAGCCTCCCATTCCTGTTCAGAACTCTAGCCAGCCTTAAAGAAGATATGTGGGGTGCTTTTCCAGACATTGAAGGGGGATTTTTGGGAAGAGTGAAGTTGTAGAACACATTTTTGGGCCTCAGTCCTATGTGACTCAGCATAGCATATAGTTCCATGTGGCGAGGTACTGCTATGCTGAGCCATCTGCTGAAGCCTCCTCACCCAAGTCTGTGCCTGGTGGAAGTGGGAGGCAGTACAGAGGGGTTTGGTTATCTCCTCATAGCCAGATGCAAAGAGATTACTTGTGCTGCTGAATTCCACTGCAGTCCTCTGTAAATGGCAGCAACTGCAGCAATCTGTCTCTCTCTCTCTCCTCTTTAATGGAGACAGAGTCAAATACTGCTACCCCTCTCCCACAAGATATGGATTGTATACGGACATATGTCACTAGCAGAATACCAGCTTGAGTGTTCTCTTCTGCCCCACCAAGTCTTTTTCCTGCGGTAGCATATACAGTGCCCTCTCTTCTGGCATGACCTCTGCATATACGAATGCAAGGTTACACGAAGCATTGCTCCTGTTATGGTCAATGGATGTGACAGGTGTGTGCCTGCATGGGCATGGGCACGCACATGTTGCATCCATTGACTACAATGGGATACGACACTCACGTTTTTTGTTTTACATGGGGGTTTGTGGAATGGAGAGCTCAAGTGTGGGACTAGCTACATGTCCTCATGCTGAACATGTTATTACCACGTGAAGGTATGAAAAGGAAATAGTGCCCCTTTCCTTCCCTTTCATTTCAACTGTCTTGCATAGAGCATGGAGAGTCTGGGTTTTTTTAACAGCACAGATTCTCCAAGCTTGCCATTACATACCCAGTATACTTGTCATCACCTGGAATGAGCAGAATAATTTACTCTCCTCATCCTTTCCGTCTTGCTTTTTAAATATCCTAACTGTTCATGTTTTAGCTGATAAGATTGCTCAGTATGCCTGAGGTCTGGCTCTTTTAGACCAGTGTGAATCAAAATGGTTGTCTGGGCACTGGTGCTGGTCTGAAAACCATTGACAACCCATCCACAACAAGTTCCCAGGAAAGGAAGAGACAGTTGTAGCCAATGGCCACAAATATAATACCCATATCTGGCATTACGGGGGAGGCAGTGGAACTGCTGGTCCTCCACAATGGAAAATAACAGGTTGCTTACCTGTAACTGTGGTTCTTCAATTGGTCATCTGTGCCCTGACACATATGGGTTTTTGCACCTGTGCAGAGACCTGTCTTGGGAAGTTCCAAAGCTGAGCAGCCTGGTGGTGGCCCCACCCCTCTTGTGTATGGTGCATGTCCTGGCCCACCATGCTGCTTCTCAGTTTCCAAGTCCACCTGTGAGGAACCAGGGACCTGAAAAAGTGGGGAGGGAGGGCAGGCTTGTGTGAGGGCACAAATGACCACTCGAAGAACCAGAGTTTCAGGTAAGCAATCTGTTCTTCTTTGTTGTGGTCTCTGTGCCTCACACATATGGGTGACTGAAGAGCATACCACTGGATGGCAGGCAGGTCACTGGATGACAGATGAGAGGACAGCACAGCTGAAGCTCACATCCACTGTTGATCTGCAGCCTAGTCAGTAATAGTGTATGAAAGTGGATGGCTGCAACCATGTTGCTGCCCTGGAGAGCTCTGGCAATGGGATGTCATGGAGAAGAGTGGCAGAAGAGGCAACTGCTCTAGTGGAATGTGGCCTGAGGGGTTGAGGAACTGGTTGCTTCATCAAGTCATAGGCCAAACTGATTGTGTGGGTTACCCATTTGGAGAAACATTGGAGGATATATGTTTTCCTTTCCTACTACCACTGTAGTAGATGAAAAGTCTATAGATCTGACAATAGGAGGCTGTTCTCTGACTGTAGTAGGCCAGTGCTTGCCTGATATTGAGGGAGTGTAGAGACTGTTCCAGTGGTGAACTGGGCTGAGGGTAAAACATTGAAAGGACAATGTCATGGTTGAGGTGAAATTCAGACACCATCTTTGGCAGGAAGGTGATCTCCAGTCGCAGGATGACTTTGTCTCTGTGGAAGACCAGGAATGGAGAATCAAAGTGCAGGGCTGTGAATTTGATGGCTCTTTTGGCAGAGGTGATGGCAACAAGAAATGCTGTTTTCTAGGAGACAAGGTGGTCATCAGCAGTTGAGTTGCCTCAGCTCAAAAGGTTTCCTGATGAGCTGGGAGAGAACAAATGACAGAGATCAGAGAGGAGTTGGTGGTGTAACTGGAGGGTACTGGTGGGCCAGGCCTTTGAGGAACCTCTTGTCGGCGGCATCCTCCTCGGCGGCGGCGGCCTCCACGGTGTCCGGGCAGCCCTTCCCGGCAGTGGAGGCCTCCGCGGCATCCTCCTCGGCGGTGGCGTCCTCCGCGGCGTCCGGGCGGCCCTTCCCGGCGGCGGAGGCCTCCGCGTCGTCCTTCTCGGCAGCAGCGGCCTCTGCGGCGTCCGGGCAGCCCTTCCCGGTGGCGGAGGCCTCTGCGGCGTCCTTCTCGGCAGCGGCGGCCTCTGCGGCGTCCGGGCGGCCCTTCCCGGAGGCGGAGGCCTCTGTGGCGACTCGGGAGCCGTCCGAGTCGTCCTCCGTTCCGGAGGCCGCATCTGCGGTGGCCTCCAAGACGCCGGGGGGGCCGGCCAGGCCGGATCCCCCGACACCTCTTGACCAGAGGGTCTGAGAAGGATGAGGTTAAAGAAGAGGTCCTGGATTGGTAGACCACTATCACACTGAGGTACACTTTCAGGAAAGAGAAGGCCAGACCACTCTCTCTGAGATGGAGAAGGAAGTGGAACACAGTAAACTGGTTGGCCAGAGAGGTACACTCATTATAGGAAGTGGTGAAGACAGCAAATTTGTCCCACTTGTAGGCATAGGAACATCTGGGGGACTCCTTCCTGGAAGCCATGAATACTCTGGCCAGTTGTGGTGAATTTAGGGGGTTATCCTCCAAGCCATGAAGAGTAGCATCCTAATATCAGGATGAAGGACTTGCCCATTCAAGTGCAAAAGGAGGTCTGCTCTTTGTGGAAGTCTGATGAATCTCCCTCAGGACAGGTGAAGGAGGTGTGTGAACTAAGGTTGTCTTGGTTACTAGGTGCAAAGAGAATGGCACTGTCCATCCCTGGAGACCATGACTCTCAAAAGCAGCAAGGAGGGAGGAAAAACACAAACCAGTTTGCTGGTCCATGCTCTGAGGAGGGTGTCACCCAACTAGTGGCAGTCTTTGCCCACACGGGGGCAGAATCTCCAGCATTTGGTGTTGGTTGGGGGAGCGAAAAGCCCATGGTTAGATGGCCCCATTGTGATGTGACAAGATGGTATGCTGCTTTAGAGATAGTCCATTAGTGTCGAAGGACCAGGAACAGCTGAGGGAATCTGCTGGTGTGTTGTCCATCCCAGCTATGTGTATTGTTATGGGAGATATGCACCTCTGGAGCCACCAGTTCCAGAAGGAGGTTGCTAGGTGGAGTAAGGTAGTGGGAGTGTGTATCTCCTTGACTGTTAATGTAACAGACTACTGTGGGGTTGTCCAATGTCACTTGGGCTACCCTGCCAGAGTCATCCCTTGAAAACCCTGAAGGCCTTGATGACCACTAGGAATTCCAAGGCATTGATGTGCAAAGAGGCTTCTCTCAGAGACCAATGCCCGTGCACTGTCACATCACCACAGTTGGCTCCCTAACTGTTTGTGGAGGTATTGGTAGTCACCATACAGTCTGGATCTGTGAGGTCAAAGGGCATGCCTGTGAGAAGATTGTGTCCTTTGATCCACCAGACGTTGGAGGGATGTGTCATCTGGAGACCCTGGGGAGCTTCCAGGGGTTGAAATTCCAGATGAACCAGCACTGTAAGTCTCTGTATCAGAGATGGACAAGATAGGTCACAGCCGTGGTTGCTGCCATGAGGCCAAGGAGCTTCTGGATGCAATGAGCTATGTGTTGTGTGTTGTGGCTACCTGAGGAGATCCTTTACACTGGTGCATAAGGTGAGAGCTCTTTGAGTCAGGAGGTACACTGAAATCAACCAAGAATCCAGAGTAGCTGTGATGAAGTTGATTACCCTGTTGAGTTTAAGAACCAATCTCTTTGGATTTACGTTGAAGTCAAGATCGTAGAGTAACATGAGGGTAAGATGGATATCCCAGTACAGAACAGTACAGGATGATGACACTGGAAGCCAATTGTCCAAATATCGGAAGATCTGAATGCCTCACATTCTTAGGAAAGTGATCACTATGACCATGCATTCAGACTCTTGAGGCTGTGGAGAGGTCAGATGGGAGCACTTGGCACTGATTGAGAAGTGTCTCTATGGCAAATCTGAGGAATCTGCGATGCTGGGGGCAGATCACAATGTGGAAGTAAGTGTCTCATAGATCCACTGATGTGAACCAGGCCCCTTGTTGTAGGAAGAGAAGGATGGTTTGGGGGGTTACCATCTTAAACTTCCTTGGTTTGATCTACTTGTTTACACCCTGAACATCAAGATTCAGGAGAGGGCCGCTGTCTCTCTCTTTGGTACCATGAAGTAGTGGGAGAAGTAGCTATCTCACCTGCAGGAGTGCAGATTCTTCTTCATAGCTCCCTTCTTGAGGAGGGTGGTGACCTCCTCCAAGACTACTTCCAATGGTGCTGTACTCTGGAATACACTAATTGAAAACTCTATAGCATAGCCAAGGAGAACAATGGTAAGGACCCAGGCATCTTTGGTGATATTCTGCCAGGTGGAGTAATGGCATTAGAGTCCTGGTGTTCAAGAGCTCCAGGCATCCAGTAGATGGAGGATCAACTGACATGTCATCTGGGGAGAGGAATCAACCACAGCATGCCTGCTTGTTTTTGGTGAGAGAGTGCTGTGAGCACTGCAGTTTGAAGGGGCACTTGTGATGGCTAGAGCAGTACTGGGACTGGGTCCTGTATGACCTGGAGGGACACTTGGATTGTGTGAAGGATCCAGATGACCTCCAAGACAATTTTGAGGATGTTTGTTTGGCTGTTTGGCTGTTGTTGTAGGATCCCAAACCTATCCTCTTGGCTAAGAAGCGGGCCTTGATGATATGGTCCATGGCCTCATTAGTACCAGCACTGAAGAACCCCATGCCATCAAAGGGAAGGTCTTTGATGCTCCACCTGGTATCATCAGTGAGACTCACTGAGGGAAGACATGTGCAGTGATGGAGGGCCACCCCATCCAACATGACCTATGCCACACAGTCAACAGTCAATGGCTGGTGGATTGGATCTGTTGCGTGGCCAACATGTGTGCATCCTGCTGGATGGCAAGGGCTGCATTATGGTGCTGTTCTGGGAGGTAAGAAGTGAAGGAGAGCATCTTCTCCCAGAGGAATCTCTGGTACGCCACTATGCAAGCCTGCATGTTGGTGACCCTCACAGACATCACTGAGGACAAGTAGAAACATTTGCAAAGCACATCCAGGCACCTGCCCTCCTTACCCAGCTGGGTGACATGCTGCCTTCCTCTGTCTTTGGACTGGCAGGCTTCCACCGTGATTGAGTTTGGAGGTGGGTGGTTGAAGAGGAATAGTGCACTGTCCTGCTAAGTTTTGTAGAGGTATTCCAATCTACAAGACACCTGGTGAGAAGGAGGCAGGCTTTGTCCAGAATAGCTTGAGGACCTCGATCAGTGCTAGAATCATTGCTGGGTCTGGAGCATGGGAGTTGACTATTGTGAAGACTGGGTCTGGCACCAGTGTTGGGGGAGGCATTTTTCCATCTGGAGGTTGATGTCTGAGAACAGCTTAAGATTCTCTGGTGGTAGAGCTGGTGTGATATTTCTACCACCCCAGTAGAGAAGGCATGTAGACCAACAGTGAATCTGGAGAGGATGACTCAGTCTTGCATTCCTCTTTGGATAACTCTGCGATTATGGTTAGAGGAGAGATGTTGGTAGTTGTCAGTACTGGGGCTGTTGCTACTGTCAGTACGTCAAGATCATTGTTGAGAGGACCTGTGTCACAGTAAGGAGCAGAGAGGACAGGATGCTTGATGCCAGAGTGGTGTAGAGAGCAGACATCAAGGTCAGTATTATGGAGGCTGGCAAGGTGGCTTGTACAAGAGGTAAAGTGAGGGAGGGAGCCAAAGAAACTGGCTAAGTCAGTGGCCTGGACACTGACTTAGCCAGTTGGATAATATCTCCTGGGTGAAATGGAGGTGAGCCTGGGAAGTGGCATGGGCAAGCTGTGATGCAAGGCTCCATGTTGTAATGAGACCAGTGGCAGACAGATAGAAGAATGGGAGGGAGATTCGTAGTGACAAATGGGGTGTACCAGTATCAGACCAAGTTGTAACGCTGGTTGTAACAGTCTTGGTAAGATGGAAAGTACAAGTGACATCCCAGGATGCTCTTTCCAAAGCTCAGTATCAGTCAAAGTAGGAAACTGAGGTAAACAAGAAGTCCTCACAGTACTGGCAGTCACCCCGGTAAGACATCTGGGAGGTCTCCCACACAAACAGGGACAATTCTCTCCTTGGTGAGTAGGAGTGGTGGTATCTCCCTTATTATTTCCAGGGATGAGGTAAGATGGCCAAAGTCATTTGCTGGGCTCTGTAGGTTGACTCCTTGATAGAAGGCTGTGGGGCTGTGGATACAGTGGGGAGCAGCTCAAAGAGGGACACTGGAAGAGTTGATGAGACCCTGGCAATGGCTGTAACATGATGTTTGTGCTTCACCTCTTTTTTTGACTTCGGCTCATCCTGGTTGGTCAGAGCCAACAGTAGCTCTTGAAGTGGTTGCTCCTGTTCTTGAGGGTTTGTCATGCAAAGCCCTGGCAAATGGTGCACTTAGAGATAATATGAGTCTCAATCCGGCAGTACAGGCACTGAGAGTGGTCAAAGTGCAACCTTCTTGGCACATGAGGAGCAGATTTTGAAAAGAGAGGTGGAGACCATGGAAGCTAGAAGGAGGTAGGGAAGAGAAGGTGGGGAAGCATGAAGGAAGCTTCTTGGAGAGGGAGGGGTGAGCCTTAAGAGACAAGAGAGGAAAAGGAAAGAGGTTTTAGAGTAGGAAGAAGGAGAAACAATGCAGAAAGGAGGAGAGACAGGTACTCAGCAGAACAATCAAGACGTGTTGCTTTGTTGGCAGATGAAGAGAAACTGAGGAGCAGAACAGTGGGCCATGACATGCACAGCATGTGAGAGGGGCAAGGCAACTGCCAAGCTGCTCAGATCTAGAACTTTTTGGGATGGGTCTCTGTGCAACTGTGAAAACCCAAATGTGCAAGGCACAGAGATCTTGATGAAGAACATAAGAAATACTCCCTTACCTTCAGGATAAAAAACAGTGCTGCCCCTAAGGGTAGAAATCCTGGCTGAGCTCCTGCATTGTCAGACAAAACAACGATAGAGCTCTGTTGTCATAGTTACATCTGATGATATTAACCCCCCTTCCAAACCTTACCTTTTCAGACTGGCTGCACGCAACCAAAGGGTTCCCAGGGTGCTGCAGACAGGGGCACTGGGAAATGATGTCTGCAGCACTCTCCCAGTTGTGGAGTGTGTCAAGAAGAGGCAGTTGGGGAGACCCTTCAGGGTCCTGCTGCAACTGCATCTCTCAATGCATCCCACAACTTGGAGAACTCTGCAAAGGTCATTTTTCACTATCCCAGTCTACTGTTCTCTGAAAACCCTTTGTTTGGGGCACAGCCAGGCTGAAAAGGTAGGTTTGTGGGGGTCACCTTTGGTCATTAACAACTGTAAACATATATTCCAAAAGTTACAAGATTATAGGTCCTGTTTGTAACTGCTGAACAGGATACCTTAAATTTTATGTCCCTGCATTCTATAATAACTGTGATTAGGCAGGACTGTGTCATGGCGTCCCTTCCAAGCAGAAAGATGACTGCCAACCAGCAAATTCTGTCTCTAGACAAAAATAGGATGTGATATTCTAAATTTTCTAACTCTCTAGGCTCAATTATCTTTAATATTCCATAAGTCCTGAAACCTCAAAAAGTTTTTTTGGGCCATTATGAAAATTGTTTACTTTTCTTTTCCAAAATGATGAAGTCCCACAAATATGTAGAAACCCTGTTTTGGAGTGATCCCTCATTTCAACCAAATTACTAATTACACCAGAGATGGCCAAGAGCACCAGTGTGGAGAGATGCATGTGATCTGGACACTTTGACATGGAGTTCCATCTCAATTCACAGAAGAGAAATCTTCACTTGGTTACTACAATCTATCACCCAATATTGCAGAATCATAGGTTGCCCTCTTCTAAAGCACCTGGTTAAATATAAATATGTTCTTCTTCGTGGTCTCTGTGCCTTCATACACTAGGAGCTTTAGCGCCTGCGCGGTAGCGTTCGGAAACTTCTAGAGCTTGTTCGCTTGGCGGGAACCCCTCCCCCACGCCGGTACTGCGCATGCTCCTCCCGCCGAGCAACGGTCCCTCCTCAGTTCTTTCTCGTCCGCCGCCGCGTACGGAAGGTTCTTCAGTTTGTTCCTCTCACGTTGTGCTTGGCTTGCTGTTTTTTCACGGTTTTACGGACTTTCGGACTGTCTTTGACCTCTCTTTCGGACTCCCCCTTCGGTTTTTCGTCTTTTTGGATTTCGGAGTTTGGCGTTCCTCGTCTTATGTCCGCGCTCTTTAAGAAGTGCGTGTCCTGCGGCCGCAAGGTTGCCCTCAACGACGGCCATAAGGAGTGTCTCTTCTGTTTGGGTGAGTCCCACAACATCCGGACTTGCCCAATTTGCAGGGATTTTACTCCCCAAACTCTCCGCAACCGCTCCGCGAGACTCAAATCTTATTGTTGGGAACAGTCTCTGCGGGCGATAGACGAGACCTCCACTTCCAAGATGGCCGACAAGAAGACGACCACGCCATCGACGGTATCGGCGGCTGCCGTTCCGTCCACCTCGTTGGTATCGGGCTCGGTACCGGCGAAAACGCCGATCTCGGCGCTACCGAGGATCCCGAAGCTGTCGGCGGCTGCCAAGTCAGCAAAAGGATCCTCGACGGCGAGGAAGGCTGAGGCTCCCCTTACGGAGACGCCTGCTAAAAAGCGCCCTGCTCCGGACGGAGGCAAGGGCAAGGAGAAGGAGAAGAAGAAGGAGAAGAAGCGCTCCCCGGCTGGGGACGTTCGACCTCCTACTCCTCCTCCTACTCAGCAGCCTTCCAAAGGGCGAGGCGAGTCCGTCGATCTCTCGGACGATGAGATTGAGGACGTTCCCCAACAGCGCCCGGACTCGCCTGTGGCAGACCCTCCAACCCTGGTGGAGGAGCGCCACCGCCCTCTTAGCCGTCGCAGGTCGGCCGACCTGCAGCAGAGAGAGCCCTCTGCTTCTCTGGAGCGGCGTTCGACCTCCTTTAGGTCCCGGTCCCGCTCTTCTGAGCGTCCGGTGGCCTCGCCGCCTCCGAGGGAGACAAGAGAGGAACGACCTCGCTCGTCTGCCTCCAGATACACCTCGGCGTCCTACGTGGCCAGGTACGCGAGGGAATCTGAATGGAGAGAGCGCCCGGCCTCCTATCGGTCGCATTCGCCATCGTACCGGGATCGGTACCATCGTGGCCCGAGTCGCTGGGAGACCTTCCGGAGGTCCCGGTCACCTCGTCGACAGCGCGAATCACGCTCGCCTAGAGGGGACGAGGCTCGGTACCGTCGACGCCGAAGCCGATCTCCGTCGGACCGCCGCTCCTTCAGCCGCTCTCCCTCTCCTCGATATCATAGGGCGAGGGAGCCTTCACCACGGTATCGGGCGATATCGCCACCTCCTAGGGTCACGGCAACGGCGACGCGCCCTACGGAGTCGGTGGTGACTGAGCGGGCTACGACGACGTCAGCCTGCCAGACTACCCCGGTCACCACCAAGAGGGTGAAGTCAGTGGTCAGCCATCCCAAGCGGGACGCTGCTGCTACCACCGCCCCGGCTGCGGAGAAGCCTAGGAAGGCAACACCTGCGGCGACGAAGGAGCCGGAAAGCGAGCGGCGAGAGGACTCACCGAGCTCGGAGTCGTACGACTCGAGCGCGGAGTCAGAGGTGTCTGAGGCGGCCTCACAGGAGTCTCCTCCGCTGGGATTCGGGGACCCGATCCCAGATTCTGCTCCAGAGGACGTCCACCAGTTCTCTGCGATGCTGCTCCGCATGGCCACTACCCTCGGCCTTAAGATCGCCGATGCGGAGCCGGAGGACGACGATCCAGCCTTCTCCGTCTTCGAGGAGAAGCGACCTTCCACGGCCCCGCTGCCTCTCCTGCCCCAGGTATCCAGACTGGTGAAGGCCGCCTGGGATAGACCGGCCTCGGCTCAGCCGATACCGCAGCGGTTAGAACACCTCTACAGGGTGCAGAAGGATAACGCCGGTTATCTCTTTAATCACCCTGTACCGAACTCTGTGGTCGTCGAGTCGGCACAGACAAAGGGCTCCGGCAGGCAACACACCACCCCGCCGGACAAGGAGGGCAGGAAGTTGGACGCCTACGCAAGGAGGTTCTATTCAGCTGCCTCCTTGCAGATCAGGCTGTCCAACACTCAGGCTTGCCTCGCGGCATACCTGAAAAAAGTGCTCGATCGCCTGCAACCGGCGATGGAGGCGGTACCGGAGGACATCCGCCAAGCCTCCTCCGTGATCTTCAATGAGGCTATCTCCATCGCTCGGCACCAGATGGCCTCCTCCCGGCACGCAGTGGAGATCGCCTCCCGGGTCATGGCGGGATCCGTCGGCCTCCGCCGCCATGCTTGGCTGCGACCGGCCGACATCCAGGAGGACACCAGAAGGAGGATTGAAGATCTCCCCTTCGACGGTGAAGGCCTATTCAATTCGTCCACAAAGGAAGCTTTGGACAATCTTGTCAAGGCGAGACTGACCGCAAAAAAGATCGGGCTGCAGCCGGCCACGCAGGCCCGCAGGGCCTCCACCTTCCGCCCATCCTGGCGACGATCCTCCACCTCGTCGTTCCAGCGTTCGGCCCAGTCTGGACAGTCGAGACCGTCCTCCGGCTCATCGGCCAGACGCACGATTAGGCGGCGCCCGGCTTCGTCGAAGAAGTCCTCCTCCGAGACAAAGTCTCGGTTTTGACGTGCCTGGCAGGACCCACCAATACCCACTCTTCAGCCTACCATCAGCGCTCGGAGACTGACCGACTCTCGCTCGACACCTAGCGGAGTGGCAGTATGTCACTACGGACTCTTGGGTGCTTTCCATCGTCCGTCTTGGCTACGCCATCGAGTTTCTCGATATTCCTCCTCGCGGCGTTTACTACTCCACGCCGTCGAGTCCGGCCCTCCTGGAAGAGATCCAATCCCTCCTCCAGAAAGGGGCGATCGAGCGGCTCCCGCAAGAGGCCAAGACCACCGGCTTCTTCTCCAGGTACTTCACGGTACCGAAAGCCGACGGTACCCTCCGGCCGATCCTAGACCTCAGAGGGGTGAACTACTACATCCGCCCCAAAAGGTTCAAGATGGTCACGATACCGTCGATCCTACCCTTCTTACATCGAGGGGACTGGTTCGCCTCCATCGATCTCCGAGACGCATACTTCCATATCGCCATTCGCCCGCAGCACAGACGGTACCTCCGCTTCGCAGTCGACGACACCTGTTACCAGTACAAGGTGCTGCCGTTCGGACTCTCGACTGCCCCAAGGGTCTTCACCAAGTGCATGGCCCCGGTGGTATCCTACCTGCGGACGAAGGGCGCTTCCGTCTTCCCCTACCTCGACGATTGGCTGTTGGTGGCGTCCTGCAAACAGAGACTTTACCACGACGTCCACATGACGTTGTCACTCCTGACCCGCCTTGGTCTACGAGTGAATCCGAAGAAGTCCCACCTCGAGCCGGCGAGGATCTTGGACTTCATCGGGGCGACGCTCGACTCGACCTCCGCCAGGGCGTACCTACCAGAGTCTCGAGCACAAACCTTGATCCGGGCCGCCGCTCACGCTCGTACGGCCCCGACGTTATCTGCGAGAAGCGTCCAGCAGCTCTTGGGCTACATGGCTGCGACGACCGCTGTGACATATCTCGCCAGGCTGAGAGCAAGACCTCTTCAACACTGGTTCGTCCGCATATTCGACCCCCTGCGAGACGAACAGACACTCCGACTGCAGCTGCCGGGAGACGTCCGCTCATCCCTCCGATGGTGGCAGTCGCGATGCAATCTCATGTCAGGGATGCCTTTCCAACAGCCGACACCGAAGGTGACGGTAACGACCGACGCCTCCCTGTATGGATGGGGTGCCCACTGCGGCGATCTCAGAGTCCGCGACAGATGGACCGACGACGAGACCGCTCTCCATATCAACGCGCTGGAGCTGCTCGCCGTCTGGAAAGCCCTACGGGCGTTCCGCCATGCCGTGGCGGGGCGCACGGTCCTGATTCTGACGGACAACACCACCGCCGTCTGCTACATCAACAGACAAGGTGGGACTCATTCCACGACCCTGCTCGACATCGCGCTCGACCTGTGGGAATGGTGCATTCGCCTGCACACGCATCCCGTGGCGGTTCACCTGGCCGGGCAGGAGAACACCACGGCAGACGCCCTCAGCAGGGACACCTCATCCCATCACGAATGGTCTCTCTCCGGAGAGGCGTTCAGACTGATTCGGGACCGCTGGGGCGAACCATCGATCGACCTCTTCGCGACCAGGGAAAACGCGAAGTGTCGCCGATTCTGTTCCAGAGCGGGCCACGATCGTGCCTCCATCGGGGACGCTTTCCAGTTTCCGTGGACCGGGGAACTCCTCTACGCGTTCCCGCCGTTCCCGCTGCTCGGCCGGACGATATCGAAGATCCTCGCCGACCGAGCCGACGCGATCCTGGTAGCCCCGTACTGGCCGAGGCAACATTGGTTCGCACCCCTGCTACAAGCCGCACGAGACGACCTGCTCCGGTTGCCATCGACACCGGACCTGCTCTCCCACTCCGGCGGCCGAGTCCTCCATCCGGACCTGCCACGCCTGGCCCTCCATGCCTGGAGGATATCGCACTAGACGATCCCGTGCTCGGTACCGTCCTCGTCGCGGCCAGGAAGGAATCCACCCGTCGCAACTATCAATACAAGTGGCGACGCTTCCTGACCTTCGCTAACGAGAGGAGTGAGCCGGTATCGCCCGCGGGGCTCTCGACCGTCCTGCACTTCCTCCTGCACCTCCGGCAACAGGGCCTGGCGTTTCCATCCCTGAAGGTGTATCTCTCCGCGATCGTGGCATACCAACCGCCACGATCTGCTGCCTCGGCCTTCTTCAGGAACGATACCGTTAAGCGGTTCCTGAAAGGACTTCATCATCTCTACCCGCCGGTATCGCCGCCGCTACCGCCGTGGTCCCTCTCGCTGGTGCTCTCGCAGCTGACGAAGCCGCCCTTCGAGCCGATGGCGACCTCGGATGACAGGCTCCTGACAATGAAAACTGCCTTCCTGGTAGCGGTGACCTCAGCGAGGCGAGCGGGTGAGATCACGGCTCTTCGTTCCGATGAGCCCTTCACGGTCTTCCACAGGGACAAGGTGGTCCTGAGACCTGACATCTCGTTCCTGCCAAAGGTGGTGTCCAGTTTCCATCTCAACCAGGACATCATCCTGCCTGCCTTCTTCCCGAACCCGACGACACCGTTGGAGCGGTCCCTCCACTCCCTGGACGTGCGTCGGGCATTGGCTTTCTACAAGGACAGGACTGCTTCCTTCCGACAGACGCCGCATCTCTTTGTTTGCTATGGGCGACGTCGGAAGGGCCTAAAAGTGTCCACCCAGCGCTTCTCCAAGTGGGTGGTGAGGACTATTGAACTGGCGTATGAGCTCGCGAGGAAGCCTCCGCCAGTCCTGCTTCGAGCCCACTCCACCAGAGCGGTGGCTACTTCTGCGGCCCTCCTGCGAGGAGTTGACCTGCATGAACTCTGCCGTGTGGCGACCTGGTCCCAACCATCGACCTTCGTGCGCCACTACAGGCTCGACTGCCGGTCGCGCAGAGATGCCCGGTTTGGACGTGAGGTGTTGGCTTCCGTGCTGTAGGACCTGACCCGCCGTCCGACCGGTAAGCTACACAGTCTCCTAGTGTATGAAGGCACAGAGACCACGAAGAAGAAGAACAGGTTGCTTACCTGTAACTGTGGTTCTTCGAGTGGTCATCTGTGCCATCATACACACCCGCCCTTCCTCCCCTCTTTCTCAGGTCCCTGTAGGTTCTACGGCGGACGACAGAACTGAGGAGGGACCGTTGCTCGGCGGGAGGAGCATGCGCAGTACCGGCGTGGGGGAGGGGTTCCCGCCAAGCGAACAAGCTCTAGAAGTTTCCGAACGCTACCGCGCAGGCGCTAAAGCTCCTAGTGTATGATGGCACAGATGACCACTCGAAGAACCACAGTTACAGGTAAGCAACCTGTTCTTCTTCTTCTGCTTGAATCTTTAAAAGCTTTACCTATGATGTGTTGTGCCTAAGGCCTTAATTGTTTGTAAGAAACAGTAATAGATTTCAGGGAGTAAACTGGAACTTGGGTTTGAACAGTATATCCATGGCTGTCCAGGCCACAAGAACACCCTCTTGTTAATGATTTTCAGGGTATTGGTGTTTGCCCAAGAGTTTGTGGTGCAGGCTGCTGTGGCTTTAGATGTTTTTTAAAAACACAAGCAAGTAAGATTTTCTGGGGCTGAGAGTATGTGACATGGTCAAGGTCACCCAGTGGGTTTCCATGGCCAATTGGGGAATCGAACCCTGGTCTCCAGTATCATAGTCCAGCACTTAAACCACTACACCACACTGAAACTACCAAAAGCAAAATGAAAGAAAGGAAAAACAGAGTGAATACATGTTAAGAAGTGTGTCTTTAATAACCTCTGTTTGGCATCTTGGGCTCTTTACGAGGATCCAGAAGGTAATGTAAAACACTAAAAATATCACACTATGTGCCTGTTAAGTCTTTTATAGAGTCCCCATTGGTTATCAGTGCATATGAGAAAGCAAAACAATCCTAATTCTTATTAGGAGGGTGTTGGTATCTCCAGCATGCTCTGAAAGATAAACTGGCACTGAAATATGAAATATGGTTGACATTGAAACTGCTACTTCTTAAGCTATCCACAGAGGCAGCGTGACTGTGAAACACCACCATGGGAGTTTTCTTGCATGTGTGATTAGTGTCCCAGTACTCAATGGAAGACTTGGGAACAGAGTCATTATTAAAGTGCCTTCAGCAGCTGCTGCTTTACTCTTGGTCCATCAGCAGACGAAGGAGAAAGGTCACTTGCTCTTGCAGTGATGCAGGTCAGTATGGAAGAGAGAAACAGCTTTCTGTTGATACATACCAGCATTACAGAGAGAAGCAGACTGACAATCAGGATCCTTTATCATGCCAAGGCCATTCCTTAGGATTGACCCCAGACAAGTGGTTTCCAACCTATGAGAATGCTAGTTACAAATCAACAGGCCTGCGAACATTGCCACTGCTACCACCACCCTTTCCACTATCAGACTTCAGACTCTAGGCTGGATATACGCCTCCAGGATCTAGATGTATAAGGACTTGGCATCCTCTGGGTGGTCAGGAAGTCCCTCCTCTCCATCTGAAGAAAGGTTGGGTCTACCCTGCTCCGGTCCCTGCAGTCTCTGTAAGTGCTACCAAAGTACATGGTCCTCTGACCATTCTCATGGACCAAGAAATCCCTGCTGCAAGGAGACCAGGGAGCTCGAGTGAAGCAGTGCTGGGTAGCACCAGACTGTTCACACAGTGGAGGAGAGCCCTGGTAAAGGCGCCCCCAGTAAATAGGCAGATTTGTGTAAGAGTTCATGTAGGCATACTGCTTGTGCACCACTGTAGAAGAAGCCCTGTGCATGCCTGGGGTGCTTTGTAGGCAAGCCTCCCGATACGAGGGGAGCTTTGTGGGCTGTGAATGCAGTAGCTGTTGGTCCTTCCAAGGTAGACCATTGGTCTCCACATACTTCCTACTGCATGTATAGCTTGGCCTAAGGGCATCAGGAGGATAGTGATGGAATCCATGGTGGATTCCAGGCACAGTTGTTGGTTTTGGAGCCAGGCCAGCTTGGGGGAAGAGGTCTGGCACATCCTCACAGACAGAAGATTTTCCACGATGCTTCCAGATGCCTAAAGACTTGGGTCTCTCGTGTTGCTCCCAGGATGATCTTGGGAGGTTAGCCCTATGGTGCTGCTTCTCTCTCCTGAGCTCTTCTGTGTCAAAGTCTTTGTACACAAAAGGTCTGCAAGTCCTGTCAGCCCTTGGGAAGGAATTGTGCATACAGGCATGAGACAAGAAGTGACTTTCCAACTCCTTTCTTTTCTCGGAAGTAGAAGCTGGTCTTGTTACTTGGGTTGAAGAACTGTCATGCCCATCTTCTCCGTACACCAGGTGAACATTCCGGTGGAATCTTTCCTTCCCATGTCCTCTGGCCACAGGAAGCTTATACTTCTGCTCAGGTGGAGGAACCTCCCTAGGAGACCTCACTGGGGAGTGGGGAGCAGCACTGAGGTGGTTTCCAAGGGGCACGGGGTTTCTGAAGGGTGCCTGAGGTGTGGCTCTTACCAAGTAATGAGGAGAGCTGTTCACAGCAGAGCCTGGAAGGACCTTGTCTTCTGAATAGCTGCCTCGATACTTCACTGGATGAAGTATCTGTGGCTGCTCAGTTGTCCCACTCCAGTTTTCACTGGCTGACACTAAAGTTTGCTGGGCTGCAGGAAGTGATGGTTGAGTAGGTCTCCCAAGTTTCTCACTTGCTTCTGCAGCTGCATTGGAGAGATGAGCTGGTCTGTTAGGGCCACTGGTGTTCTGAACAACAAGCTGTGGCGTCCTTAAGGAGAATGTCGTTTGGAGATTTTCACTCCGGTTTGACCAGTTCTCAATGGTACGTGTAGCATTCTCTAATGAGTTCCCAACACTGGCTGTTGACACCATACTCTTGGCAGCTTGCAGCATCTTCAGCACGTTGGCCTGAGCAGAATTAGCCGTGACATCAGGTTTGTGAACACGAGCAGGGCTCTCCAGATTCTGGACTCCGTTAAAACAACTATAAATGCCCTGAGGAAAGAAAAGAGAAAAATAAATGCAGTGACCAAACCAGCACCCCAGCAAATGCAGTGGAGAGAGAACAAATGACAAATGAGCATGTCTTGGAAAGCCATGAGCTGGGGGTGGGGGTGCTGGCTTATGCTCAACTTCCAAGTTCATACAGGACAGACATTACAAATTTTGAATGACCTCATTTATCTGTCTGGGGGATAAGGGACTTGTAGAGGCGAGAATGCTAGCTACACTGACCTGCAGCTACACCATGCAGACTACCCTGTTGTAAATCAGTGGCTTCAGCCACTGACCCCAAAAGCCCAAGTGGAGATCTGTTTTTCTGCTACAGTTTTTTTTTAAGGTGAGGCACTTTTTTCTTCTTCTTCCCAAGCATTAGCCTTGGATAGAAGGTCCTGACTTGTACAATTAAGATCTAAGAGAATCCTGCAACAAGGACTGGGGAGTCTTCATGCCCTGCTGTGCTCCAGGTTTGATTGTTTAGTGCAGAGGTGGGAAACAAGCAGCTTTCCAGATTTTGTAGGACTGCAAATCCCAGCAGCCAGCATAGCCAATGGTGAGGAATGCTGGGACTTGCAGTCTGACATCTAGAGCACCCCATGATTCCCAACCCAGGTCTAACAGGTTGCCCTACTTGCCCCTCTCTCAAGAGCCAACTCTGAGCTTCCTTTGGGAGAACCAACTTCTTTCTTATATCCGTTCATGGGATTTTAATTGTCATCCATTTTTTTCTTATAAAATAGATATGTTTGTCATTTGGGGGAGCCTGTATTTTCAATTATTAACTTCTCTTCTGTCCTCATTTGTGTTTTTAACTTTCTTTTAAATTTGTTAAGCTGCTGTATTTCATTTTGTAAAATGCCATTTACCTGAGGATTCTAAATAATGATTAATAGGATGCAAGGCATGAGGTTCTTTAAGATTCAGATGGATTCAGAAATCCAAATTAGGTGTGAACAAACCCTTTCTCTATTGCTTCATATTTGCACATCAGACAAAAATTAAGTAGTTTTTAAATCATTTTATTTTCGTTAAGTGAAGCAATGACAAGAAGCAGCTGAAGTGTTTATGATGGAACAGACAACACACAGCCTGGAACTATAAAGGTTAAAAAAAAGGTGAGGACAGACAAATCAACTCCCTGGTCATTTCTCTGGCACACTTTTAATTGGGAAGAGATTGGTTTTTTATTGGTTTAATTCCAAATACATTTCACACAAATTAAGCATCAGTGATGCATTCCTGTACAAATTGTTCTTAGAAACTGTTACATGAAGCTTTGGTTTGTCTACATGTCTTGTAACTATTGTAACAATGCTTGCTTATGGCTTAGCTTCCTGCAGACTGGGAGCTATTGGGGGCAGAGTTGTGTTATTATTATCATTATTATTATCATCATCATCATGAATCCCCTTTTGGAGAAAAGCAGGACAAAAACTGTGAATAACTCCTCCTCCATGCTCCCTACCATTCCCTTCTGGGCCTCTCGCCCCTATTCTCTTGCCTTTCACCTCTGCAAGCATTCTCTGTGCTGGGGCAAAATGTATAGCAATGAGAAGGGAAAGATCCGAAGGGGAGAAGGAAGGCACACATGTGCCTTCTCCCCCACCAATTCCCTTGCCTTTTGGACAGGCATGCTTGCCTCCCTTCTCCATGCCTGGCAAAATGCAAGGGAATTGTGGAGGGAGGAGAATGGCGGGGGGCGTGGGAAGAAGGCACGCATGCATCTTGTGAATAATCAGATTTGCAAAGGTCAAACCCACAAATGTGGAGGGAGGACATTTGTACATTCCATAAATAAATTAATATCTCTACAGAATGCTTTGTCTGGCTGGTGCTTTGCATTCTTCTTGTAAGGTAGGTTCAACTTGAAACATCTGGCACTGACAGGATGGTCATGAGATCCCCTGTAGAGCACTGGCTGTCATGAACAGAGTTGAGGTTTTAGGGTCTCCTACAAAACAGCAGGGCCACACTGGAGCTTCCAAAGGCCACATCACTGGGTGTGGGAAAAGGTTTGACAGGGCTTGATTCACCCATGATCCCCTCCCACAGAGACTGCCCAAAGAGTGGCATGTGAGGAGGACAGCAGCAGATAGGTTCAGTGACAGCAACTGGGTTGGCATGGACAAGATGGGACCCGCCTAAGTTTCCTTTCTTCTCAGTTTAAATATATATTATAGTTGGAGGGCAGCCAAGATACTCTTTTTAATTATTTTACTTCATATTGTTTCTCCCACCATCTTTTTTTAAACAACAAAATGGTACTTATTAAGTAAATGTACTTAGGCCATTTCCGCACTGTTGACTGTTGTAGTGCTATTATTCCACTTTCAACATCCTATGGAATCCTGGAGTTTGCAGTTTAAGGACAGGCCTCAGGCAAACCCCAGGATTCCATAGGATGTTGAAAGTGGAATAATAGCACTACAACAGTCTAGTGCGGAAATAGCCTTAGTGTCAGGGGAACAGAAGCAAACTCTTCTTTATTTCAGTAGTCACAATAGTGGTATAGTTTGTATTTAGTAGGCAAATCTCCTTGTGTTCAGAGTTATTTCTTTTGTTGTCAAAGTTGTTTTGGGCTCTAACCTGATTGGGAATGTAGAAGCATTGCAATGCTTATAAATGCTGGAAGGTGGTGGGGAAGAGAAAGTTCTTCAGAACTGCAGTTTTTACACATTTCCATTTCATCTCAGAAAGGGTGAAGTGGAATGGGGACTAAGACCACTGAGTTCAGGGACTGAAAGGAGCAACCTGTACTACCCTACACAATCACCTCAATTGTATAAATCTTTATTGTTCAGCTAAAAGCCATCACAACTGGCCACAAGCAAATAAAACGTGACTGGAAAAACATCACAACAACAATAAATGCAAATAATATACAGTTAATAAATGAGCAATATAAAAAGTATAAAAATTGGAACAATATATAATAACAATATATAATTATGTTCTAAAATGCCAGAGTCAAGTACTTTCATCACAATCACCTCAGCATTCAGCTGTCCACACTTAAATATGAATTCTTAAGCTGATTTCTGGGCCTATAACTACTCTGTGGAACCTTCTCAGACAGTGCTGCTGTTATCCTCTAGGGTCTTACAAGACTTCAGAGGTGGTGTCGTGCAAAATTCAGTTTGTAGATAGCATCATGCAATCTACCTTCTCATCTCTTAGTCAGTCCCGTGGATGCTTCACTTCTGACTGCCATTCTGAGTTTATGTTGCATTCATCTCTCATTGTCTGAATTTAGCTTTCTTCAGATGTTAGGAGATTACACATGGAAAGGACAGACAAAAGGCTTATGTGCCAACCCTCCAATCTGACCTCCCTATGGCAGAAAGGTTGTGGAGAGAGACTGTTCCACCACCTACACTGGACCTGGGCGAAATAGGCTGCAATCTTGCATGGCTCAGTCTAGCATAATAGCTCCACATGTGGAACTATGCTACACTGAGCTAGCTACCACTAACCTCAGACCTACCTTATTGCTGCTGAAGCTGCTCCATGGCCATTCCTGCCTGGAAAAGAGCAGGGGGACCACAGAAGCATCTGACTATGTTCCCACAGCTCAACAGAAAGCAATCGCACCACCCACTTTTTGTGATCCTTCCCTCATGTCTCCCCACCAGACACAAATGACCATGGGTGGGAGGCTTCAGTTGCTCTGTGGTAAATTGGGGCAGTGAGTTCTAAGGTTGCTTCAGAGGGAGGAAGAGAATACTGACTGCAGTGGCCAAAAGTAGACATATACAGGCACAGGGTTAACTTTTGCACACGTGTGCTACTAACAGGAAGCTAGCCATAGTGTGACTTCAGAAAACACTGGTGTTGCTTATTCCTAATTTGACATAAAAATGATCTCACAAGGAACACAGACCCCCTTCCCAGAAAATGGCAGAAGCCTGGATGTCCTTGGTAAGAGGTCCTTACCCTGCTTATAGCGAGAAGGAAATCGAGCTTGTGAGACTTGGGGACAGAATGCCGCAGCTTCCAGTACACCAGGTGTTCCCAGGCAAAGACCAGCAAGCTTAGCCCCATGGCCACCAGCAGCATGTAGAAGACTCCTGCCATATTGTCAATGTCTAGCTTGCTGCTCATCACCTCATTCTTTTCATTTTGGCAGATCCCTGACAACCACACAGTCTCCAGTTTCTGGGTTTCACCTGAGAAATGAGTAACACAGAGAGAAAGAGAGAGAGATAAAGGAAGAGGGTGAAATCCTACCTAAGGAGTCCCTCCACTTAACATTATACAAGCACTCATTTGTTGCCCAACTCTGTTCTTCTGGTGCTTCTATTCTTAACAAGCTGAGAATAGCAATGCATTCATAGAATCATAGAATCATAGAATCATAGAAATCTAGAGTTGGAAGAGACTACACAGGCCATCCAGTCCAACCCCCTGCCATGCGGGAACACCCTCAAAGCAATCCCGACAGATGGCCATCAAGCCTCTGCTTAAAAACCTCCAAGGAAGGAGACTCCGCTACACTCCGAGGCAGCAGATTCCACTGCCGGACAGCCCTGACTGTCAGGAAGTTCTTCCTGAGGTTCAGGTGGAATCTCCTTTCCTGCAGCTTGAATCCATTGCTCCTTGTCCTGGTCTCTGGAGCAGCAGAAAACAAGCCCTCTCCTTCCTCTATGTGGCATCCCTTCAAATATTTAAACATGGCTATCATGTCCCCTCTTAACCTTCTCTTCTGCAGACTAAACATACCCAGCTCTCTAAGTCTATCCTCATAGGGCATGGCTTCGAGGCCTCTCACCATTTTGGTTACCCTCCTCTGGACTTGCTCCAGCTTGTCAATATCCTTCTTGAATTGGGGTGCCCACAACTGGACACAGTATTCAAGATGGGGTCTAACCAAAGCAGAGTAGAGTGATACCAGTACCTCCCTCGATCTAGACACCATACTCCTATTGATGCAGCCGAGAATTGCATTGGCTTTCTTGGTTGCCGCATCACACTGCTGACTCATGTTCAGCTTGTGGTCTATGAAGACTCTTAGATCCCTTTCACACGTACTGCTATCCAGCCACGTGTACCCCATCCTATATTTCTGTATTCCATTTTTTCTACCTAAGTGTAGGACCTTACACTTCTCTCTGTTGAATTTCATTTTGTTCGCCTTGGCCCAGCTCTCCAACCTATCCAGGTCATTTTGAATTTTGATCCTGTCCTCTGGCGTATTAGCAACCCCTCCCAATTTGGTATCATCTGCAAATTTGATGAGCATGCCCTCTATTCCTTCATCCAAGTCATTGATAAAAATGTTGAACAGCACTGGGCACAAGACAGAACCCTGTGGCACCCCACTAGCATTCCACACCTGGATTGCAAGGGAAAGAGAAATAGTGTTTCATTGTGGCTGCCTTAAATATTTTACCATAGCTTTGACTGACGCCTCAGTATTGCCAAAGGGGCTATTTCTCCTGAAGTAAGAGCAGCTAAATCCATGGCAACTATCACAAAAAACAGAAAAATTCCTAAAGAGATGCATTTACCCCAGAGGTGGGATGGTTGAGTTCATCTGCCCTGGAGTCCTGCCCACCCACCCCCATTCTTCCTTGTGACACCATGCTCCAAAAATATTTGGTTGAAACAAATATGAAGTAGTCTCTGAAAGGATCTCTAATCACACCACCAAATGTGTCTGAAGAGCACAAGTGGTCATTTTGCCTCATTTTTGGCCTCTCTGCCCCTAATTTAGGCCCACATGCCCCCCCTTTTTTTCAAGCAGAAGTGACCATCTGTTCACACTTCTTTTGAATAAAGAAAGAAAGCAAAGCCCATGTGGATGTAGAACAATGTCCAGTCATGTCCCCAGGGGCTTCATGCTGTGTTGTTGGCCATTTTTGGTGAAAAAACATCTGGTCAAATTTTATGAGAGGTGATGGGAACAGGGCAATTGGGAGGGAACACATTTGGCCCACAGGCCACCCATGCCCCCCTCCAATGTATACACTCAAATAGTTTTCCAGTTTGCCCCTCTTTTTTTTTTGTAATCCACAAGTTAGTGCAATTTTATTGTCTAGCGTGACAGCTGTTCTGTGCCTTCAAGTTGTTTCTGACTTATGGAGACCCTAAGGCAAACCTATCATGGAATCTTCTGGGTGCTGAGAGTGTGTGATGCACCCAGGGTCACCCAGGCCTTCAGGGTTACAGTCCAATGCTCAAACCTCTACACCACACTAACTTTGCTTAAATGCTTTCTTGGAAAAGGAGAAGGGGTTGGTACTGGTTTACAGATCCCAGTGGTTCTCTGAACCAAGATGTGCCTCAGTGGGAGTAGAATGGAACAGCCTCTCTTTCTATTAGAGAAATCTCTGGAAGTCTGCCTTCAGTCTGCCAACAGCTAGGGCAACAGTGGTAAAAGTGTGGCCTTCACACCACCATGCAGCTCCCAAGATGGTTTATGCCACCCTTAGCCCTTCCAGATTCCCTAGGTGGCCTTTATTTGGCCAAAACCATGGAGTGGTATCTTCTGGACACCTTCTGAAATGGTGATTCCCCTTTAATGTAGGTTCCAGGGCTCTTCCTCCATTGTTTAACAGCAACAAATGCCTTGTTTTTCAAAATCAAAAATTATTTCAAGACACTTCCAGATATTTTTTCTTTGGCATTTGTTTTTGGTTTAAGGCATTTGGGAGGGGCATTTTTAGGGAATTAAGATTGCTCCCAGACTAACCACTGTTACCCACCCTTGAGTCAGGGATTGCATTTAAACCAGAATGTGGCCCTGGAATATGTTTCAGTGGTCATCCTAGAATAGCTAGATATCATCTTTATATGTACAGTGCATTTCCCAATGCGCCTATACATCTGGGAACAGGAGGTCTTCTGATGTGACATCTGAGCCGATTTGAATCCTGACAGCTATGTTTCCTTTTTCTTTCAGGGAGGGAGAAGTCAGCTGTTACCAGTATCTGGATTGTTTGCAGTCGTCCTCACTGCTAACAAACACCTACTTGTTTCAGAACTTAAGGAACAGTGTTTGGGGTGAGGATTGTGTGAGAGTCATATGTCAAAACATACCAAGGTGACTCCCTGAATGGTCCTTTAATTTGCTGTTGCTAATAGGACTCCATGGCCAGAATCCTGTTGGTGACTTTTATACCGGCTTAAGTCTTTTGTTGGGTATTGTACAAGGAAGTATCCAATACCTTCTTATGCAATGCCTTTTTCTGGGTGTTCAAGGGCAGCTGGGTAGCTTCCGGGTGCAGCACCACATCACCACTGATTAGCCATGAGGGCACCACCCATCTGTCCCTGCATACCCAGTGAAGAAGGAACAACCTTCATACCCTGGAACTTGGTTCTTGGCCAAAATGTATTAGTAGTCCCTTTTTTAAAATTATTTTTGTACAGAATATGTACATTGATGGCAGTTCATCATCACCATCATCATCCCATGAGTCTTTTGTTTTTGCACTGCCTCCTCCAGTTCTCTGATATCGCATTTAGTATGGCATTCATTAAAATACTTCTCCTGAACTCTCCTAAACTCCCAGTCCTGTACTTTAAAAAAAAAATACAGCAATCACTTCTGAAGGGCTGCAAAGTGACAAGAGAGTTTTATTTCCTATTGAAGAGAAGAGAGGGAGTGGGGGGGGGGATTCAGGTAGAGAGAACTCTTCAGACACCTGACAGGAGATGTTGTGCTTGATTTAAAGTGAATTGCAAATAGTGTGGCAGAACAGAACAGCTCACTGAAACCTTCTCAAAATTCTTTGTAATGATGAAGAAACTCAGGTCACAGGCTGACTGCTTGGTTACATAGGGGACGGCCAGCTTTCAAGCGTATTATAAAAGCACTCTGGTTTGGTAACTTAGCTTTTAAGTAAGCATATTTGGGGTGCAGCATTCCTTTCATTTTCCCATTTGCAATTGAGTGATAATTTATATATGAAAAATACCTGTCCTTTCAGCACCCACAAGGCTCCAAGGATAAAGGAGGGGTGAAGTGAAACACTTCACTGCCAGATTGTCTGAATGTATCTGAACTTTTAATGATGACAAAACATATTTCAAAATTAAAAGACATAAAACTGTTAATAAACACAGAAGCACTGCCAGGAAAAAGAGGAAGGGAGGGCACAAAAATACGAAGAGTTTTACTATGTGTTTGTCAAATCACTGTGACAATATTGTTTCCTTAGCTCTGAGGAGACAGAAACTTGGCAGTTCTGGGATCCTTGGAGGAAAAGAAAATAGGAAACTGCAATAAACTCCCCTTAGGAATTAGGAGGCAAAGGATATCTTGGGGAAGGAGAGAGAATTACCCACCATCTCCCAGAAACTGCAGAAGGGCTAAATCAATGGCCCTCTTCCACTTGGAGTCTTTCTGGAGGGCAATGCCATAGCCAGTGGTGGCAAAGACTTTCCCACTGCCAATGGTGACTAGCTTGCAGCCTTCATCTTTGCCTGCCATGTAGTTGAGCACCGCAGCATCATATATAAAGGCATCTAGCTTTCTGGAATCAAGCAGAGAGACAAAATCAAATTAAAAAACTGCAGCTGTAAGTCACACCAGAGAACAAAACACACCGCATAATAATCCAGAAGAGGTGGATTACAGCACTCACACCCCACATACTGATTTGCAAGCTCCAATCCCTTCCCAGAGCTTCTGATGTCCCCACCAGCAGAAAATAAAATATGTCAATTTATATTGAATAAGACACAGCCATCATCTCCCCCTTGGTGCCTTGTTTGCCTCAAAACCACAAAAGATATTTTATGAAAGTGGAAATGGACATCCAGTCACATCTCATTTTGATTTAAATTTTGTGGTGGGAGAGGGGAGATTTTCAAGGCTGGTGAAGCTCCTTCAGTTTGTCCTGATGGCATGCTCCTGGCCTTTGGAATTAGTCCAGCCCTAAAACAATATTGATAGGCAATCTGGCACCTCCTAGATGCTTTGGACTGCTGCTGTCATAATCCATGACCACCATCCATGTTGGCAGGGGCTTTTGGCAGTTGTAGTCTAAAACATCTGGAGGACCCCAGGTTGGCTATTCCTATCAAAAGGTGTCAACCGTGCAGCTGCAAAATTCCATAAGACAGCAAATTGTGCTAATTATGTCTCAATTATTTAGATGGCCACAGTTAATCCCAAACAGATTTAAGCTTTTGTGAGACAGACCTATATAAGACCCAATCTAAAAGCACCAGTGCTATGCTAACATAACTAACTATGCTAACATAGGCTGAACTGTACTTAGGGTGGATGAGGTAGTAAGACAGAGGCAGAGACAGACTGACTGAGATAGTAACACTGTCTTGCTCACACCTTTGGGGGGAAAAAACACTCCAGCACTCTCTCTGAGTATGTATGTGTGCACAGCCTTTAAACAAGTGATTTTTTTTAAAATTCTTGAAAAATGGGTTCCACAAACAAAGAGGTAGATGAGCAAACCATGCTGGTGTGAATCTAGTGACACCTGACTAGCTACCTTCCATTGGACTGCCACAATTGCAGGGATGGCCCATGGATCTGCTGCTGTGGCAGTGAATTCACTACGGATTTTATGGCCCTCTTTCTAGCCTGTACACCCCCACTCTTTGATATGGTTCAACTGGTGAAATAGGATTTAATTGGCAAAATATATTAATTGGTTTTGATATAAAATGTGCTCTGCTATGGCTGAATGGTCGAGCTGGATGAGAAGACAAGACTGGCTGAACATGTGCACTGCGAATTAGGTCAGGAAACACCTCTAGGTGTAGCCAGGTCATAGTCAGGAAATCACCAGGAAGCTCCAGAGATAATAGGCTTGCAGTTAGCCTTAACAAACTCTACCTTTTAAACAAGAGCGTCTGGGAAATTCCCATCAAAGCTCAATGTCTTTTCCTCTGATGAAGCAAACCCTTCCTTTGTCCTAAATCCTGTCTGATAAGCACTGAGCTATGAGGACAACCATTAGCCCTAAGACCAACAGCCCATTCCAGATCTCATTGTCCACTCTGCGAACTCCATTGTTCACTCAGTCAGAAAGCCATGCGCATCCCTGCCCTCCAGGCAGAAATTGGGTATATAAAACCATAGTTTTGACCAGTCAACTCTCAATAAACCAATTGTTGGTTGCCACTCTGCTGCTCTGATTCCCGATTGTACACTGTCCTTAGATGTGAGTCTAAGCTACATCGCTATTTCTTTGTCCCTCTTCTAGACTAGTAAGTATCACCCACTATGCCCTGAAATCTCACTATCCAAACATTTCCTCCCTTTTCCTTCAGGTAGTCTTGTGGGATTATGTGACTGCTTGGATCTTGTGTGTGTGATTAATTCCCCCAGTAAAACATATTAAGCCTACTTTTGGATCTCTGGCTGGTAACTACTGGCGTAAAAGATCTCATTAGGTTACCCTCCCCTTGCAGGCCTCATCTTTGAGCTAATAATTCCCCTTCTTTGCACAAAGGTACTGGCATTGCGGGTGAACCCCTGAGTCACTCACAATTTGGGGGTAACATCCCCTCCTCCTGCAGCTGTTCTGAGCTGAATAGGACCTTGTCTTGGGGCCCTGTCAGACTAGACAATTATAGCACTATGAATCCATTTTAACGGCATGGCAACATCCTACGTAATCCTGGGATCTGCAGCTTATGTGTGGCAATATTGAGAATCCTCAGCCAGGGAGGCTTCTTTGGTGATTCTGACCAAACTAACAATCTCAGGATTCCATACGATGCAGCCATGGCAGTTAGAGTGGAATCATAGAGCAATAACTGAGTTATGTGAAAGGACCACTTGGCTAATCTTGTTGTACAGATTTCCTTTTAAAATCAAGGACCACAAGATGGCAACAGATCAAAAGACAACAGAGGGACATTAATAATAAAACAGATGGAACCAAGGCCACAATGCGAGGCAGGTAAGAGAAAGTCCTGTTAGCAATATTACAGATCCAAAATCTGATCTTCCAAAAATGCTGGAAATGATATGGAGTCTCCTTTTGCTAAAATTAGGAGCATTCAAGATTTTGAAGTTTGTTTGCTGGATCTGTAGAATAAAATGAAAATAGAGGAGGATGAAGAAACCAAGTGGCACCTTTGAGACTGATTTATTTTAGCATGATCTTATTTGGTTTTCAATCTACTTCTTCAGTGCTTAGACTAGCATGCTTATTTCTTTGAAAATGGCTGCATCTATAGAAGAAGGCCATCAGTCACCACATATCTCTCAAGCACAAGAAGAAGCCACATCTATAAAGAAGCTTGAGCTGAGTTTCACTGATCTGAAGGCCTCAATGATTGATTTATGGGGTATAAAAATTGACAAGGTATTCCCCAAAAAGAGGGAAAGCTCAAATGTTTTCCACATAGTTCAAAATATTCCAATTACTGGAGATCTCTGAAAAGCAGATGTTTTGGGTGTCCTTGATGTTCAGAACCTGGGATGTTAAGTGCCCTTCATAATAGGAATCAGCAGTTCTGCACAGAATAAGCCAGTTCATGTGCAGACAGAGCATGGATGCCTAGCTCCTTTTTCGCTGACTTGACTTGTCCTCAGAAGCAAAGAGGGACTTGTAGTGAGAGCCAAGAACTGAAGTAAACATTCTAGCAAGCAGTGAGACTGGCACTTCATGGAATTCTAGTCAACTCTAAGGTGAAGACTGGCAGAGAACTATTTTATGTTTAACAGCATCACACAGCACCAAATATGTACAAAAATTGGACCCTTTCGACACAGTGGTGCCATCTGGGGGCAAGTTGACCAATCCCATGAATGCTCCAAGAGTTCTGAATGTCCTCACAGGATATTATGGATTCAGTATGTAAGGCAGGTGTGGAGGAGCATTCAGCAACACTAATGAAAATCCTTATCAGAACTCATCTGCAGGAAACAGAATGAAATAATTGGCTGACAGAAAACTATGCTTAAATCTGAAAGGAGCTGAACCAACAACACTATGCTCATTCAAAACTTAGATGCTTCTCAGCCTTTTGGTTAAGATCAAGTGTAGCACTTACTCAAAACATGACAGGGTCCTTCTATCACCATTGTGGATTGTGAATCCATTTTGAGACAGATACATTGAGGCCATCTTATGCTGCAAATGCTTACCCCATTTTGAGGCTGACAAGGGCATCCTCCACTGAGCGTTGGTTGTATTTCACCATGTGGGAATGCATGTCATGGTAGTTGCTCCGAATGTTCCTCTCTGTGCTGCCGTTGGGAACTGTTCCAAACCGAAATGGGGGATACTGATCTTGGGGCTTCTGGAACTGAGATGGAAACCACACACACATACTCACACAAAAGTCTGTTGAGTGCTCCAGATAAGAAACACCACCCTCTGTTAAGCCCTGCTGATGGATATTTCATGAAGGTGGAGTTAAGTGCCACCATTCTGGCATAAAACAAAAATCTTTTAATGCAGTTTTTAAAAACTTGACAGCCCCTTTCACCACGGTGTATAGGAAGACAATAATAGAGAAGTCTTGAAATAGACAAAGGAAAGCTGTTCAGTTACCGCCAGCCTTATAATGAAAAATACTGTAGAATGCTATTATTACTTCAGATGCTATAAAAGTGCTTCTCCAAAAATTAGGTCCAGGAAGCAATATTGTGGGCAGAATCTTGTGATGATGCACCGTGCTAGTGGGTGCACTTTTTCTAGGGTCCCACAGTGGTGATGAGGGAAGGCAAACAAAATGTGCTAATTCTGAGCATCCTGTTTCTCCAAGGCCATTTCTGCCCTACACTGAGTGCTATTATCCCACTTTCAACATCCTGTGGAATTTTGGGGTTTGTTGTTTACTGAGGCCAAAGAGGTCCCTGGCTGAGAATTCTAAATGTCCCTCCCTAAACTGCAAACACCAAGATTCCATAGGATGAAGAAAATGGAATAATAGCACTATAACAGTTTAATGCGGAAATGGGTCAAGACTTCACTTTCTTCAGGGCTGGTCTTCCCCTGGGGCCTTTTTTTCCTTGCCCCTGCCTCTACCTATGCATAGTTATGCCAGTGCACTGTCCTGATTCTGGCCTTTGTGTGAAACCAGTTTTAGCTGGTAACCAAAATCTATTGCTTTCATGTAATTATCATTTACAGAGGAGTCTTCTGTAATTCCAAAGCCAACAATGGGACAGTCATCCCTCCACATTCACTAGGATTAGGGGCACAGGACCCCCATGAAAGTGAAAAAACTGTGAATAACTCTAGGTCCTCCCAAACCATATTTAACACACAAAAAAAGTACAATCACCATATTCAACCCATGAATTTCTTTGAGGTATCAGGGTTCCTCCACAAGGCAGAAGTGGAGGGCTGCTACCCCCACACCATTTTTAATAGAGACTTACAAGCCTCATTCGCAGTTTCACAGTCTCATGAGGCTTGCAGTCCCTATTAAAGATGGCATAGGGCAGCGGCAGAGCTGACAGCAAATAATCTGTGAATAATCAAATCCACAAAAGTGAAAGCCTCAAATGTGGAGGGCTGACCATTATACCATTCATTATTAAGGCCTTTTCTGTACTATACTCTTATAGCATGATGATTCCACTTTCAATATCCTATGGAATCCTGGGGTTTGCAGTTTTGGGAGGGGCCAGTCGGCCCCTCCCAAAACTGCAAACCCCAGGATTCCATAGGATATTGAAAGTGGAACCATTGTGCTATAAGAGTGTAGTGCAGACAAGGCTTAAGTCATCTCACCTATTAGCTATTCCCCCTGCCATTCCAGTATTATCAGTGGCTTGAGGCATCCCCACCCTCAGTATTTTACATGCATTACGTGACTGCCCCCCCACTGCCATCACCACTCCTCACCTTCTTATCACTCAGCCCAGAGACAGTATCAATATATTGCTCCTGGATCATGAATGCTGCCAGATTAGCAGTGTAGCTGGCCAGAAAGATGACGGCGAAGAAAGCCCAGATGAGCACCATGATTTTACTGGTGGTTCCCTTGGGGTTTTCAATGGGAACAGAATTGTTAAAAACCAGAGCCCACAACAGCCAGACTGACTTGCCAATAGTGAAGGAGGGTCCCCCAGACTCTAGAAAGATGGAGAGAAAACAATGTGGGGGTAGCAAGTTTTCCTCACTAGAAATAAGAAGGGTGTTTCGTTTCTTTTTTCCTGTGGGTAACCAGTATTTATTTAATGACATCTTTAAAATATTTCTTGCAATAATTCCAACAATGTTGATCAAAACTTGCTATTTTGGATCTTTAAACACCTGATTCTGCATTTAAAGGCTTAGAGGTACAGAAGAATTTAACAAACATCAGTACTGAAGGTTTAACTTAACAAACAGAGCTTAGTGGAAGTCTAACAAACAACAGTCCAGGTACGAAATAGAGGTAAGATCAAGTTCCCAACATGGTTATGAGGAGATCCACAAATCAAATTATTAGATGCAGCAATTACAACGTGCAGTCTAGCTTTCAAGTGTAAGAATCTTTTGTAGTTTGCTCCCTTATAATTCTCTGGTCTCTATGACTGCAAGAAAAAGCCTCAAAAACAAAGCATGAGGATGGGGCTTTAATTAAGCAGATCTCAGATTTTCTAAACATGCTGAAGGAAAGGAAGAGTTGCAGTTAGAACATCTGAGAGTTTTGAATGTGTCCATTTACCTTATGCTGACAATTAGGAGCTTCTGCTGTTATTTCTAAATTAAGCATCTGCAATACCAAACCAATCAAAAAGTCCTAAAAATCTGAACCAGAGAAGTGAAAAATGGTTCACAAGAGCCAAACTACAATGAGAAGGAGACAGCAGCAAGGACTCAGCAACCCATGTCCTGTCATGGGTGAGGACAGCTAAAAATTGTGAGTCTATGTGTATTTCCCCTCCAGGCTCTTGCCTGTTCTTTCCTATTAGCTACTGTTTTCTCCCTGATTTCCAGAATTCTTACCCTCTTTTAGCCCTCCCCCCATCACCAGCAAATTTGCTAAAGCAAGTGGTGAGAAATCCTGATTGTTCTCTGGAAGACAAGATGGCTGGATTAAGGTGGGGAATGGGCGCAGAGGGAGGAGGGCAGATTTACTTTTACCACTGAAGGAGACTTTTCATTACACATGTCAGGATGTGTAAGTTTTAATAAGCCTGTATCAAGGACAGGGATGGTACAACTGGCCTGGGGCTGACAGCTTCTCAAAGCAGCTGTGAGAAATCTTCTCCCCGGCTCATAAAGATGTGAAAGGTGTTAGCAGGAGGGGCTGCTCATGGGTTTACAGGCAAGCCTACAAATCAGGCAGGCTGATCTGGGCAGCAGTTGACAGTTCAGAGACAGAGATGCTGACAGAGAACTGGGTCATATCTGTAGAAAGCACAGCTGCTTCTGCACAGTTTTTAAGAACCCAAGTCAGACTGAACTATGATGCACTCGCTATGGGCAAATCATTAGAGAACCAGCCACTTCGCTATCAGGAATGTTTTTCCTATGGACTGGTTCTGAATGGCAACAAGGTTGTGCCATTTCCAGGCTATGCCCATTACACTGTCCCTAAGCAGCTTCTTCATGCTTTACCTGTCAGCCATCTATCAGGTGCAAAGATAGGTAGGCCTCCAGCACAGGAGCCAGAATTTCATCAGGTGATGCACCTTTGTCATGCACATGTGAAGAAATCTGCACTCAGTTTTTTCTCTCCTTGTATGTAAACGTACAGGAGCCTTGTTTTCATATCCAGCTCACTAATCAATCTGTGCATGTGCAGACAAGCCAAGTACATATATTACAAGATAGCTGTTTTATTTCTGCCTCTATCACCCATTAGTACAAGACTGTAGGGAGCAAAGTTGGGTATTGGGAGTACTTGCCCAACAAAATTTCCCGATATCTGAAAAAAAATGGATAGTGTCATGAAATTAAAAAAATATATTTATGCCTAGATTGTAAAAATGTAACAACCACTAGCAGCACACACTTCAACAGAGTTATCAACACCATATACCAAAGTGCCATCTTCTGTGCTTCAGTGCATAGTTACTTCTGTTATCTTCTTTGTGGTCCCTATGCACATGGAAAGATGATCAGTGGCACAGCACTACCAAGTAGCAAAAAAGATGCAGATAAACAACAACCACACATTAATGAACACTGCTGGATTACCACAGAGTGATATGTGCACATGAGATGCCTCATTTACCTAGTCATAAATTTGCAACAGGATAAATGAGATACCTGAAAAGACTCCTAACTGGAAAATTAAGATTCTTGTGCAGTGGTCTCCCTTTGATCAGGACAAAATTTTTGATGGGTTGCTGAAAGCTGCTCACCCTTTGCAACCACAGATGTTCTCATTTGTTACTGAGACCCATTAACATGCCTGAATGTATCACAGTGGGAGGGAGTACTCTACCCCCACAAGCTCAGCATGTTTTCATAACTTCCTGGCAGTCCCTTGGCAGTGGCTCCTCTTGTAGACAAATGTCCAACAGGTAAGAGCTGACTTTACTGACTTTAGCTGCCTGTTCTTATGTAATAAAAGGGTTTGGAGATACCTATGACAAAAGACATCCAGCTTTTGTCCACCTGCTGCAAGGCCCACTCACTGGATCATTTGGAAACTTACTTACTTTTGCCACTGGTTAAATTCTGATTGTAGCCAACAGGGCTGAAATATTCAAACATGAAGACTGTGATAGCGACGACAGTGAGACACATCACAAACATCATCACCCACACGGCCGGACTGTAAGGTTCTACAAGACAAGAGGAAGCCAATCAGCTCAAGGAGCATAAGAGGTTAGGGATGGCCCATTCATACCCTCCCAATGCAAGCTCCAAATTCCTCCCACTGATGTAGAAAGAAAGGGTGATCCAGAGACCTTCCTTTGATGCCTGCTGATCAACAGCATCTGCCAGTGCAGTACTTCCCTTGGGACACTCTCTCGTAAGTTATCAGCAAGAGACAGAAAACAAACATGTTCAGGTGTAGAACGGCCTTGCCCACTGTTCCAGTCAGTCAAATTTTGATTAATGATGATCCTTTCATTTTTTCTCCTCCTCCACAGTAACTTGGTTCCATTTCCCTCTCACCAAGATTTTCATTCCTCCCCACCCCATTTAGTTAATACTCCACAGTTATAATGTTAAATCCTAACACACACACACATGCACACACACACCAATCCTGTAGGGCTTTTCCTACTCAATTTTTGTATCTTTCATTACTGCAGAATATGAGGGTTCAACAAGCCTGCTGGTACCTTCTCCTTCCATGTTTCTTGTTGTTTTCATTTCCCATCAAGTTATACACACACTACACAGTTATAGTGCTATTATTCCACTTTCAACACCCTGTAGAATTTTGGGGCTTGTAGTTTGCTGAGGCCAAAGAGCTGTCTGGCTGAGATTTCTAAATGCCTCTCCCTAAACTTCAAACCCCAGCATTCCACAGGATGTTGAAAGTGAGATAATGGCACTATAACAGTGTAGGGCAGATACGGCCCCTTGTTATTCAGCCTTGGTCTGATCTTGCAGACTCATGGTTGTGGCTTCCCTGATTAAATCTATCCACCTGTTATGCAACCTTCTTTTCTTACTGCCTTCTGCTTTACTGAGCATTATCATTTTATTTTTTTTAAGGGTCACATTGTCACGTGATATGTCCAAACTATGATAGGCTCAATTTTAGCCATTTTTCATTTCTACAATTTGGTCTAGGACCCATTTACTTGTCTTTTTTGCCAGTCCATGGTATCCATAGAGCTCCCCTCCAGTACTGTATTTCAAATGCATTGAACCCCTTGCAATCAGCTTTCTCCACTATCCAGCTTTCACAGTCACGCATAGGAATCATGTGTAGATGGTAACTCATGTGTTTTTGACGATATAAGCACCAGCACTCACTTCTGAATATTGGAAACAGAGGGAATGATAATAAAGGTAACTATATTAATAATGGGTATTGATACAGATTGGTTGTCATGAGGCTATTGAATTCTGCCACAACTCTATTATGAAAAATAAAAAGGCAAGACTTGCATATGACTAAGATAGAGAGGAGCCTTCTTTGTGCATTATGCTAGTGCTGCTCTTGCTCCTCTCCTGTTGGAAATCCAGAGAATATGGGCAAGTGGGGAGAGGGCAAGCTCCACCTCTGTTCCAGTCTCTTGAAAGAACACATGCAGACCAGGGTGAGTGAACCTGACACTATGCTGCTATTAATTGTATCAGGCAGCAGCAGTTTTGGAAAATGCTAGGCTAGCATGGGGAAGTGTTATGCTGCACTATAGATGTTTTGGCTGACAGCTTGGCTGAGGCTTATTGAAGTTGTAGTCCAAACCATCTGGAAGGACCAGGCTGCCAGTCACAGTGGGCCCTCCATATCCAGGGATTCTGTATCTACCTATTTAACCAATCATGGCTTGAATATATTCAAAAAGAAAAGAAAGAAAAATCCAAAAAGCAAACTTGCTTTTGCCATTTTATATAAGGGATGCCATTTTACTACATCGCTGTACATAATGGGACTTGAACATCCACAAATTTTGGTATCCACAGGGGTGCTGGAACCAAACCCTAGCAGATACCAGCGACCCACTGCACTTTATTAGAGTATTACAAAAGCATTCTCTGATGGCTGCTTAATGAGTAAAATTCACTAAAGATCCTTTCACAGTACACTACCCAGTAGTATATAGTACGGTATATTATAGCACTATAATCCACTTTTAATCGCCATGGCAACATCCTATAGAATCCTGGGTATGTTGTTTAGGGCGAGGCATTTGGAATTCTCAGTCCATGACTGCCTCATCAAACTGCAAACCTTAATTCTTTTTAATACAGGAACCAAAAAAAGTTTTTTCTCATATCACAGTGCTATAATCACTTCATAAGTAAACTGGCACTTTGGCACTATAACATACAACCCAAAGAATTTTTTTAAAAAAGCCTTCAAACCATAGGATCACTTCAGCAAACCATGCCCTCTCTTTTTTAAGAAAACTCTTTTGAATAGCCCCAATGCCAGTCCAAGGAATCACTACAAATAGCACCCCTAAAAAAATAGAATCAGTAGATTCAGAGGTAAAAACAACCAGCAAAACCCAGTGGCTATATCACAAAAACTCACCCATCTTTAGATCAGTCTGTAAGAGACCTAAGAATTATTTTTTTTCAGATATTCCCCATACCGTCAAAATGAGAATGGACCTTAGCTACACTCCTCCTATTTATAGAATAAAAATTATATAAACAGATTGGGGAATAGGAAGGAGAAAGAAAGTCACAAAAAAGGTAGAAATATTTGTTCACCAAAATATTACCTTGCAGAGAAACGCAGAGTGTGTATGCCAGAGCTGGGGGCAGATGAGCCCATCATGCAGGACTGTCAGTAAAATTTACCAGTCGGCTAAGAACCAAGGCTCAAATGTTTTCAGGAGCGTTTAGGAACCCCAGAGCACATTAAAAGTGGTACAGAGTGAATAGGCTCAATATTTTTCATCAAATGCCCCCCCAAAGCTACTTGAATGTTCTTATCATGAGTCTACAAATGGGGTGGGGGGAAACCTGTTTCAGTCACTTTTCAGAAGTGGTTTGAGTGGTGAACTGCAACTTTGGATAACAGAGATTCAAATCTTTGGTTGACCATGGAAATCCACTGGGTGACCTTGGGCAAGTCACACTCTCTCAGACTCAGAGGAAGGCAAAGGCAAACTCCCTCTGAACAAACTTTGCCAAGAAAACTCCGACAGTTTCACCTCAGGGTTGCTTGTTATAAATCAGAAACAACTTGTGGGCACACAACAATGTTCCAGCACCACGGTATGTGATTCCACTGTGTTTCGCAAGGCTAATGCAAGACATAGGCAATTATAAAATATCATTCACCTGTGACCATCTGTTTGGGTATTTCAATTATAATTCCCCTGGCTAACAACTGATCTTTCATGAGCAAAGGAATAAAACTAACCATGGTACCTTCCAAGATAATTTACAAAAGATTTTTCAAGATTTCAGTTTATACTCCAGTTCATATTTGGCTACAAGTGTTGTTCTCAGTGTCAACAGTTTCATGAAATGGAAATCCTTCCATAAGTCATTCGCACCGCAGGAATTAAAAGTAAATAAATACATGTCAAGGGCATCAGTTGCCAGATTACAACCCAGAGATTTGTTTTGTGTGCTTCAGAAGGCTGGCTAAACAGGTAATACGGCAGCTGCAATTTTACTCCCTCATTTTCTTCCCAATCCTTTCCTCTGCCTCCTTCCTGCCTGCTGGATTACAGACGTATTGCCTACTAGGGCAGGAGTAACCCACTCGAGGTAGACGAAATCAGGGAGGCAGGGAGAAAGAAGCAGGAGAAGCCACAGTAGCTACATCCATACTTTCAAACTGTCCTGATTTGGCAGGGACAGTACCAAATAATCCTCTTTCATACCACTTTTTCAGGTGCTTTTAAAATGTCCCACTTTCTCTCTCCTCAGCTTATTCTGGTTACTGCAATCTGAGTTTACTGTAAAAAGTAGTTTGCATTTAACTAACTCTGTAGAGGCAGAAGGAGAGGAAGGGGCTTTCTGTTGTGCTTCTGTGTTGGACTACTGCAGCAGCTTCTCTTGGTCTTCATGTTCTTCCTCATTAATAACTTTTGCTATTTGGTCCACACCTCTGATGTGATTTGGCCAAAGGTATCTCATCTAAGGAATGTTGGAAGTTATGTACATCTTCCATTTTGCCTGTACATTTCTTTTTTCTTTTTTTGAAAATATTTTTGTTGAAAGTTTAGTTTTGAAAATGACTCCCCCCTTCCTACTTCCAGGCTTACATTTTAAGTTGAATCTACTTATTTTCTTTACATACATACATAGTTTCTGTTTTACAAAGAAGAGAATGATTACATTTTTCCTTTTTATATTTCTTATACCTTTATATCTTTATCCAAACTAAAACTTCTCTCTATTCCCTTTTGAAGTTCTGGATAGGTTTATTTTTCAGAGAAAACGCTAATTTTTCTATCTCTACCATATCCAGAACTTTTAATTTCCATTCTTCTATATCAATATATTTCCTTTCTTTCCAATACTGCGCATATGTCAACCTTGCAGCAGTTATTAAATATAATAATATCTTCTGATGACATCTTATTTCCCTTTGTTGCCCTAACAAATTTAACAAGTAAATCTCCGCTTTCATTTCAAAATTCAAATTACAAATTATTTGAATTTCATCATGTAGCTCCTTCCAAAAAATTTTTGCTATCCTACAAGTCCACCACATATGAAAGAAAGACCCCACCTTTTCATCACTTCGCCTGTGCATTTCAAGGGGTAGAGAAATGGTAAGCCAGCAGTTCCCACTGCCTTGTAAAGGGAGGGTGGAATATGCTGATTTAGGCTGAGGCTTCCCTATGAGGATGACCTGTGAGCTGCACTGCTGACTACAGCGCCCCTCATGTCTGCTCCCACTACGGCTATGCCATGTGGACACATTCAAAACAGGGAGGCAGGAGGGAAGTTGCACAATTACAGAGAAGCATTTAAAAAGACGACGAAGAGAATCAAGAGGAGTGCAGGGGAGAGAGAGAGAGAGGGAAGGAGAGGCAGGCTTCATCAGATGACAGTCACAGGACTGAGCAGGGAAAAGAGAGAGACACAGAGAGAGAGTGCTCCAGCATTAAAGGGCAGGCTGAAGGATGGGATTAATTCAGGCCCTCAAAATACAGCAACCAAGGCCCATTTGTCAGCGTGTCCTTCTCTGTCAGGGAGGACAGAAACTTTATCTGATGGCATCAGATGCATTTCATCAGCATCTTGAGGCAGATGAGACAGGGAAGGGATGGAGAGAGGAGGGCAAGCAGAGAGCCAGCAACATTGGCAAGAGGACCCCCACCCCACTCCCCAGTTTTTACTGCGCTTAGTTTTGTCCATCATGCATCCAATCCACCTGATAAGATCTGGTGCCCTAGAGATAAAAGATGGCATCTCTTGTCCCCAGCCACCATGGTCCAACACATCCAGAGGATATCAGGTTGAGGGGTAGCTGATCTGGATAACTAGAGGGAAACAGACAGCTCTCTTCTTACCTTTAGGTTCTCTAGTATCCCCACCCACTCTCAATAATATTTCTGTTGTTGCCAACTGGCTTTCAAAGGCCATCTCTGCACTACACTGTTTATAGTGCTATTATCCCCCAGCTTTCAACCTCCTGTGGAATTCTGGGGTTTGTAGTTTTTCTGAGGCCAAAGAGCTCTCTGGCTGAGAATTCTGAAGGCCCCTCCCTAAACTGCAAACCCCAGGATTCCAGAGGATGTTGAAAGTGGAATAATAGTACCGTAACAGTGTAGCACGGAAATGGCCAAAGTTTACTTCAGGGTAGAAATGTTATATCTTCTCTAAAAGAAATGACCATGGAGCAGAGGGATTGTGATAAGAGGCAGGTTGGAGGGTATGGAATATGGAATTGCTGAGTTTAAAAAACGATCTTTAGCCACTTCCCACTCCGGGATGGAGGAGACATTTGTTCAGTTTCAATTTGCACTTCCCAAACCATTATATCAATCAAAACACAATTATCCTCAATATTCATATTGGTTCTCCAATTAAAACATGTGTAAAAATGCATAAATTGAGGAAAGATGTTGGTAGAAACATATATAAGAGTGAAAGAATTGGACAAAAATGCATTCAACCAGGGGAAATTGCCTGCTAATGTATATGCCAGACAAAATGCTGTAGAAAAATAGGAGAAAAAATCTGATGCATAGTCTTAAAATATCTGCAAATTCATGCAGAGATTGGATGGGACAAGCTTAAGACTGCAAAACTGGAAACCAGATTAAAACCAAAACTGACACATTTCTCCGTCTCTACATCACAGAAATGTCTCTCTTTCTCCAAGTGGCTTATTTTCTGATTCTCTTAATTATTGTGAATGGTTATTTGTTTTCTGGCAGATTACTTAAAAACCAAAGAGGTATAATGCTACACTCGTACCTACGTCAAATAACTTTCCATTATTGTGCCCATAACTAATATTCATGTTATGGAACTGGACAAGCACACCATTGCTTAACAAACATAATTCAGGGGTGCCTCACACAATGCAGTTATAGTGCTGATTCTACTTTAATTATCATGGCAACATCCTATGGAATACTGGGGCTTGTAGTTGGTCAGATAGACCAGAGAATTCTCTGGCTGAGGATTCTTAAGGCCCCTCTTCAGATTGCAAATCCCAAAATTCCATAGGATGTAGCAATGAAAGTTAATGTGCTACAATAGTGTAGTGTGGAGGGGCCCAAGGACCCAAGGGGACTCAGTTCAGAGGGTCACAGAAAAACAAAGGGGAGTGCTTCTTCGCTTTACAGATGTAACAGAACTATACACCATCTGCTTTCCAGATTCCTTCCAGTATTTTTTATTCTTGATCTAGTTGTGAGGAAGTATTTTGGTCAATTATCTCTACATATAAATAGGAATGAACAACCCTATAAATAGGAATAAGTCTATTCTACAAAGGTTAATTTGCAATTCTTAAAGCATAAAAACATTTAAAAACATATTTTGAATATATTTTTTTACAATGTATGCCTTCTAAATATATTTTCTCTCAAAGAACATCTTTCCTATAATTTATCCTAAAATACTGTTTTCATACACATTTTGTACCCTTTTTCCAATCAAGAACTGTGCTACAGAATTTGGATAAATGATTCCCAATGGACTGGTAAGTATAGATAAGGGCAGTTCATACAAGAATCTGTACAGAATGAATTCCTAAAGCCTCCCTTCCTATCAATTAGTGGGCAAAATTGTTTCCTACTGAATACGTCACTAGTAAATCTTCAATATGTATTTATTTCATATTTGACATATTCCACTGGTATATCACACCCTCTCAGCCCCAGAAAACCCTGTGATAGGTTTGCCTTGGAGTTGCCATAAGTCAGTCTGAAGGCCCATAGTAACAACAACAAAAACAAATATCACTGATTCCCCCAACCACCACAATACATACCATATGTTGATGTTAACTGAATGTGTGCTTATTCCTGGAATGAATTAAACAGTTCTCCGTGCCTCCTATGGAATTAGCTCCATCCCAAATACTCTTAAGAAGTATTATCCTGATGCGAAAATAGCCACAGGAAAGTGTATTTTGTACAGGGCCAGTCATAAGTTCCAACTACGTGTTGTGGAAGTCCAGGAGGAAGATGGCTGTTCTCTTCTCCAGAACTTCAGCTGGACATTGACCAGGCTTCCCCTGCTCTCCCACTGAATGGAAGCTGCTTTTCATTGGGGGGGGGTATTGCACAAAGAGGTACTGAATACCTCCTTCCACAACATCTGCAAAAAAAGGTGTACAATGGAAGATTCCAGCCATTAAAGGCAAGAACCCGTTAGCAATTTATCCTTATTTTATTTCTATTGCTAGAGATGAGAAGCAGTTTTTGTTTGTTGTCATTTGCTATCACGTCAACTTTGACTCATGCCAACCCTGAATGGAAAACCTCCAGGATCGTGGGTCATCAACTTCCCAGCTCAGCGCTTACAAACTCAGGGCCTTGGCTTCTTTGATTGAGATAACCCATCTGTAGCACAGTTTTCCTCTTTTCCTACTGCCTCCCACTTTAGCAAACATTATCATCTTTTCCAGTGAGTCACATTGTCTCATGATATGGCCAAAGCACAAAAGCCTCAGCTTAGCCATCTTTGCTTCTTGTGAGATGGGAAGTAGCACTTGTGCAATTTTCTGCCACCCATGTCCAAATAACTTAGCAGTCTTTGTCTATAAACTTCTTGGGTAAAATGGTTATTCCAGCATAAATGTATTGAGTGGCTTTGTACAACATGGGATGCAATCCCTCCTTCTGCAGTGGGTGCAGTTCCCTCCTCCCACCAAACACTGACTGGCCAGTGGGGCATGCCTGGGCACCGTCAGGCATGCATTCCACAGCCAAGGGAAGAAGCAGCCTTCACCCTTCAGGGTCAGTATGCTGGCAGAGTTTCATACACCACCAGTAGTCCTATAGGATCTATTGCTATGCACCCTTACTTCTTATAGTTTAATTTATATCCAACCTTTTTCCCAATATGGTAGCTAAGCTGGGGTCAGTAAGGAGCATCATTTGCTCTTCCACTTGAGGGAGCAAAATGGCTTGGAACCACCTGATCTGAGCCTATCCAACTGTTAAGCAAGTTTCTGTTTGAAATCCTAGACTGATCAATCATTTGCTATGTCCAAAGGCAAACAAAGTCCTAAAGTTTCAAGGATAGCATTTCAAAAATTCCTGGAACATGACAGCATGATGTGTAGATCCCTTGTGGGAGATGTAACTCATTTTCTGAGTACTACACTGTGAGGGACTAACTTGCATAATGCAACATATGGGCCTATTTTTAAACTACTGAATGATAGAAAGCCGGATATGTTCCTTCTTACACAGAAACATCCGACAATGCTCACTTAAATAGCCACGTACCAACATTAATTTGTCATTTGAGGTTCTGGTAGATGTGTAGCTGCATTAACCTATTTTCCCTGTGGATATTACTGTAAGCGACATTCTATAAAGAATCCCCTCTGTTTCCATAATTAGGTGTTTGCAGTCCCCCAAACCTTTAGTCAACCCTGCAATCAACTGCAGTGATAACTCTGCTTCCACTATGCACCCTTGTTTTTCAAAGCAAAGATTTTAATGCCTTAAGCTTTTGGCACAGATGATGGTTGGTGCTGAGGAAGTGCAAGACAGGAAGTGACAGCTTTGGTTTCACAACAGGAAGGAGGAGGGTTGTGTCAAAGGAAGCCCTGCTCGCATGCCTCCGAGGGACTGTCATGGTATCCAATGAGAAGTCAATGTCCTCACCTGGCATCGAACAAAAAATCTCAGAGGGAGCTCTGCAGAATGGCAGTAAGCACATCTTTGGTATAACCCTTCCTTTGAGGGGAATGATAATTGTAGGATACAATACATCAGAACCAAAGCTTTTAGGTTTGCCCATGACTCAGTGCACCCAGACACCAAAAAAAGAAAGCCCCTTTCATATGTCAAATCCACAAAGAAAGACCATTTATACAGGGGAGATGACATTGAAGCAGCAGCCTCCACCCTTGCAATCTGTGTGTTGATTCCAAGGTCTGAAATGAGACTCTGTGTGTCTGTCTGTGTACAGGTGCATTGGCATCAGCACCTCTTCATGCAATTGGAAAAACTGCTGGTGTCCCACAGAATACCAAGCACAAGGCCTCCAGGCATGTAAGCTGCTGGGCAGAAATGGCCTAAGGGTCTAGCTGTAGGCCACTGTCAGTACACATTTACTGAATATCCATGATATGAACGTGCAAAACTCATTGCAGAAACCAGGACCGATCTGCTTATTATTATGTACTGTTCATTCCTTGAGCAGTGCCCACTTCTGCTCTCAGTGGAGACTACGGGAAGAATCCTGTAGGCAGTTTACACTGGCATGACATCCATTAATGCCAACGTAAGTACTGGACAGCTAGATATCTCTTACACATGTCCTTGCAGCCAACAATTGGCTTCCTGTGGAGCTGCACCAAGGAGCCTCCAACTGCCCTTGTGCATTTAACAGAGGGGAAGTGAGCTGAGATTCTGCGTCATCTAGATGAATGTAAGGTTTTACTAGATAGAACTACACTGTGATAGATGATGGCTCAGAAGCTGAGGAAAAACTGATTGTGCCAGAAACAGAGCCAGTGATTGGCCAAAACAACTTGCAAACATTCCCAGCAGTTGACGGACAAACGGAGGCAGAGTTGCCCCAACCAGCTCCAGGGGGAGAAGGAACCAGCAGTGATTTGGAAGAATTACAGTTACCTGAGCCCCTTAGCGCCCAGTCATGAAGAAGGCTGAAATGGGCAGCTCAAAGGGAAACTGTGTTGGCTAGATTAAGGAAGCAATGACAAGTAACACTTGTCTCTGTGGCTATTTAGGTCTGTCAGCGTGGCTTGCTCTTTGCTTGTAGCAAATTACTTGCAAGCCTCACAACCCTAATGTTCTGGCTCCCTTGACCCCTCTGGATGGACCTCTGCTTTCTGGACTGTCGGACTGGACTTCAACCTGGCTTGGCTCTGCTGTTTGCTTAACAGTTGTTGTATCGGATATTCCTCACTGCCTCCTCCTCCTCCTCGCAGCAAGTATTCTTGCCTTCTCTCTCTTGCTGGCAGTGAGGCACAGACAGGGAGTTGGGCTCTGACAACACACCCTTTCTCCCTCCCCATGTAAGAGCATTCAACCTTCCTTCTACAGTTCCACCCCTACACACACATGACATGGGCATCTGGTGACCAAGGGAGGGTGGCAGACAACCAATAATCATCCCGTTATATTCCTACAGCTCAATGCACAATAACAAAGTCATTTTCCAATACCTCCTGGAGCCTTTCCAGAGGTCCCAGGACATGACGTTGTCATTGTGTGCTCAACCATACAAACATAGTCAGACATGCATTGGCTGCCCCCACCCTCCTTTGACTACAAAATGGCTGTCTTCAGAAGGTGGGTTCTCTGTGCCAAGCAGTAATTGTATGGAGGAGGTAGAGAATACCTCCTCCCACCATGGCCACAAAAGGACATATGCAGGTGTATGTTGGACTTTAGTCACCAACAAGATGCCTTACTATAGATTTTGTAAGGTCTGTTTCTTTGCAAATACACAAGCAGTAAGCACTTACATTTAAAAATGTGTTTTAAAAATTACTTTTTAAAAATATTGATCAGGAAAGAACATTCCAAAATGGCATGTTTAGGGGAATTGTCCTTTCCCTGCTTACATGACTATATTGCTTCTGCTAGCGTGGGTAGAACAAAGTGAAATACGCACACACTAAGTACTAAACCCCTGCCGATTTACTTGGCAGAAAGTCAATTGCAATCCCACTAGGAACTTACGGTTGAGAATCAATTGTTGAGAAGGAACTGGCAGTGTGAAAGCCTCCTCTGTCTATCCCCTAATTGCTGTCTATCCCCTAATTCCCTGGCCCTTCACTCACAAACATACACTGTACCCTGCTCTCCATCTCAAACGCACAGAGGTATGTGTGCCACTTCCCACTTCTGACAACTCTCCTGTTCAAAACTTTCCAGAGAGATATCTATATCAAGAAACTGTCCAACAATTAGCGCCCATAAAGAGACATCAATTAACAATCCTGGGCTATTAACCAGCAATCTCTCTGGCAAAAGAATGCCTGGCTGAAAGCCATAACAATAAAATCAGCCACAAAAACACATTCACATCCCTGTAAACTGCCCTTGCAGTCAAATTAGTCAATAAAAGAGTCAGTAGCACTGCAACCACCAGATGCTAAGTTTAATATACAATAACTGAATTATATCAGACTTTTTAAAGGGTGTGTGCGTCTGTGTGTCTATGCTTGTGTTTGTGTGTGTATTGGAATTATGTAACAAATGAAAAGAATCCTTGAACAAGAAATTTAGAGGATCAGCACTGAGACTCTGAGAATGACTGATGTACTATAAGCTGAAGCTGTAACTACTGAGATGCATGGGTTGTTTAGCACTCAGGAACCGAAAGATTTTACTAAAGGGAATGCTAGCTACTTAATTGGCTTGTGATAAAAAATAAATTTAAGTGGGAACTTAACTCTTAACATTGTTGATTCAACATTCAGGAGTAATGTTTAACTGTTGCATCCTTCGTGGTTTCTTTTCTGCACTGCTCTTGAGATGTCACAATGTAATTGATGCATTTGGCAGCTGACAATAAGTTCAGCCACACAGATATGATGGAGCAATGATCAGTCAGGATGTATGAACTCAGCTATACATTTTTCTTCTAAATTTTCCTCTGACGAGTCTGAAGAACTCTCTAAAAATCATTGATGAAATTGCCCAGATGCTCGGCTTTACAGAAAGCATTTTGCGGATTAGAGTCAAAGCAAGGGGATATATGTGGCTTGCCTAAATTTATACTGAAAAGTCAGTGGCCGGGCTAGAAAGATCACATATGCACCTCAAGCCTTTCATTTTGCAGGTAGGGGGAGAGATCAATGAGATCAGCTGCAAGGAGGAGTTTGTTGAGATCATTACCATCACTGAGTCCAATAAAGTTTAGGACCCAAACAGCAACCGCATCTTCAAGTTCATCCTTGTCACCAAGGATTTCTTGCAATACTTGTGGAGCCTTCTTAGGCAGAATGCTGCTTTGCTGAAGATCTTCATCTATATACCAAGGGAGGGCAATTGTCAGGCTGCATGCCTGCCACCACTTCCCATCCTACAGTTTTCCAAATCTCCCCTCCCCCAACTTTAAATGCTACAAACACTCTCCACAACCCTACAGGATGTGGGGGGCAATTTCAATAGAGTTTCAGGGGGTTGATTTTTCGGATCAAGATAGTTCTTTTTTTAAACCTGGAAGTTCTACCCTGGTTGAATAAAAGTTTTTCCTGGACCTAAAACAACTCAGATGGAGTCAATAATGTGGCAAAATTGCTTCCCTGGGAATGTGTATAAGGGGCATTTTTGAAGAAAAAAAAATCTCCCCAAAGGGGGATTCTGGAGGGGAAAAGAGGCCAAGATCCTGTATTTGCCTGCATGTGTCTTGTATAGCCAGAGGCATATGCAGCATAAACAGCACCAAGGGCAAGTGTGGAAGTTGCACCCCTACCTCCAGAGCTACTTTCTCCTTCTCCTCTTTCTCTGCCACTTCTGGCATTGCTTTTTTGCACCTCACTAGCATTGGTGCCCAGGGCACATGCCCTACTTGCCCCACCCTAGATAAGCCTCTGTATGTAGCTAAAGCTTTGTAGCTACATCTCCCGAAGCTACCCCCTAAACCACTTTGTATGCCATGCAGCTGTCCCCCTGCCACAAAGCCATTTCCAGGTCACTGGAGAGCAAAGAGATCAGCAGCAACGTGTCCAGCTATTACCCTATAGGTGGATGTGCCGAGACAGGCAACCACAGGGACTTTTAGGGGGCTCTGGCACAATCCTGCAGATGACATCCTTGCAGCACTTCCAGCTAAAGGGAAATAGCTGGGCACATCCCCACTGGACCCCTTGCTCCCCACCAACTCTGAAATGGCTGTTTTGGGGACTGCACATCTTACAAATTGGGTTTTGGTCATTGCATGGTCAGAAGTCTGACCTATCTAATGATTAAAAAAACAGTTGTGATGTTGTAAGGTAGACTTATGACATCAAGACTTACCAACTGAATGCCAGACAGCACTGGGGGTCCACGTGAGACTGATTTATTATCTTTAAGCGATGAAAGATATTCCAAGACTTACACAAGTCTCAGTGGAATGCCTCCATTTGGTAACTTCAAATTCCCAAAGATGGAAATGCCATAGTCAACCCCAATCTCTCTCTCTCTGCAGACCTTCATCTATGAGCTAACTCTGAACAGTGAATCAGGCTCCATTTGAAAAGGATAAAATTTCTTTCTCCAAAGATGAGAAACTGAAACTAGAGAAATGATAAGTTTTTAAATTTCATTTACATTTCTGAAAAGGAAATTATAATAGATAGTGAAACAGTACCTTTCAAAGTATCTAGAACAATATACAGCTATTGCTAGTGGTCAACATGAATTTGTTCAGGACAAATCATACCAGCCTAAATGAATTTCCTTCACTGATAGAATAAATTTATGCAGTAGATAACAGGACTGTAATGAACATCATATATCTGGACAACTCTGACTCTTCCAAGCCTGCTATCTTTCTTTTGCTGTGGGAGAAGAAATAGTTTGCAACTGTATTTCTGATAGCATCACCTTGCTGTCAGCCTACTTTGATACTCTTTCCATTTAGTGTTTCTATTCACATGACTTTTCCTGCCAGTTCCCAAAGCAAGATAAAATACTCTTTCAAGTCCGTTGTTCTTTTACTGCTTGCTTAACCTGCTCTTTCATTTTTCCTAACCTCTCAAGCTACTATTTCTTGACAATTTCTCTACCCAATTCACCTGACTGTAGTTTACCTGTGATCTATCACCCAGTTTTTCAATATTTGTAACTATCAACACTAATTGTCTCTCTCCAACCAAATCGCAACTTTTATACAAAAGGAATCGGCCCTCCTGCATTTCAAGAACATTCTGGGCATTCTTCCTCCTTAGAGTAAGTCAAAACTACATTTGTTTTTGTTGTCGTTGATTACTGTTGGCAGTGCTAAAAAACAGCTCTACTTTTTAAAATGATTGCATTGGACATTACACATCTCAGTTTGACTTTCCTTGCCCACACTTACATCAGTGCAGAGACAAATATGATAGGCTATTCACACTGTAATGTCATCTTGTTCACTATGTGATCCCTGATTAGGTGGAATTTCCCAAGTGATTAGATCAAGACAATGCCTTCATGCTCAATGGCCTTATTTTACCCTCATGGGCATCATCGCATAACTGAGCTGCATTCACAATATAGCATTTGATGTCAATGTAGTCCCTATGTGAACCTCTATTACCTGGGATCATTCACATGACTACTGCAGGAAGCAGACAGTAAAAAATGACTTAGACACAACAGCAGCCAAAGGTAACACCACCAAACAAGATTACAGCACTGAATGTTCACAAATAATGTATTTAGAAAATATTCCTGTCCTCCCACAACAACTATCTTCAACTTGAAAATTGAAATTGGATAGTATTATATTCAGCCATAACTATACATTCTGATGTCCAATACCTAGATGCTTAGAACATCATAGTAACTTCATTATCACGTAAGCATGAGAGCTGTTGGTTATGTGTTAAAGCAGTGGCATCTGTATTCAAAACACAGGAATGAACAGGATTGGAAAATTCTTGAGGTTTGAAGTACACAACATCATTGGGGGAAATCTTAAATGTACTGTTGGCCAATGATCTGAACAAGGAGAGCACCTCATTTGGCTTTGTAGGGGGATGTACCTCCCTAACCCCTGCTAAGACTGGTGCCTAAAGGATGGTGGAACCCATCAAAATAGCCCAAAGAGAACTAAGCAGGCTCAGAGGTGGTGTAGGCGTGCTATAGAGGAATTGTTGGGAGACAGAATGGAATGGTGATATTGTGGAGAAAGGTATGGCTGACTGGAACAGTGAATAGAAGCCCCCAACACTGCAACACCTTGTTTGCGGCTATTGGCATTTGCTCATACCTAGAAAAGCAGAGGGTGAGACTGTCCCATTGCTTCTGGCTACCATGACACTGATCCCTGTCTCCACGAAGGGTACAGAGAAGTCTACAATTTGAGAACGCTCCTCATTGATGGTGAGGGATCCAATGGCCATGTCTGCTCGCTTGTAGTACACCTTGAGAATTGAGAAACAGAAAGAGAAAATGACAACAAATCCTTACACACACACACAGCTCCACACAATAAAGCAAAGTGTTTCACGCAAGTGGATTCCTTCCTTGTCTCTTGCTGCACCTTTTGCAAACAGAAGAGTCTAATCCCAGGGGTGCAATGCTAGGAATTACACTTCCTCCAGGGGTGCATAGCAGAAGCAGTGAGGAAAGGCAATCACAACTGCCAGCTCTGAGCATCCTATTTCTCCAACCGCTTGCCTTACTGCACCTTTGGTTTTTTGCTTCTGGCTGTCACTGCCTACCCTGGCATAACATACCAACAGGAATCTAGGACTTACTTCTGAGTAAGCATACATCAGCACTTTGAAGGAGCCTGTTCACATGGAAACTCCATATAAAATATGTTGCCACTCTCAGGTCTCTTTCACACTACAGTTATAGCACTTTGATTCTATTTTATTTGCCATGGTTCCATGATTCCTGGAATCTGTAGCTTTGTCTGGTATTTAGAATTCTCTGTTAGAAATGTCTAAAGCCGCACCAAACTACAAATCCCAGGATTCCATAGGATGCAGCCATGGCAGCTAAACTGGCTGCTCCTAGGTTCTGGAACTCCCTTTCTAGGGAGTTAAGGATGGCTGTTCCTCACTGTCCTTCCAATTGCAGACAAAGACTTTTTTAAAAATCTGACTGGTTTTTGAGAACTGAAGGTTTTTAAAGGCTACACTTTTGAGAGTGTGCTGTACTGTGTTAATTGTAATTTTTTTTAAAAAAATTGCTTTTCTAATATTTTAACTGCATGGTTTACATAGTTTTTAGTGTAGTAGGAGCAGCAGCAGCAGTAATAAATAAAAAGGTATAAAATTGTTATAACTGTGTAGTGTGCACATCTCAGCTCAAATGTGAGACCTACTCTTGGGACCTATCTTGTTTCAAGTAATACCACTTTGACCTTTTCCAGTGAGGAAAGGCAAATCTCAACCCCAAATAACTTTTTGCTACCTGAACTGAAGCCCAAATGGGGCCCCTCCCTGCCTAGCACCAAATAGTTGAGAAAGTCTTGCTGTACCATTCAGAGACCAACTCCTACCTCCATCTAGCTTCTCCAGTCCACTCATCCCCACCGGTGCTGTTTAGAGCAAGTTGCTTCATCTATGCATGCCAGGCCCACCGCTCCCCGCTTCCCTACTCCTTAGAACCCCCTCTTCCCTCTCCTACACATTCATCACCCTATTTTCCTGCATCTCCTATTAGCAGTCTTCCCAAAGACACATGTAGGACAAGGGCTACACTGGGCCAGAAATAATTTTATGGCACACACAATTTGCTAAATTCAATATTTTTACTTCCAGTAGACTCCCACCCCTAATAAAATCCCTCAATTGAAGAAATTCCATAACTGGAATATTTTGAGGAATGTGGAGTGGGAGCCTGGTTACATCAACAGACCATTTCAACTTTCCCAAAGCAAAGAGAAATTGGCTGAAGAATTTGACCAGCACTGCTCAGGAAAAAAAAAATGCTTCTGAGGCTGGTCCAGATCACAGACATTTCCTGATTTTTCAGAAGCCTTAGCACCTCCTCTGTTGCAGAAAAATTTAATAGCTGAAATCCCAGAGCAAAAATAATTCTTATTTGTATGAGTGGGGGAAAATAGCTCCTGTTAGAAAGCAGGGCTGTATATCTAATAACACCCCTTGCTTGACTTCTGCCAAGCTCTGCCTTTTTTCTCTCTCTCTGTCTTTGGGATGCTTAGCTGTATTTGCCAACACACAATACAGTCAGGCCACTTAGTGCTGCTCTGCTGACTCACAGTGACTTGAAATGTATCAGCTGACAGCCAGTTCAGATGGATTTATGACTTTTTGGGGGGCCGTTGTAAAGCAGCTGGAGCACACTAAAGCTGAATGTGGTGTTATGTCTCAGTATTTCTATTCCATTTCTAATAGCTCAGATAAAACTGTCCCCTCCATTCCCTGGTTATAGATGTCTGTTTGTATCTAGTAAGAGGCACAAGCTCAGATCAATGCAATGAGACTTACTGTCAGGTTCAAACTACTTGATTTGTTAGCCATCAAGGATTAAACTGACCAGGGCTCTTTTGCACCACACAGTCGCATCACAGCCTTGTGATTCCACTTTAACGGCCATAACAGCACCCTATGGAATCCTGGGATTTGCAGTTGAGGGAGGGGCATTTGGAATTCTCAGGCAAAGATTGCTCTCAAGTGCCTCACCAGACTACAATCCCCAGGATTCCAAAGAAAGTTCTCATGGTAGTTAAACTGGAATCATTGTGCTTTAACTGTGTAGTGTGACAGGGCCCAATTCCAGAGCCTGTCAATTCCTCCAAATGTATCCGGACCCTGGAGAAGTTCCAAAAATATGTGGCCCCTTTGTGAACATATGTAAGCTATTTTATGACTGGTTCCCTGTACATAAGATAAAACAAAAATATGAAGTACAATAGATAGCAACACAAAAATCTTCAAGTGTGAACTGATTTGCAATCTGACAACTTCAGTGTGAGAATAACAGCCTGATCCTAATATATGTTATTGAGTGACCCTACCAACCCACTAAACATGGGTGATAACAGAAGCTTTGGGAGATTCATAAAGTGACTGAAGAAAAAGCTTCCCCTTTTCTATTTCAGCACTAGGGCCTCTATCCAGGGAAATGCCCGGAACAAATGCACCAGTTGAACCAATAACAATCCAGCCCTGGTGTCACATCTGGGATCTCTTGTATATTGATTTATCTATTCTCCAATGATGGGAACTGCATGGAGTATAAGGAGCCCTGGTAGCACAGTAGTTAAATGCCGAAACTGCAGCTACAACATTGTGAGTTCGATTCTGCCGGGTTCCAGGTTGACTCAGCCTTCCATCCTTCTGCAGGTCGGTAAAATGAGTACTCAGCTTGTTGGGGGCAATTAGCTAACACATTATAAACCACCTAGAGAGCACTTACCTAATAAGCAGTTTAGAAATATACATGCTATTGCTAAATATACATGTTATTCTAAGAGACTTTGGCTTTTAGAGTCTCTATCCCCTTACCTCTCCAATCATGCCATTCCAGAAACCGTCCACTATTTTCCCATGTTTCCCGTTTGTCACCAGGTAGAGATCGTAAGAGAACTTGACAGTCTTGGCCAGCTTCTTTAGGATATCAATGCAAAAGCCTTTGCAGCAGAGCTTGGTATATGGGTCCATAGGTCCATCTCCACTGAAAGAAGAATATGAAAACACACACATAGATCAATGGTCCTTAACCTGGGGTCTGGGGACCCTTAGGGTTCCATAAAGCCTTCTTAGAGGATTCGTGAAACCCTGCTGCTGGACACCAACAGTAGCAGCAACAGGGATGTGGCAGCAATGGGGAGGGGTTTGCAGGTGATGACACCTGCTGCTACATCCCTGACAAAAAGGACACAGAGGGAGGTATGTGCACATACCCAAACTATGACTCCGGAGACCAGGGCTTGAATCCCCACTTGGCCATGAAAACTTACTGAGTGACCTCAACCAAGTCACATTCTCCCAGCCTCAGAGAAAGGCAAGGGAAACAAATCTTGCCAAGAAAACCTGCATGAAACCTGCGTTAGGGTCGCCATAAGTTAGTTTTCAAAGGGGAGAGACATGATGGCTAGAAAGAGCCTCCCTCTGCCAGTGGCACTTTCTTGTTTTGTGCCTTCAAGTCACTTCAGACTTATGGCAACCCTAACATGAACCAATCACAAGTTGTTGTTTTTTTGAAAAAAAGATTTCTTCAGAGGAGGGTTGCCTTTGCCTTCCTCTGAGGTTGAGAAAATGTGACTTTCCCAAGGTTACCCAGTGTACAAGCAGGGGTTTGAATCCTAGTTTCCAAAAGCCTTTAATAAATAAATATTTGAAAGTTTAAATAAATATTTGAATATTTAAATCTAAAATTAAATATTTAAATCTTGAGTTAAGTCTTGTGGGTCCCCAGGAAAAATTACATTTGCAGGAGGTCCCCAGTAAAGAAAAGGTTAAGAACCATTGATACGGATCATGCTGATTTAGTCCTTTCCTCTCCTTTCTGTGGTGATACCAAAGCTGAAACTTTTTAGTTAAAAGAGGGATAATAAATATTATGAATAAGTAAACACATTGTTCTTAAGAACCGGAACTTTCTGAACCAAAGTCTTTGGGCCTTTGCATATCTACTCAAAGCAGCGCTATAGCTGTTCTCTCTATTGCTCTGCTTCAGAGGAGTTGTAATTCAAAGGCCAGATGGACTTGGCAGCCTCAGGTACCTGCCACAGCCTGCATTGCTGCTGTCTTCATAAAAGCACAATAACAGAGAATCAGAAAGAGATCAGCACAGCACTGAATAATGGAGCATGTCCCAATAAGAGGATACAATGTACTTTTGTAAAATGAGCTGTGTAACTTAATCAGTTGTAATAAAGGCTGACTCCCCACCTTTGTTACCTCGTGAGCACCTCTTTGTATGTGATGGCCATTACAGAAGACAGTTACACACACATAAATGCTCACACTCCTTCCAGTTGTCAACATATATTTTTTACTGCTTTTGCACTCTAAGCGGTTGTGAAGTTCTGGAGCCGGGTGTTTGTGGGCGGTGGGGGTGAGGGAATGGAGAAAGGGAGGAAGGACAGATCTAATGATGAAAAAATTGCTCCACAGACTTCTAGCTGCTGGGAGAACTGATGAAGATGGAAGAATGCTTACAATGTCTCCTAAGTCCCAAGGAACTGACCAGAGCAAAGGGGTAACCACCACTATAAAGAAAGTACGGTATCTTTGTCTTGCATTACCCAGCAATTGGCAATCACTGCTAAAGTTCTAGAGAGCAAACATTCTCTGCTTACAAAGGCAGGGTAGGGGACTGCATCTCTTTCAAGGACTGAGCGGGCTGAAGAAGCCATTCCTCCAAGGAACAGAGGAAACTTAGCACTTCCTTCTAGTACAGGAAAAGCACTGTGTGCAGTTGTGTAGGAACCTGCTCATGTTCCACCTTAAAATGAGACTTGCGGAAAAATCTGTATAGTTTGCCATTCAAAATGACATCTAGGCCATTTCCACACCACACTGGTATAACCCTGTCATTCCACTTTCAAAATTCTATGGAATCCTAGGGTTTGCAGTTTATGGAGGGGCATTTAGAATTCTCAGCTAGAGAGCTCTTTGGCTTCAGTGAACTACAAGCTCCAGAATTCCACAGGATGTTTAAAGTGGAATAATAGCACTATAACAGTGTAGTGCGGAAAGGCCCCTAAAGTGCCAACTTTTTCCAAATCTTTTTACAAATTAGGGCCAGACCCATGGAAGTGTTGACATTTCCCTAATTCATGCTATGCTTATTTCCCACAGTCATGTTCCTCTATTGAACTTCTTGTGGAATATGTCGGGGGTGGAGATTTAATTCTAATTAATTCTGTAATTAGGCAGAATTGGTTGATAGCGTCAGGCAGCAGACGCTTAGAGTTGTCAGTCTGAATGTAGGGCAGGGCTCCAATACCTCTAATAGTACTCAAAAAGGAAGGTATAGTGAAAAGTTCAGCTAAATAGAACTAAACAACATAAAATCATTGAGTTGAAAGAGACCACAATGGCCATTGAGTCCAACCCCCTACCATGCAGCAATACACACTCAAAGCACCCCCAGAAAATAGCCATCCGGGATCTGTTTAAAAACCTCCAAAGAGGGAGGCTCCACCACTTTCCAAGGCAGCATATTCCACCGGTGAATGTCTCTTTCTGTCAGGAAGTTCTTCCTGATTTTTAGGTGAAATCTTTTTTCCCATAGTTTGAATCCATTGCTCATGTCATGTTCTCTGGAGCAGCAGACAACAAGCTTGTTCCATCTTCAACATGACATCCCTTCAAATATTTAAACATGACTATCGTGGCACCTCTTAACCTTCTTTTCATCAGGCTAAACATAACCAGCTCCCTATGCCACTCCTCATAGGGCATGGTTTCCAAACTCTTCACCATTTTGCTTGCTGTCCTCTGGACATGTTCCAGCTTATGAACATCCTTCTTGAACTGTGGTGCCCATCTTCCCCCTCACCCCCCCAACCCACCTTTCAGCTGCTGAATACCCCCATGAACACAGCCATTTGCTGGCTAGTGAAGAGTGGGATGGTGATGGCATAGAATAATCCTGCTACATCCCTACAGCTGTACACATAGCACTGATGTTATCCTTCAGTGCTGCGTGTCCAGGTATGAGAACACAGCCGGACACATCTCTGCTGGCCCTCCAGCCTGTTCCACTCAGATGTTGTGAATAAGACCTAGAAGGGCCTTTCAGAATTTCTGTTCCCGTAACAACTGAATGCCTTCTGCCAGTTTTCAACTTATATTGTTTTTAGAGGAAGAAAGTAGCTGTTCTCTCACCCAGCACATTGGAGGATGACTCAACCTTGATCAGAGAGCTGCAGAAGCTAGCAACAAGCAAGTGATTAATAGCAACGGGCAGACTTTTCAGGCTGGGTCCCAACAGGGCTTGTGCTGGCCAGCCTGGTTGCCCATGACCACCTTCCCAGCTAGCTGCCTCCCAGGAGCAGCCACAGCCTTGAAATCTGCAGGCTGGGTTGCCACACATAGACTGCCCTGGCAGCATAACTGATAAACCAGCTCACTGGGCAGCCTCCTGGGACACATTCCACTTATAATACATAGAACTGGAAGTGAGGACTCTGCTCCAGGGACTTCTCATGGTGTCAGGAATTTCAACTGTACATGCAAGCCAGAAGGATTGTATTGAGAGCTAAAGCCCTGGAACAAAGCCCAGCTCTGACTAGAATTGCCCACAGCTGTCAGTGTTGGAACAGTACTTTGCTTCCAACCTCTAGGAAGCATCCTCTTCTGCTGGCATGCTTGCTTCTCTAGAAGTTGCCACCATTTTCTCTGGGTGGGGCTGTTCTCCCATTGACAGACTCAAGACAAAGTCAGCAAATGAGCATTTTCCCAGCATGTGGATGCAGCAATAGGAAAGCTGCACCAAAATGAATGTCTTCCTGTTTTGCATCACTTCAACCTATGCAGAGGGAACCCACGAGGAAAAGGAAGGAGGGGGGATTTAGTGGTGATGTGATCACCAGGATTCAGCAAGCAAGGAATCATCGGTTTGTTAAAGCTAACTGCCTTTGTCTTTGTCAGTGTGTACATTTTCCTTGCTAAATCAGAAGGGAAAAACTGAAATCTTCATTGACCGATAATTGTTTCCACTAATCTAGGCAACTCCCACTTATGGTATCTGCGAAGTCAACAAATGGCATTCAAACTAACACCAATGAATCTTCCAGCCATGATCCAGCATCCAGCATGGTTGTATAAATTTTATCCAAATTCAATTACAGTAATTGTGTGATATAAATTAAAATGCTAATTTACATTCATTTTTTCCTTCTAGCTCCTAATTTACTTTTAGTGGGATTCTTTTCCCTGGACGTGGATCTGTGGGAGATCCATATTCTCTCCATGGCCCTAGACAGGAAGTACCATATATTGAGTCACACACTCGTGGACCATAAAGATATAAATATAAATAAAGAGGGCTCACTACAGCAGTATCCCCAACCTGGTCTCCTCCAGATGTGGTGGACTATAGTGCCCATCATTCCCACCCAGCACTGGCCATGTTAGATGAGGTGATGGGAGTTGTAGTGTCCAAAATATTTCCACTTTACAAGTAGGGTGCTGGTCCTGAACTTTCACACCCATCCTTTTTCTTAGAAAGTTACCAAAATGTCCCACAGCTGCAGAAATGAACACTGCTGCTCCTCGCCACTTCTTCCCATTCAACATGTACCAGGCTTCCTCCCATTCATCATGCATCAGACAAGTTTGATTCTCACAGACTGAGAGAAAGGGCACATCCAGATGTCCTCACAAAGTCAACTTTAGGCCACTTCCGCACTAGCTTGTTATAGTGCGATGATTCCACTTTCAACATCCTCTGGAATCTGCAAACCCCAGGATTCCAGAGGATGTTGAAAGTGGAATCATTGTGCTGGCCTTAATTGGCTTAAGCCCTAATTTCATGCCTAGTCAGCATACAATCCTGGCATTACTTGAGCCAGCTGACTTGCAACTAGGTCGAGGGTAAACATCCACTCCAAGAACTACTATGAACAACACTTGAAAGACTCATTGACACTTGAAGCTTACTCCTCGGCGGTGGCCCTGCTAGTGAAGGAGCCGCCACGCTAGCAAACAACTACAGGAAATGTCACCTGTGTGAAACGGACTGTGTCTGTTTACCGCATGAGCTTGGAGCCATCCTCAGTCTCAGTCTAACCACTGAACTCATGGTAATGCTTACCTATCATCTTCCTGTCTGGATTCTGCAAAGATGTGAACATGAGGGGTCCGTTCGCACTATACAATTATAGCAATATTATCTCACTTTAACTTAAATGGTTCCATCTATGGAAACCTGAGATTTGCAGTTGAGGGAGGGGCCTTTAGAATTCTCAGCCAAAGAGATCCTCTGGCATCTCTGACCAAACTACAAACTCCAGTATTCCATAGGATGGAGCCATAGCAGTTAAACTGGAATATTAGCACTATAGTCATGTAATGTGAACAGGCCCCAGATCTCCACTTCTCACCCTGTTAGATCATAGATCATACCTAGATTGTGTCTGCCTGCCTGCCTTGTTTTCCTTTTTCTGTGATGAAAAAGAAGACCTAGAGAGAGACCAGTTAAAAATGTGATGGCTTATAAAGTGTGCATATTGTTTAGAAGAAGAAAGACAACATGAGCTATTGTGGAAAATGAACCAGAGTGGTGTAGTGATGTATGGACTCTGGAGGCCAGGATACAAATCCCCACTCAGCCATGGAAATCCACTGGGTGACTTTAGGCAAGTCACACTCTCTTGGCCTCAGAGGGAGGCAAAGGCAATGCCCTCCCTGAACAGATCTTGCCAAGAAAACCCTGTGACAGGTTTGCCTTAGGGTCACCGTAAGTCAGAAAATACTTGAAGGCACACAACAACAACAACGACGATGACAACCAGAGTTCAATTCCTTATTCAGCCATGGAAACCCAGTGGGTGACCTTGGGTGTGTCACATACTCTCAGCCCCAGAAAACCTTGTGATGGGTTTGCCTTAGGGTCAGCATAAGTTAGAAACACCTTGAAGACACACAACAATGACAACAACAACAACATGGAGGTTTGCTGGAAAGCCAGCCTGGGATAAAACTGTATTGCTTTATAGTTCAAGTAAACCAACTTTAAACATGAAGAAAGTTATATGCCTGTTCTAAGTTTGCTCCAGGTCAAGTATACCATCCTTTAATGCCATTTCCTTTTTCCCTTTCCCCTCCTTTACCTGTCAGTGTGGTTGGGCTGCTTCCGGCACGGAACAGTATTACGGATGCACACTCCTGTGGTTGGGTCTGTGTTCTCCACAATCACAAAGGGTCTCTCCTCCAGCGTGGCAACTGTGAGGTGACGATTGTCCGCCATAGGCTGCAGGAAGGATCCATAGCGTGGCCACACGGGGTATTTCATGTGGATGATCCCCTTCTCCCATTTCCCCACCTGTGCACAAGCAGAAAGTGAAGGAGGCCACATGAGAGGAGTGCCCCCAACCAGGTCCCCTCCTTTTCTCATCCAGGCTGTACAACATGCCATCTTAAATTGTACCTAATCAAACAGGACATTTTTAGCAAATGAGACAGGGAAGGAAGCCAGAGAGCCAAATGTCTGCATTGCTTTATAGCTCAAACTAAAACAGCACCATGTAATGGCCCCAGAAAACAAAAGGAAGCTGGTAAGAATCATGGAGCACCAAGATTGCAAGCTGATGGCAACCTTTGCCCTTTTTAGATGAAAACATCTACAGCCTTCAGGCAGTCATAACCTAGAACAATTCACCAGACAATTTGACGATAATGATATGCCAACAGGCAATGGAGGGCAGTTAACATTCAGCCTGTTTTGTCTGGACGGAGAAGACAGATGTTTTATTTCTTTCCCCCTGACTGAATGGAGATCATTTTTGGACACTCATTCCTGCTGCAGGGAACTATATGAAACAACGTTTATTGTTTTGGAAACAGATTTGGTGATATTCTCTTTAAATGCACTAGATTTTTAAAAGTCCTAGTGGAAATTAGTTAGATAGAATATTTATTTACAGAGACTGAACATAAGCTGGATCATAACCTGCAGGCAGAAGGCATTTGGATTTAAAATAGAGAAAGTTTGGAGCGGTTTCCTTTTGTTTGGGAACGTTTGCCCAACTCTATTAATGAGGTGGAATACAACCTGACCTACTGCTCACCCCAGGTCTCCTGCTCCCCATCTGCCACCTCATTTGTAACCCTGTTACTTAGGCATTGCAGCCAACAGCTGAGTAATGTACTTACCAGAACGCTTGAGGGCTAGTATTTGAATTGCTTCCCTGGAGAAACCAAACCCTACTTCTTGTCATATGCAAGGGTGAAAATATTACCATGACAAGGATTAAAATGACCATTCCATAAAATTATGTGCTGAAAGGCAAAACAATATGTTCTACCAGTTTGGAGTTCTTTAACCATCCCAATTACAAATGCTACCAAATCAATACTGAGATACACCTAATGAGCAATAGCCAAAGCTATTTTTTACTAGACCAAAATGGCAACAATAAAATAAAATAAAATAGGAATCACTACAGTATTGTGCTATTTTATTCTACAGAATGCACAAAATTCATCTAGGTTGTTTAGATTTTTTGAAAATATTTAAGATTATTATTGTTTTACTAAAACTATGTGTTTATTTTCTTTTTATTTATTAATATTTTTTATGTACTACAACAACAAAAACTATACAACAAAAACTGCTGGTGTGCTGGTGGAGCAAGAACACTTACTATGGGAGAAGTTGCTAAGACTTGAATTTTCCTGTTCAATGATATGAACCTTGGAGGTTCAGAAAGCTCACATAAAATCCAAGACAACCACTGTATCTCCCTCCTCCACCCCTAGGATTTTAATCCCAGCAAGAGTGTGAAAAACTAACAACTAGAGGTAAGGCCAACATCTTATTTGATGCTGGCAGAATATAACACTTTGCCAGCATACTTATACTAGTGGTCCGGGGGATACTGGCTGCTCATTTCCCAGCTGTGTAACAGCAGCTGTACGGGGCCAGAATGCATGTCTACATTCAATTAGTGGTCAGTGGCAGTGCTATGGCCCTTTTCGCACAGCATGTTCCAAGCATCGCACAAATGTGACGAGCGGTCCACATGACACACTCACATTTGCGCAACGCTCCAGGACCTGGCAGGCATTGCTCATGCACTTTTTCATTTCGGCTTTAAGCCAAAAATGGGGCGCAGTCACTCATCGCTCCGGGGTCCTGCACACACTTGCTGTGTGTGTGGAGCCTCGGGAGCAGGGCTGGTCGTGCTTCCTGTCTCAGTGCAGCCTGGGAAGGTCCCAGGTTGCACTGTGAAAGGAAGAGGTGGGGCTCTCACGCAAGCAGGCAGCTCGTGCAGAGCCAAATGGCCCAGGATGCGAGAGCCTCTCTCTGGAGGCTGCTCGTGCGAGCACCGCACCCCAGCACCAAGAAAAGGTAAGTTGCGGAAAGGGTCTATGTCCTGGCGCTAGCTGGCTGCCACCATGTAGTTGGAAAATGCACAAGTAGGTAATGAATACCTCCTTGTGCAACATTCAAAAAAGTCCTCATACTCACATATGAGTATGGCAATATCCTGTGAAATCCTGGGATTTGGAGTCAAAGGAAGAGACTATCAGAATTCCCAGCCAGAGAGTTCCTCTGATGCCTCTGACTAAGCTACAAAACCCAGGATCCCACAGGATGCAGCCATGGCAGTTAAAGCAGAATCATAGTGCTATAACTGGGTAGTGTGAATGTGCCACAAGTGAGCCTCTTCAGGGACAAAGTTCCATTACCAGGGCCTTAACACTCAAAAGGTTCTTTCTTCTCTCACTATCTACTGTAATCTGTGACAGTGCAAACCCTCAAAGTAAGGCAGCTAAAGATGAGCTGAGCATACAGGTAAATTCATACTGAGCAGATGATCCACCAAGTGTCTGATGTTTAAAAGTTACCAAATTTAAATTTGAATTCCTTGGGAATCTTGTGACATTTTTACACAGTTTGAATTCTAGTGCTCAAAATCAAGTTTGGCTACCAGACTTTTTGCACCACCAAAACATGAAATCTGCTGTTTGTAATCAGGTCTTCTCATAAATTTTCAAAATCAAATTTCAGAATATTACAATTCTGAGCTTTGAAAAATTTAAATTGATGCAATTAACTAGTGATTTCAAATGTTAAGTTTTCAAATTCCTTTTGTTCTTGTCCATAATGGGACTCAGACTCAGCCTATCAAAGGGCAAGCCTATCAAAGGAGAAAATATTAATTCTTGTTTTAAAAACAAATTTGTTTCCCTCCCTGTTAGTCAATATCCCTCCCTATCTCTAAATTAAACTGCCACAGAAGTACCATTATAAAACCACAAGTGCAGTCATATTTTTGTCTAAATATAACATTCTGGGTTTTTTTTTTATCCCTAACAGAAGTATTGACAGAATAATAGTAATCATTGTTATGATACATAGGAGAACACTTTCATAGCCAAAGACAATCATATCATAAAGAGGAAGTGCCAGTGAAAAGCACTTATATAAACAACATGGCTTACTTAATTGACACCAGTATTATTCCACTGATAGGCTTTATCTCCTCCGGAGTACTTATGGCAGTCTTCCAAACAGAATGGAAAACCAACCAGAACTATTTAGCAACACATATTTATTAGATAGGATAATTAGACTCACACGTACCACCAATAAAACACTGGCAGTGTTTTGCTATCAAAAGCAAATATCCATTTTCCTCCCTCAGTTTTTGCCACTTGCAAAGATAGAAAATAATTACTCTGCCAAAGTGAAGTAATTGGGGGTACAGAGGAGTGCACGTGATATCTTCTTATCAATCATAGTATTTTGGTGGATTGATGGACTCAATCACAGTCGATGGGAGCCAAAATATTCTAATATGGCTCGGTGAATGACACAAACCAAAGGCCTGCAGCTTCCCAGATGGTCTGTCATATAGTACAGTTCAATGCAAAACTTTCCTAAGGTAAAAACCATGCAGAAAGAATGAATGTCATTTTTTCTTAAGAAGATGATGCTGAGCTTGGGAGGCCAGCCCAAGACATTTTGTTACCTGAGGCTAAGCAGAAAATGGTGTCGCTTCTTCCACCTACAAGGCCGTATCCACATGTTAAGCTAAATTCTGCATGGTGAAACTGCTCCTTTACCTTTTATTTCTTCACAAATAATTAATGTGACCAAGGCCCCAACTCTGGCCCTTTCTGCACCTCACCTTTTTCCGGCACTGGGGTGCGGGGATCGCGTGAGCAGCCTCCAGCGAGAGGCCCTCATGTCCGGGGTCCTTCAGCTCTGCACGAGCTGCCTGCTTTCACAAGAGCCCTGCCTCTTCCTTCCACAGTGCAGCCTGGGACCCTCCCAGACTGCACTGGGGCAGGAACTGCGACCGACGTGGCTCCAGAGGCTCCACATGCCAGGTAAGTGCGCGCGGGGCCTGGGAGCAATGCGCGATCACGCACCATTTTCGGCTTCAAGCCGAAAATGAAAAGGTGCACGATTGGCCTCTGCCGGCCCCTGGAGCGCTGCACTATTGTGAGTGCGTTGCGCAGATCGGAGCGATGGTGTGACAATCTTGCGATACTCCAGGCCCTCTTTCACTTGGAAAATGCCACGCGAAAAGGGCCTCTGATTGGAACCAACATCTGAAGGGAGGCTTAAACATTCTGTCACCCATTCTTCTCCCAACTGGGGAATGGGGAGGCCTTTGTTGCCAATGGAGAGACCTTCTTTTTAAAATTCCCATATGGGACAGGTGAATATCAGGGGCCTTAAAGCAGTCCACAGTTGTAGCACTGTGACTAACTGCCATGGCTGCCTTCTATGGAATCCTGGGATTGGCAACTGGGGCAGCGGCACCAGGGAAGCTTCTGAATGCCTCTCCCTCAACTGAAAATCCCAGGGTTCCATAGGATGTTGCCAGGGCAGCTGAACTGGAATCATAACAGTATAGTATAATGTAGTGTGAAAGGACTGTAGGATGGGAGCAGGTAGGGAGGTTTTAATTTCTACTCCCTTTATGTGCTCATCAGGGTTCAATACACTTGAGTAAGAAGTAGATCATCAGCTGTCAAGATGAGTAATACCAGAGCTCATCAAGTTATTTTTGCACTTGATCCAGGAAAATCAGCATGCTCCTCCTCAACTCCCTGGCAGTAAAAAAAGCAAGAAAAATGACAATCAATGTACTGCCCTTTCATGAAATAGAAAATCAGCTGTCTGAAGTGGCAGCCTTCCTCTGCTTCATAGAAAGGGAGGACCCTGAGATGCGTGGGCTAGGAGGAGGAAGAAGAGTTGAACACAGAATGGGGAACACATTCTTACATTCAATCCTGGTGGCAGGATCTCCCAGCATCTAAGAAAAAAAACCAGTTTTACCATTTGCCCTTTATTACTCTTAACAGTGGATTGGGTTGCCATATTGAAAACTGGAGAGGGCTCCTGCACCTTTATGGCTATGCAGAAGAGGGGATTTCAGCAAGAGATGATTGTCATGCAACCAGGTAATGAGCAACACCTGCCAAAATTCCCTCTTCTTCACAACCGTTAAAGACACTGGAGCCTTCTCCTCTTTCCCTTTGGCAACCCTAATTTGGGGCGTTTTGAAATCGCTTCGCCATACTCTTGAAGATTATCCCAGGATCTCAATAGTTTTAGTATTAGTTTTCATTTAAAATTCACTCAACAAGGTTTCTCCCTATGATGCTCCTGCTTTGTTTTCTGTATTTGAAAAACGTATTTTATTGACAGGACTTCAAATTTGTTTCTGGGAACTTCATCTCCAATACATAATTCGCTTAAGCCAACTTGCCTTCTTATCATGTGTCCATTTTTATTTTTTTAATTCGATTCCATGTCAGCTAAAGAAAACTACAAAGTAATCTCGCACAAACAAGGACATCTCAGTGCACTCATCCAACTGAGTTATGTGCCCCGTAGCATGTGATACATTACCGAGGCATCGCAAATTAAATAAATTAGTTGTATAACACTGAATAAATGAATCCAAAATTTCATTTCATGGTGCTTCAATTTGTTTATGAAATGAAATTAAATTGCCATGCATATCTGAAGAAAGCTTCATATTCCATTTGGAATCATCCAGTTTGAGCCATCACCACAATGGCAGCGGGGAGAAAACATGACTGCGAAAGGACAATAGGAAAGGACAAAGGAGAAGTGAATGCCATTTTTAGCTTAAAACAGGGGTTAGAACCAGCACCTCCCAGCAGCCCTCACCAACACAACAAGTTGTTAAGAAATGGTGCATGGAATAGCTCACAAATGTCTAGAAGGCCACACTTTACTGATTACAGATTTAACACCAGGGCCAGCTGAAGAGGTCTTTCTTCCTGAAGCAAAAGGCAAGATGGCAGCTCACCACCACACATTCCACACACAGAAACCAACTAGACTAGCTGCTGAGTCTTCTTTAGACTGGCAATGGCACAGAATCCTCCCTTGCACCTATGGGCAGCAGGCTAGCTTTGGGGTCCCAGATGAGGCAATGAGACACAGAAGGGTCCCCAGAAGAGGCCCTCCTTAGGAATGGCTGGGAAGAATCAGAAGGAACAGCCAGTATCTCCTGATTGGGGTGGTTATATATTTTCCCTCTTTCATTTCTTCCTTCAACCTTCTCTCCTCATGCCTCCATGACAGCTATCCATTAGACCACCAAGAAACTTTAACACCAGGGAAGCTTGGATGTGAACTGTGGAAAACATATCTGCAAAATGAGGCAGATGTAGTCATAGCAGCTGTGCCGACACTCACAAAGAGAGAGAGAGAGAGGAGAGGAGAGGAGAGGAGAGGAGAGGAGAGGAGAGGAGAGGAGAGGAGAGCCCTTACCATCTCCCAGAGCCGATGTCGATTCAGTGTAATCACCACCATGGTGGGTCTCACCAAATAGCCGCCTTCATTGAAGGAGAAATCTCTGTCTTCCCAGGTCACATTGAGCAAATGCCTGTTGAGAGTAAGTGAAAAGTATTTTGAGCTGCTAGAGGAAAACTGAAGAGTGTCAAACAACCAATTTTCTCTGTAAAAAAATAGTCATTTCTCCTGCCTTTTAGGAGAAAGTGCTCTTCCCATCTTGACCTTTCAACAACCATCCAGGCTTCATCACTTTCAGGCTAAGACTGGTAATGTATATCTTACCTTAAGTACTCCACCAGGGACGGTCAACTTCGACAGCTCTGAGGCCAACCCCTCCCTTTCCTGCTGTTGTGTACCATCAAATCAGAGTGGCAGAAGTAAACACATCCTACCACTAGTTCATGTTCTAGCCTTTGGCCTTTTCTGCATGGCAGTTGCCATGCAGAAAGGGCACCTGGAGCATCGCACAATTGTGAGGAGCAATTTGCACGATGCACTCACAATTGCGCGATGCTCCAGGGGCCAGCAGGTGCTGATTGCGCACCTTTTCATTTTCAGCTTAAAGCCAAAAATGGTGCGTGATCGTGCATTGCTCCCGGGCCCCATGCACACGTACCTGGTGTGCGGAGCCTCCAGAGCCGCACCGGTCATGCTTCCTGCCCCAGCGCAGCCTGGGAAACTCCCAGGTTGCACTGCAGAAGGAAAAGGCAGGGCTCTCATGCATGCAGGCAGCTCGTGCTGAGCTGAAGCAGCAGGGACACGAGAGCCTCTTCCCAGAGCCTGCTCACGCGATCCCTGCACCCCAGTGCCGGAAAAAGGTAAGGTGCGGAAAGGGCCTTTGATGCTCCAGAGACTAGAACATGAACCAATGGATTCAAGTTACATGAAAAGATATTACATGAAATTAGTTACATGAAAAGCGATTCAACTTAAACATTATGAAGAACTTTTTGTTTCTTTTACTGGAACAATTAATCAATAGTGAAATAGACTGCTTTGGAGGGTTGTAGATCCTCCATCTTTGGGGGTCTTTACGGATAACTATCTTTTAGGAGTGCTTTAGCTGTGTATTCCTGCATGGCAGAGGATTGAGCTAGATGCCCTTTGTGGTCCCTTCCAACTTGTAAGAGTTAATCATTCTACCTCTGGTTGTAGAAAACCTGCATATTTGTTTTAAAAAATGGCACCATGGGAGCATGTGGCTCATTTCCAAGAAGAAATATACTTCCAAGAGGCCTTCAGGACCACATTCACATTTTGAACAGGGCATGTGCTCCCTGCAGACCTTGTTAAAACAAAAAAGTCAGATTTTGTACTATCACCTCTCCATCAAATTCCACAGAGGAAAGCTACATGCAGTCCACATGTTGTTCATTACACTTTGCTATCGGCTAAAACTATCTCAAGTGGTAGGAATGCTAAACAAAAATGGGAGAAAGTATTTAATACACCACAGTTGCTATTCTAGCTGCTAGCCCATTTGTACTATTAAAAAGCTGCAGAGAGATCGACGCTGACCTCCTGTGGACTGTGGATGCTCCGCTAGAGCAGCACATTTTGATATTCTTGTTCTGTAGACATATGCCAGATTTTGTGGATTCTGCCTATTTCAGTCTCTTGTTGTCACTGTTGGCTAGCATAGATTGCAAGCGTACCTCAGCAGGACCTGGATGCATGCATGTTCAGTACGGCAACCAGGCTTTTTATGGTGCTGGACATATAAAAGAGCAAGACGCAGAGACATTAACAAGAGACTCAAGCCACACATGTTGTGTGTTCTCTGAAGCTATTTTTTAAAAAATATATGGGCATCTGTACACACAGCAGGAAACTTAAGAGCTGTTATGCCATTTGGCTGGGTGCTCCATCACTTTGTGGGGAATGAGGCCTCTGATCTAAGAGGGGAGATTGTGGTTTCTTAATAACAGCAGGACTAGGGCTAGATATTTTTGAAAATTTGTGTTCCTTCTAGCCCATTTCTACACACAGACGTATACATACATACACATATAAACATTACAAAAAAGTCCACCTGAAAATTCATATGCATTATTACTCACATGTTTCCTAAGGTATGTTATTTTTGTACTCATCTATCCATGGGGGAGGGAGTTGTATACAATTTCGTTTTCCCTAGTATTTGTATGCCTTTTTAAACAAAAGAGAACTGCGCTGCAAAATTCAGAAGAATGCAGTGACTAAAGGATAATCATCTGATGGGTCATGTATTAGTTCAGAAAGTGCAAATGTGGTAGGTGCATATTAAAATATAAAACAAACACATTTCTTTTCTATTCTAAGCAGAGGTGGCCATGTTTCATAGTGTTTCTAAATCTCATTTTGAAATCTGCCTAGGCCCTAGGAAAATATTATATTATTTAAAAATACTGGGTGTGCATTTGTGTTGGAAAACATACAAAGATGTCCTGCAATCAGACCCATTGCACTGTCAACACTTTTTAGCTGTATTGCTGATCAGTTGCCTCCACCCTTTCCTGCAAAAGACCAGGAGCTCATCCTCATATTACTGTTACTAGGCATGAGAACAATGTAAACGTCAATATTTGAAGGCAGCCAAAGCTTTCTCATCTGAAAGCTGAAACACAGGAATAGTTAAATAGCTAAATGTTGGAGATAAGAACAGAAATCACCAGCATATGTTACATGCTCTTTGTAATGGTTTTAAGTACTGAGGCAATTAAAAATGTGACAAAGCTCCTATGGAAATTTAACATCCTGCAGCCTTAAATAGGGATAGGAAAAGTGTGGCCTTCCAGATGCTGTTAGACTACAGCTACCATCACTCCTTGCCATTGGCTAGAACTGATGAGAGCTGTAGTCCAACAAACATCTGGACAACCACAAAGTGACTACCCCTGGTCTAAGAAAAGTTGCACACAAAGACAAAGGAAAAGATGGGAAACCTATCAATTGCATTTTGGGCTGAAGGTTTTAAGGGCCCATGAGATGGTATGGCTTTTCCCCTCTGCTGGTTAAGGGAGAGGCCCACTGACAGAGAGGTCAATCCACCCATGCAAACCTCCTCCATGTGAGCACAGAAGTCTCTGCCTTCCTTGCGGCTCCACCATCAGGGGCAATGACAAAAGGAGGGGGCATGCCAGAGGCACATCACTGAATGGACAATCTGTGGAGGCTTTGGTCTGGCAAATCCAAACTCTTTCAAAGACATACTGCTTGTAGGTGTGGTACCCCAGCCTTGGGGCTGGCGTATTTGTTTTTGTTCCATTCATACCTGCTGAGTTCTTCTAACCTTGCAGCACAGACCCAGCAGGGTGTGAGAACCAGGCAGAAAAACCCATGGGTTCTCCTATCCCCACCTTTTGGATTGCTGTGTCTGCTACTGAAAAGACCTCACCAAATGATACATTGCTAGACCACAGGAAGTAATATTCATCAAGAATGCAGCCTACCTCATATAATCTCAGAATTAAAAGCAATAGGTTTGGTTTGCGACAAAGCCGTCCATACTGCTACATGGCATAGTGGACCAGTAATACCCTACATCCCAGACTATGAAGCGTATTGTGCTTACATGGGTTGTCAATAATTTCTTCATTCAAGTCTCCTAATCCTGCCCCACCACCCTCTCTGCTACCATCCAATCCATTTTCTCATCCATGCAAATGATACCAAGGCCTACACCATGGATCTTCAGACTGCTCTCCCATTGGCAGTCCAATTTATTTGTATAAGATGAATATTCACAGAACGCTTTGAGGAGTGGGGAAGTACTTATCAGAATTATAGACCTAGATTTAAATAAGCCCCATGTTAAAACTGCTGCTCAATTATGGAGTGTCACACTCCAGAAATGTTCATTAAAATCTGGAAATTAGAAAATGTTTCACTCAGTTAACTTCTTCATACTTTTAAGCTTTGCCACCCCTCTGAGATGCAATGTTTCTACCTTCCTTTACTTTTCCTTTCTCTTTCTCTCTCTGCTTACTGCCACATAGGGTTGCCAGGTTGAATATAGGGCTCCTCTAGCTTTAATTGTTAAAGATCCTGGATCAGGAAGAAGTAATATAAAATTCCATCTATGGCACATCTTCTGCCTCACCCTCCAAATCCACACTTGAGATACTGCAACCCCTGCCCCCTCCTCCCCAGCACACACACACAAACACAGCCATTAGCTGGTGAAAAGCTGAGAGGAGGTACAGAGAAGCATACAGTTCAGTTCTTGTAGCTGGAGACACAGCAATAATGATGCTCAATGCTGTATGACTAGCTACAGGAACAGAGACAATTCTCTACACCTCCTCTCATCTTTCCACAAGCTGCAGGATTTTACCTGTCATAACCATCACATGAAATAAATGAAAGAAAGTGGTCCAGCATGGAAAAATTTCTTTTTTTTGGACTGGAACTCCCCAAATCTGCCAGCCAAGAAGTTTCCTAAGCTCTGGAAATAATACGCTGGCTAATGATCATGTGTGAACTACTGTGTGTTAATATGTGAAATGAATACATGTTTCTTGTTTCATTACCTATTCATCACAAAGTTTGCTCCTTATTGTCATGGCTCATCAAATGATGTTTTTGTACTGAAAACATGCCAGAATAAATACACGTTACTGCCTAACATTTTAGGAAATCTAGCAGTACTATAGAGTCAAATATTCAGGGCTGAATATTTTGAATGTGAAAAGAAGGCTTTCAGGGAGGCCAGAGTTTTACCTCAAATTGTCCCTTTGTTGAAGCTGTTCATTTGTTTGCTCCTCTTTTCATCAGAATGCTGATTTCCCCCCTTCTCTAGTGCTCACACAATATAATCCTAAACCATGAGAACTCATGTGGTGTGATGATGTCATGGTACCATGTGGCCCATCCAATCTGGCGGTGTCATTGAGGGCATACAATGCTTCATATTGCCTTCACTCTGTGTATGGAAGGAGAAAGGGAACACAGGCCTGTTGCCAAAGCAAGCTGTACCCTCTATCCTCATCTTGACAAGGGAAGCAGAATCAACCCACCTTTACTCTGCCAAAGAGTTTCAATAATGCCTTTTTTCCTTATCCATAGGGAACCTGTCACCCCTTTTACAAATTCCCACAAATTGACAAAATGGGAAGATGCTTTTGTGGGGGAACAAGTGAGCTCCTGAAAAGCTACTTTCTATTCCGCCTGGCACTATTAAATAGCTAGCGTGTGTTGTTAGTACTCATATTCACTCCTTCCTTCTTCCTTTCTGCACTTTCCTTCTCTCTCTTTATTTTCTCCCAGTTTCAACATTCAGACTGTAATCTCAAAACTGAGACCAACCTGTTTTTCATTATGATTCTCTACAGAACACCATGAATATCAATGGGGATGTCTGTATTTATAAAGCAGTGTATAAAGACTAACCAGGATGAATAGCAAAAATCTCTATGTGTATTCAAGATAACAGTTGCCTACTGTTAAATCAGGCAGCCTGGTCTAGTAAACATTCTTATTAATCCCCTTCCTCCTCTGCCTTCTCTCCCCCTCCCACTAGTGTGAAGAAACCCACCCAGAGACAATTTGTGATGATTGTTCAGAAAATAGGGCCCTTTCATGCTACCCAATTATAGCAATGTGATTCCACACATCACTGTTATGGCAGCATCCCATGGAATCCTCTTGAGGTTTATAGTCTGGGCCATTTCCGCATTATACTCTTATAGCATGATTATTCCACTTTCAACATCCCATGGAATCCTGGGGTTTGCAGTTTAGGGAGGGGTGAGCCAGCTGGTCCCTCCCTAAACTGCAAACCCCAGGATTCCATAGGATGTTGAAAGTGGAATAATCGTGCTATATGAGTGTAGTGTGGAAATGGCCCTGGTCAGAGGCACCAGAGGAGCTCTGATTGAGACTTCAAGATGCCCTTCCCTCAACTGCCAATCCCAAGAAGAGTTGTTGTGGAACTCTTCAGGAACAGAGTGTACATAAATTCTGCACATGATCTCTCCCACCACATACCATCAGCTGTTACCCAAATTCTTCTCCACTCATATGTTCTTCTCCTCTACCCCTGACTACTCCTTGTAATACAGTTATGCAAACAGGTCACATTTAAAGAATCCTGGTTGCAGAAATGTAGTAATTCCTCAATGGAGAATGCTTAGAAGTTTCATGTCTACTTCTTAACCTGCCTGTCCGATAACAAAAATTGGCTAGGATTGCTGTACATCTGTTTCTAATTTCTGTGAGCTTAAATCAGGCTACTATTACCCATGCTGACCTGTAGAAAGTGTTGTTTGCAGGTATACTAGAAGGGTTCTTGTTGCTGCAGTCTCTGCCCACCATGGGAAGGTAGCCGTAGGTCTTGAAATAGCTCTCTGCTCCAAGGGCAATGATGGCCACACCATCCCGGACCTTTTGCCTCAGGCTCATTTTCCAGCTCTCAGTGACCACGCTGATGAGACCAATAGGGAAAGAGGTAGGCGGGACATCCATGTTCCCCACAGCCAGACTAGGCACAATCCAGATGTACCCAGGCCCAATCAAACCAGCCTGCTCTGCCATTTGAAAGAGATATTCTGCCTCCTCTCGTGAGCAGTACACAATCATCACCTGCGCGTCAATCTGACGCAGCAACCTTTGGATTCTGGAGTCACTCTCATCTTGGGTCATCTCAAAAGTCAAGACATCCTGGATCTCCCAGCCAAAATAGCTGGCATCTGTGAAGGATCGTATTACATCCAAGAAGACACTGTAACCCGGATATAGGCTGGTGATAACTGCAAAGGAACTCCAGTCATATTCCTCCAAGACTTTGAAGATCACCTGTATCTGCTGCTCAATTGAGACACCCAGCTGCAGAAAGGCAGAGCCAGGTTCCTAGAAAAGGGGGAGAGAATGAATTAACAAGTGTGTGAATAATATGCAAACAGCCTACAGTCCTTGGCTTTGTTACTTCCCAGTCGACAATTACTTCAAGGAGGAAACTATGAATGCCATCAAAGGTTGAAGATTGACTTTTTGTTTGTCCTACTTGCTCTTGATGTTGTTGTTGTTTTGGAAACCTTTTTGGCTCTTAATGGTCATTATTTAATTTTCCCTGGCTTTTACACAAATCTTTGTCCCTATGCTGTGTGTCTGGATATACTGGCAAACCGAGATACAGAGATATAGGTACATGCAAAGCAAAAATGTTCATAGCCTCAATTGCCCAACCACACATCACACAATCTTTGAAACATTCCATTGTTGAAAGCAATGAGAAATGCTACAGGACACAAGTGAAACATGAACCTTCATTTCTTTGAGAACTGAAGTTCTTTGAAAGCAAAAATTTGCACAATGAAAATTTCTTTTAGGACTTCCAGTTTGGGATGGCATGAGTAGAGTCGCCTCAGAATTCTGTCTGGAGTTTCGAGGGAACAGAGAGGAGGTTTGGGGGCCTTAAATTTAAGATCAAAGCCCCAGAAGGGACTCTGTAAAGGCAGGTCCCTGATCTCCCCACTTTTGCCTCTGTGGTCTTCAGAGCTGTTACCTGGAAGAGAAAGCAAAGCGACAGCAACAATCACCGGTGAGTGGTGATGAGCCGCCATCTCTTAAGCCAGTCAGGAGAGATTCATCTCCACTCATACAGCTTGCAGCCACCAAATCTCTGAAAGTAAGGATATTCAAGAAGGTGATTGGTGCTGAAAGAAGCCTTTCTGACATGGGTAATTAAACCCAATATTGTTGGTTTTGTTGGCAGATAGTAGGCAAAGATTATGTAATTTTTGCCTGTTCTGCCCTTCGCTGCAGTTGACTGATTTATGGTTAGACTTTCTTTTGTAAAACTTTTTTTTGTATGGAGAAAGGAATAAAGGATTCTTTAGTGTGAGGAGATCAGAGTGAGGGGTTGGAGTGGAAGTAGGCTCGCTCTGAGTTTACTGTTTTAGTTTTTAAATCCTACAGTCTTAAAATACTAATTTTAAAAAATGCACAGGGAGAATTTATTTTGTTAAATTCCTTGTTTCTCAGTTCGTACTTGCCTGCTATATTTCTCACATTTTCATTTGTCTAATTACCTTCCCTGGTTTCCTAATAAAGAAGTCTTTATTGATTAAAACTTATCTGACAACTGTCAGGAGGGGATTTGCAGAAACTCATAGGAAACTTTAGCACAATGTCTCAAATCAAGTCACTGCAACTTCTAAATAAATTACTTCTAGAAGAAATGTATAATTATCCCAGACAAGATGAAACCAGAAATAACTAAGAGTTTATAGGAAATAAATTGATAATGAAAGAGAGAGAGGATCTATGTTGGCTTCTGAGATAGAGGAAGAAGGTACAGGACAATCATTTGACAAAACAGGAGATTTGTTCAGAAGAAGATGGCAGAGGGACAGGTACATAAACTCAAAACAACTGTCAGAGTGAAAATGGAATCCAAATGAACAAAGCCTATTACTCTGTTAAACTAAAGACAACTAAGGCTTTGAAGCATCTTCCTTGAAAAATGAGGACTGAAATTAAACCAGTAATGTGGACTAGAAGCATTTTATTTGAGGAAGGGCTATAGATCAGTGGCATCTAAAAACATCTCTGGTTGACAAAGAGGCCAAAGCAACCACTCTGCAAGGGAAGGTTACAACGCCTGGAGCTCTTTAGTGTAGAAAAGAGGCAATGGGCAGGGTGGGCGGGGGAGCAGCCGAGGTGTATAATCTTATGGAAGATGTTAATTCCTCCTCCATGGAAACTAGGCAGAACAGAGCCTACCTACCACGCAAATAATCATTGTAAATAATGTGCTTCATATTTCCATCTTCTCTTGTGATGTGGGACTGAATCAGTTGGTTATGTGTGACAAACTAATCACTGAATCTTTGTTGGCCTGAACTAGAAACAAGAACAAAGTCAACTGTAGGTCAAATGGAAACAGAATGGGGGTAGGAGAACCATAAATGTTTGGGTCATTATTTAATTGACCATAGTTTAGCATAATGTTCCAATCAAGATAAAATGAGCCCATGGCAGACTAAAGTGTATGAAGTTGTCATGTTTCAACTAACACAAGCCATACTTATGATTAATCACAGTTTAAGATTCAAGATGTAATGCTATATTGTTGTTAGGGCAAAAAAATGTGCTCACAAGCTTCTGATCTGCATGAAGCCGATGAAGATGACCCACTTTCATAATATTAAACCATAATTTAGCATTATAGCCAATGGAAAGGTCAAGGTGCAATTTACTGTAACAAAACTGAAAGTAAGGAAAACAACAATAAGAGAAAACAGTTAAGCCAAAAATTCTCTAAGAAACTTCATAAATTTTCAGCTGAATCCACCTGGAGTTCTCCCATCACTATTAAAATATTAATCACCATTAAAACTGAAAGTAGAGTGCTTATAATATCCCCCAGGGAAATCATCCTTAGAACCATAAAGTATAGCTCTATAAAGTTGCAATCACATCTTAATATACTTAAGATTTAAAAGATGAGCTCACATTTCCATGATCTCACCATTTACAATAATATATTAATCAGCAAATAATCAGATTACATGAAAACAAAATTCCAACCGTTGATCAGATTCAGCTACTGGGAAAGGTTAAAAACCAGGAAACTGTGTACACAGAAACTGTATAATAATTTAGGGGAGAAAAATAGAGCCTTTTTGTCCTACGAGGAAAAACAGGGATTAGAAATCTTTGGACTGCTCTCCTCACAGCTCAATTATGTCAGGGTGTCATTTTGGATGAAGTTTTCCCATCCAAAGAGATGGGCAGCTGAGCATCTTTTCAAATGCACAGAAGTATTTCCAGTTGTTCCCTTGAACAACACTGGACACTCAGAAAGGTCCCTCCATGTAATCCATGCAGCATTTGTGACCTGCTGCTGACGCACGTCATGCTGAGAAAGGAGGGGAGGGAGGGAAGAGGGAGGGAACACAATATGGTCATCTCTGCATGTTTCTGAAAGACCTGCTCTAAGTGAACTTCCACTGGTATTGCTTTTGTCCCTGAGGGAAGTTCTATGTTGTGAAAACATTAGACTATTACAGTAATTTTCCATTCCTTCAGCAATGATGAAGTTTTCCTTCTCCTCTTTTTAGTTCTTTTTGGCACCTTCTAGCGCTGCTCCTTCTGATTTGCATGGGCTTTTCTTTTCACACGTGAACTGTATCCGCATTGTACAACTGCACCTTTCACTGCCGTAGGTCCAGCCTATTGATTCCTGGGATATGTAGTTCAGAGTATTCCAGCTCACTTTTCTCTGAACTGCAGCAATACAGCTCTCTTACAGAGAATCCTAAATCCTTCACCAATCTACAAATCCTGGAATTATAGGATGGAGCCATGACAGTTAAGGTAGTATCAAAGGGTTGTAACTGTGCAGTGTGCATACACCCCGATTAAGGCAGTGATGGGCATAAGATAAATTTGGATCCACTGGTAGGTCTCTGGGTGGCTTGCAATAAGTTGGCAAGGGTATCTAACTTTTAACTGTTTCACAATAGTGTCAGCACTCTCTCAGGCTCCTGAAATTAAGGAAAATTTTAGAGGAAACTAGAAGTGGGCCTATCCAGTCGATTTTAAACTATACATTTTAAATCGGTATATAGAGAGGACATTAATATGCAGTGGTTGTGTTTTCATCTAGAGTTATGTGTTTAAGTGGTCTTATGTGTTTTAGTTATATACGTATTTTAATCTATGTTGTGCCCGGTCACCTCGAGCCTTGGGAAGAGGTGGATAAGATATAATTTCTTAGTTTCTTAGAAAGAAACTTAGAAAAATTTAATCACTTCTTAGCAAGCTCAGTTCTAGTACTGAAAATGATTCCTTGGTTGAGCATGTGCCCAGAGGTACCCTTTACCTTTCTTTAACTCCAGTTTATGAGCTGGTGTAAATATACTGCAGCTAGTCAGTGAATCCCAAAGATCTTATGAAAAAAAAAGTCAATTTCAAAGTAGATCCCACAAGCCTAAGATCTCCTTAACCTGGAGTGCTGGTCTGGGAAAAAGTGCTACATGAATTTTCAGTGAATCTAAGAAGATGGACAGTGGTACAGTTTGCCCAGCCCCCATTCAAGTTTCCCTCACTTCACTTCCTCTGTGAGCTATTCCTATCCCAGTTGTGCTACACACACACACAAAGATTTCTTGCGGGTAGTAGAGCAAGGCCCTCCAATATCACATCTCCCCCAGGCATCATGAATTCTCTGGGCAACTCTGCTAACGTGTCAGGGGATTTCAGTATGGGATACTAGCAGAATTATTCAGTATGCCTTAAAGAACAAATAGGAAAGCTTTGCTTTCTCTTGCTTTTGAATTTTATTAGAAACCTCAGATTTTCCAACCTGAATATGAAAAGACTGGTGATTTTTGGTGGCAATCCTCCTCCTCCTCACTACCACCACCACCACCACCACCATCATCTATGCTCCCCCTCTTCCCCAAAACTAGGACTCAAAGTGTCTAAATCATTCAACACTGAACTGAAATAAATTTTGCCCCTATTTGCGCTCACCAAAAAACAGCAGGCAGAGCTACACCCAGCATGGAGAGGTCTACGTTGTACTTGCCTGCCATCTGGATGTTACAGATGAGAAATTGATCAGGGCAGGGGGCACGTAGTAGATGTAATTCAGCACCAATAAGGCTGAATACATAAGGATTAAAACCAGACTTTTAAGACTCTTTTAAAAGAGATAAGTTTTGGGACGTGGATAGATGTGTCTGTTTCGGTTTCTCCCCTGTCTGAATTTTTTAAAATTTCAAGTCCATCCTCAGCAGGAATTGCTGTTATGTGCCTTCAAGTGGTTTCTGACTTATGACAGCCCTAAGGCAAACCTATCACGGAGACCTCTTGGCCAGATTTGTTGCCAAGAGGGGACTTGCCATTGCCTTCCTCTGAGGCTACATTTACTGATTCTGAGCAAAAGCAAACTGAAATTAAATTCTTGCCCCTCTGTACCTTCAGGCAAGGTGTTTCTTAAGTGCTTTGCTGAGAGCACACTGTTGCAGCACCATGGAGAGCGTCACAGTTGCTGCATCAGGACTGAGCTCATGTGCCCTTCCCAGCCATAGTTGCCTGCTGTTAAGGTTCCAGGCTTGCTTTCCTTCATCTGCTCGCCTACAATGTGGGGGACAGAGTGAAGGAATCTTTAACTATGCCAGATTTGATCAGGATAAAATTGTCAAGCCCTTTGCACTCCCTGTACTTTACCTGACTGCAGTCAGTTCCTCCAGCCATTTTAATCCATTTCTGATTTAGTTATCTCTGGTGCCAAAGCCAGAAACGGGAAAATGTGGCTAGAACAGCCAACTGCAGCCAGGTAATTCGCAAGAAAAGGTTCATGGCCTCTCTCCAGTGTGCTCTCTTTCCCATTGATCCAAGACTCTGCCCTACACTACCTACTGGCTTTACATGCCAATACAACGGACACGTGAATGATGGCTCCCCTCATGGCTGCTTTATCTGCTACTCTGTGCAGGGATAGAGAAGACTTAGAGCCAACCCTGAATTCCCAGGACCTGAGCAGGTCTGCTGATGACCAGGGCCCTAGGAGGTCCTTGTTCACAGGGTTTCCGTAACTTGAAGCTAACTCGACAACAATTAACAGCAACAACAACAAACAGATGGAGAAGCTTTGGAGATTGGGAACCTCTGTGTTTATTCTTCCTTATTCTTCTCCCAGGTGGAAAATCATGGAAACAGATAACCTCATGGCCCTGCTATCCACAAATAGTCAATAAATTGTAGCATGTTTTCATGCCTGTATTTATGGGGATTAAGAGAAGGAAAAAATGAGTATATACTTGTGTTGCTGTTTCCAACCAAGTTATTCTTGGTTGACATATATCTGACCAGGAGCTAGTGTCTTCCTGTGGTGTCTTTTTTCTACATAGTAAGTTATTGTTCTGGAAGAATCTTGTCAGCATGCTGTCCTGGATGCTGACACAAACCCACCTTATGACTGAATGCTTTGCCTGCTGTGTATAGAAGCAGTCACCATGGAGTTCTTAAGCCACTAAGGAGTTGCTGCTTGGGTATACTGCCCACCAACTCTTGCAGAAGGCATGGACCACTCACTTCATTGAACATGAAAACATGCAATGTATACACATTCAATTCAATCCAGCCACCAGGTTCCTGAGTCTGCCGGTCTACTTGAAAAGGCAGCCATTTAGAAGCTGGGGGAAAGAACGGAGACAGCCAAGAACCACCTGGCTGCTGTTCTGCAGTCATGCAAATAGCAGCTGTCTCCTCAGCAAGCACACTAGTGACCCACGAAGGAGATGGGTTTTTTTCTCCTGGGTACTTCACGGGCAAACCACACCTTTCCCTGACCACAAAATGAATACATGCCCCTCACTCAGCCACTAAATGGCCAAACAAGAGCATGCTAGTACTTTTACAGCAGTCTAGCAGTGTACATGGAAGGTGCTGCACAAGCAGCCCCTTGCACAATGATTATAAAAGGATGTACATTTCATAAATGTGTACATCACTAACAGGATTCCAACTATGGCAGGGTATCAGTTACCCAAAACCTCTTCTGAATGGGCAGTGAGAACTTGTAATTAGTAACCTATAGACTTCTCCACATATGTTTTATGGCCTGTGTGTCCCTCCATATATTGTTGACTGCAATTCTCCATCAACTGTGTAGCCAACAGAGTTAATCAGGAAGGATGAAACAGGCCAACAACTTCAGGAGGGAAGGCAGATGTTTCCAGTCCATTTTATGCAGCACATCTTGACATGGGAATAAACACTTATGGGGTCAGGCAAGGACAAACAGACTGACCCAAGAAGGCCTGTCTGGTTCCTAATCGTGCCTTAAGGAGGTTTCTCTCCAAGAAGTAACACCCATGAGAATCCCAGTCTAGTCTTATGCAAATAAAAACAAATTGTGCTGGTTATGAACAAGGCAGAGGGAAAGTTCACACATTTGCCTGTGAGCAGATGACAGTAACTACCACTGACATGCTGTGCAGGCAAGTAAGCTAAAAATAATTACCCAGCATACCCTCCACCTGTAAGGAATCAAAGTACCCTACGGCTGTCACTGCAGTGTACTTCCACGTGCCACAAGCTGGTGATTTAAGACACCACTGCTGCTTGTCTGGGAGGAAATATGGGGCTAGTCTTCAGCCTCACCAGCCTGACTGGCATCCCAATCATTCTGAAGGGATGCAGGTTGTGGATTTTGTTTGGCTTTCTTTCACACAAGACCTTTCCGAACCTAAGAATTCACTGTTAGAGGAAAGACACAATTGCTCATTGGTACTAGTACCTGGCTCACAAATCAATAAACAGACATCACGTATTGACAAAGCCATTGACCACACACTTTCCCTTTCCACATATCAACCGACACGGCCCATTTTTCCCCATTTCAGCAATATAAAAGACTCATTAGACTTCCCATAATCAAAGGAGATTTATCCCATTTCCATTTCCTTGCCAAGACAGTTTCAGCAGCAGCCAATAAATGATAAATGGTTGGTTAAATTGCTGGATGAAACTACAGAATTCTTACACATTACAAGAAACATCTGCAACCTGGGGGAAGTGGTGCTGACTGTCAGGATCTGGGGCTCTATCCTTCTGCATTCTGCCTACTTTTAGATGATAACCAACAGTCAAAAGGAACAGTACAGCAATGCACTGAGGGAAAAGAAAACTGTGTATGGCACAGATTGGTTAGTCTGCATTGGCTTGTGTGAAATGCTGCAGTATTTAAGAGGGGAAATTTCTATGTTATTCATATCAGCATTCATATCAGCCTTTCCTCAAGGCAGTGAACCTGGCTCACCTCCTCCCCACTTTATCCTTACAACAACCCTGTGAGGTCAGGTGTACAGAGAGCGACCAGTCCAGGCTGACAGAGAGAGAGTGAAGATGCCTGTAAAGGTTGTTGTCGGTGGCGTGCGCCTTCAAGTCATTTCCAACTTATGGTGACCCTGAGGCAAACCCATCACAGGGTTTTCTGGGGCTGAGAGTATGTGAGGCACTCAAGGTCACCCAGTGGGTTTCCATGACCAAGCGAGGAATCAAACCCTAGTCTCAGGGTTGTGGTCCAACGCTCATACCATTACATCACGCTGGCTCTCAGATGAAGGTTACCCGGTGAATTTTATGGCTGGACAGAGGACCTGAACCTGGATCTCAAGCTTTCATCTAGCAGTTTCCTGAGAGTTAAGAGCCACTTTTTTCATGGATGATCACAACTTGTTTAAGGCATAAGTTGTAGCATCCACAAATCATCTAGTCCTAGACCCTTCCCCATGAGGAGATGGACCATAACAAAACCCATATCCTCCTTCCTTTAGCAATGAATCCAAATCATTTCAATTACAGGGTGCTACAAGAGGAGAGCAGGAGCAAGGAAAAAACTCTGTGGCAGAGCTTCCTGCAAGCCACAAACTGCTTAGTAAAAGAGTACAAATGACTCAATTAACTTTATTACAAGTATGCAGCTGGCCTGAAGCGTTTACGTGCTATTGTAATGATCTTGCCTGACAATAAGCCAAAACCCTGGCTTCAAGGGGTGAAAGAATTCGTAAAGGATTGCCCACTGCTATGTGAGCCTACTTATTAAGATGACCACCTGAGGCTCTTCTCCAGGTCACCAGAGAGGCGGGTGGGTGGACACTGGCAGCATTCATGTCCTTTTCTCAGGCAACTTCAGGTTGCTCATCTAGTGTTCTGTACTGAGGCAACAGTCTAAGGCTTTCTCTGGTTTATCCAGGCATTTAATGATTAAGTGTTTTGCCCTGCTACTGTAGGGGTTTAGAAGGCTTTTTTAATTGCTAGATTATTTTGGGTGCATTTTTATTGCTTTTCATTTTAAAATAATACACTGCAGTGTTTTAACTGCTTGGAGTTATCTTGATATTTTTTGCAAAATTAGATGGAATCTTGAAAAAACAAACTTTAAAAAAAACCAAACAAGCAAGCAAATTGAAGAATTCTCTCCAGACCTCCAACAGATCTGCCAGGACCAAAGACCAAGCTCGTGCAACTATTGATAAATAAGAGACAGATTTTTAGCACAAGCAACTTCCTATGGGTGGCTGATTCCACTACTTGAACCACCAGTAACTGTAATTAATTTAAGAAGAGGGAGAGACAGAAGAAGGGAAAGGAAGAGAAGAAAAGGGAAGGAAAGAAGCTAAGGAAGCAGAGAAGGTAAGAGACAAGACAAGGAAGGAGAGAAGCAGGGATGGGTGTTCACAAAACATACTGTGCCCACTTCCAGCCCAGTCACCCAGAATAACAATGAGGTTTCACCTTAGGCGTCAGGACCACAGCAGATCCTCCACTGATACTAATGATAGGTACATGGGTCTGGGAGGAGATGAAGTCAAGAATCTGTGCCACAGCTTCTGTGCCGATGTTGTCCTCAAAGACAATTCCATGGACCTTTGTGCTGGATAGTATGCCACAGATTTGGGTCAGGAGAGTGCTGGGATTGGTGTCGTTCACTACCACTGTGACCGGGTGGATCTCCAGAGGCATGTCCAGGAAACTTTGGTGCGACAGCCGGTTGCGGATGTGGAGGGGGTACGAGGAGCCTCCAAAAACCACAGCCACCTTCACCACTGGTTCCCTGGAGCTTGGCAAGAACGTATCCATCAGGACAGCTGAACAGCCCAGCACCATGGACAGCACCAGGGTGTTTCTCAGAGCTCTGCCCATGTCCACCACGGAGTCCCTGCAGCCCAGAATAAAGACAAACCACAGTTGGAAAAGGCAAGAGTAAAAGAACCAGCAATTACGGGAATGGGAGGAAGGCACATACATTGTTCTTCACCAGTAAGATATTGGAGGGTCTTCCCACACATTCACGCCTGGGTTTGCCACTGAGTGTAAAGGGGACAGAGTGCCAATTCCAGCTATCTCAGTAGAATAACTGTATAAAGTACTATTTCTAAACAGCTGTTTGCTTCATCCACAAGTTATATGTTTTGCTGTAGATGGAAAAAAAATTTTTAGGTCAAAACCTAAAATGCATAATGTGCAGTCACTGCATCGTTCTCCTCTTGCTTTTAGACATGCTCATGTGGTAGTTCTGCCTCACATCACATCAACCCACCTTGGCCAAGATCCTGTTTGATGCTGGTGGAATACAAAACTCCATCAATGGTTTGAAATCAGGGAAGGTTTGATGGAATGCTTGCAACCAGCTAGTAGCTTTTTCAATTAGGGGGCAAAGCTGTGCCCAGACACCATTGTACTGTGCGGCCCCATCTAGGAAAAAGTGTTGCACAAGGCACTAGATACCTCCTTGTACAACGAGTGAAGAAACACTTAGGCAGGTTCAAGTCACCAAGAAGAGCACATCCCTTGGCTGTTAATCCAGCCTCACCAGCTTCCTTCATTCCTTCTCTTGGAATAGGTCTCCCACTATTCTCCATTCCACCTGATCTGGGATTGGATGTATCTGATTGGATGTATCTGAACTGGAGTCAGTGGTGAGTAAGCGTATCTCTTCTCTTTTCTTATTCTCTCTCTCTTTTTCTGCTTTTCAGGAACCCTCTTTTCCATCCCTGACTCCCTCTCTCTCCTTTTCTTACCAAGTGAATCTGCTATCTGGATGAACCTCCTTCTCCAGCCAGTAGGACTTGGGGCCTTTCCCTCCATTTGCCTGAGAGAGGCTGATGTTTTGTTTTGTTTGACTGACCACTTCCCCACTGGTTGCTAGGTAGATCAAGGATGAAAATTTTAAGCCTTTTTCTGAGATTAGCTAATTAGGGCTATTTCAGTTTTCCTGAGAGACATAAAGAGAGCCATGTGTTAGGCAGATCTAACAGGTGAGGAATCTAGTGAGTGATGGACAAACAGAGACGTGCTTCTGATGAATCCCTGCATAGTGTTTTCCCAATTCCTTCTGGCCACCCAAACCTCCTAGAAGAATTTCAAGTGAAATTACCAAAGAGGAAAAATGATAATGCCACAGAAACCAGAATGCAACAGGAACACAGCAATCAGGAAGACAAAAGCCAAGAGGGTCAAAGCTTTGGGGAAAGCAGGCCAAGAAGCATGTAGGGCATGCAACACACAGGTTTCCCAACTGTGCGGTATAGACAATTTAGATCTTCCCTCACTTCTATTACTACTCTTTAAAACTTGGTCACTTCTCTCAATGCAATTTCCCTCTGCTGCCATCCTGTGGCCAACTTTGTTTTCCTAGAACTGATTTTATTCTCGCCTCTGTTGCTTCCTTAGCACAGGCTATTTGAATTTTCCTTCAGCTTACCACCTCTTTGCTTTCTCAACAGGAGCTGCTCGGCTGCCCATTTTCACTCTTCTTTGCAATCTTAGTTGGAATGACTCTTCTAGTGTACATTCTAATTAAGACCCCCACCCCCATTCCCACTAGGCTTGAGGATAAATTCCCTGGTGCTTTGTACAGCTGACAATCAAATATTTAAGACGAAAGACTCTCCCATCCCATCATTCAGCTGCTCTATAAATCATCTCAACTGTGCATTACTTCCTGACATCACTGCTGGTAAGATGTCTTGCTACCAGTCCATCACACAAGGTCCTGAGACTTCAACTTCCCACTTCACATTTTTTACTATATGAAGTGAAAGAGCAGTGCATCTCATCCCAGCCAAGGAACCTCTCTAAACAATTCAAGCCCTACTGCTGCATTAAGTGGATCTGGTTGGCTGATCCAAGGTGCCTCTCAGTCATAGATCCACTTAATACAGTGGATTAAACATTACTCCCAGTTACCTTCTGTACACACCTGCTCCTTTCAGCAGAGGGGGTGGCTCTTTACTGGGTCATCAACTTGCCACATGCATTCTTACCTTTTTATCTCAAAATATAGTCAGAGGATTGCCTATTTTTTACCATTTATTTATATAAAATATTTATATCCTGTCTGTCTACTTCTGAGAGATCCAAGGAAGCTAACAGCACTTTTTAAAAAAAAACGATCATATAATATTAAAATATCACACCAGAGAAAGTAGAGCTTTTTGAAAAACCAACTTTCAAAAGTCAAGAGAAAAAAATTGAACAGGCTAGCAAAGCCAAAGGTTTTCACTCAGCATTTAAAGTCCGATGAGGCCAGTAATACCTCATTCCAAGTTCTTACCAAGCATAGATACTGATGGGGACAGAACATAAAGCAAGGTCTCTTCTGGCAATCTGAAGGACTGGGGAGGAAAAAGGAGGGAGATGACCCTTTAATTATTTTGGGCTCAAGTTGTTTCCAGCCTCAGTGGTGACAGCACTTTGTACTTGGCCTAGAAACAAACCTGGAGCATTGTGTAGTGAAGAATCTGGTTTGCGTGACTAACTTCTACGTTACACCAGATTCCATTAGAAACAAACAAACAAACCTCATGATTAGTCCTTGTAAGAATAGCAACATACGAAGAGACCAGCTGGATCAGGCCAAAGGTCTGTTCAGCCCAGCAAACCGTTTCCTACAGTGTTTAAACAGATGCTTGGTTAAGAGGCCACAATGGCAATAGCTCTCTGTGATTACCAGTGGAATCTGTGCAGAGAATAGAAGGCCATGTTTCTGCATGTGCTCATTTCTTACTTTTTTGGCCATAGATCCCAATCCTAAGTGGCACTGCCCAGGTGGTCATTCCTTCAACAATTTCTCCCCACTTTCCTACTCCTTTCCTTTGGCAAGATCTAACAGAGCTTCATGATGGAAAATGTAACATCACTTATTTATTGCAAATGAGACAGTTGGCATACATTTGCATGAACTTAGAATTTGAACTTTCTTTCCTACAGGGAAGTATATCTCAGCCTGTGAGTCCTATCACTGAAAATGTTCAGACCACTCTCTCTCTCTCTCTCTCCCTCCCCCTCATACACACTTGTGCTAAAGATGGCTGAGTATAACAAATGCATATATTTCAAACCTTTAGCAAAGGAGGCTGCCTCTCAGTGTTGGAAAAAGAGTACCCTCCCTCTTTTGAATCACTTCTTTCTCTCCCTCCATGTCCTGTGTTAACCCATGTGAAGCTACAAAGCCTTTCAGTCCACATGTAGTTAACTGCAACTCCATCAATCCCTAATCCAAAAGTCCAAGGCAAATGCAACCTCTAGAATTTGAATTATGTAATGGAAGTATATTTGCAAGGCTGACTCTGGTTTTTTGATAAGGGGTGAGATCCAACCAGCAGGCTGGCACAGTATACATTTCTACCAGAGTAGTTACACTAGTCACCCAAGGGAGGGAAGCTCTTCTTCCTTGTCTCTTCCCCTACTACACAACAGTAGAAAACAGTTTCCCTAGGGCAGCACCTTCCCCCTGCCTCCCAGCCACTGACTGGCTGCGACCTGTGCCTCAATGCTTTCCAGCTAGTCTTCTGCACCAAACAAAGAAATGGCACCCTCTCTCCCAGCATTTAGCTGCTTTTTCTTCCCCAGTTGCTCAATGGCAACCAGAATGCCCCTGGGCCCATCCCACAGCTCTGGGGGGATGGGGTTGCACTGCTGCTACACACTGGGGTAAGAATGCTTTGGAAGGAGGTATTGGATGCCTCCTTTCACAATGACCCCCAAAGGTATATATAGTGGTACAACCAGGGGTTCTACTAGCACTTTTCCCCTACAGATTCCTAGTCTTATGTGTTTTCTCCTTACAGAACAGAAAATTCCTCTCTGCAGAATTCTCATGTGCTCAATCATGGCAGTATGATCAAGGCATCATATGAAAGCTAGTTATATCTGTGCTGCAGAAAAGGCAAGTGAAACACAAAACTAAGGCAATAGTTGTAGGTACAAAAGCAAAACGGCTGTAAGAGGTGCTCAGATCTAAGTAGGAAAAATCAATCATCCATTAGAAGAGTGAAATATGGACATCCTTTCCCTAAAAGATCTCTGAAAACAAAAGAGATGCACTGCAATGTATTGAAAGCTATTAAACACATGAGGAATATATTGCATTATTAATGTCAGCCACAAGTGGCCTCTTTGGATGCTAAAAGTCAGAGCTTCAAAAGTTAGTTTTTAAAAATTAAGATTAAAAATTAAAATTAATTGTAATTAGGTTCCAAGATCCCCTGTCACTAGGTGCAATATTTTAAAAGTATTTTTTTTCCGTCTCCAATTTTCAAAAGTGGCAAGAATAGCTGTTTTTGTTACTTTTAAAACACACATCTGAATGCTACAAGCCCCTGCCCTGTGCTAGAAAACACCCTCTCCTCCCAACTACTTAATTGTCACTTTAAAAACCACAACTGAGCATGAGGTGGCAGCAGCAACACGAAGCACAGCATGAGCCTACAATTCAACCAGGTGATGCGTCTTTCCCATCACTCTTTAGCCATTCCCGCACTAGGCTGTTATAGCGCTATGATTCCACTTTCAACATCCTATGGAATCCTGGGGTTTGCAGTTTCGGGAGGGGCCCCTCCCAAAACTGCAAACCCCAGGATTCCATAGGATGTTGAAAGTGGAATCATAGTGCTATAACAGCCTAGTGTGGAAATGGCCCAAATCATAACAATTACCAAGACATGTTACCCTTTTCTGACTGGGAAAAGGAATCAGTTCCTTTCAGTTTCAAGTTCTGTCAGCAACTGGTCCAAATGGGAAGCTTTCAAGGGCTTCATTCACCTGGAAAGCTAAGAGGGTGTCCTCAGAAGAAAACTACACAGCAAAATCTTCACACACACACACACTATACACACTGCAGTTTGATTGTTTGATCGTCCAGTACCTATTGGAAGTCCCCCCCCACCTCCATTTCTCTCGTTCTGTCATAACACAGCTGTTTCACTAGTGGCAGAGGTATCTCAAGCCAGAGTCGTGTAATGATTTGAGTGTTGGGCTATGACTCTGGAGATCAAGATTCAAATCCCCTCTCACTCATGGAAAACCACTGGGTGACCTTGGCCAAGTCACACTCCCTCAGCCACAAAGGAAGGCAAAGGCAAGACCACTCTGAGCAAATCTTGCAAAGAAAACCTTGTGATAGGTTCACCTTAGGACTGCTATAAGTCAAAAATGACTTGAAGGCATGCAACAAAAGGTACCTCAAACTTCACATTTCTTTTGTCCTCTAACACACACACACACATACAGGGAGAGATTTTCCTTGGAGCATCTCTGCAAAATCAGTTAAACTATAGGAGAATGACTAGGTTCATGATGGGGTGGCATCTGAACTGAGGTCTCCACAGCCTTAATGCAATATTCTGTTAACATTAACATTTCAGCACAGTGGTTCTGTATACTACCAACAAGGAGACATCATGCTTACAGAATCTACTCTGGTGTTTGGTTTTTTGTTTCTTTGTTTTTTTACCAGAATCCTGAAGTCCACCAACTATTTCTAGCTACAAAACAGCAGCTTGGATGGAAAGGGCAATGTATTTTTAAAATTAAAGAACAGGAACATCTCAGAATGTATCCTTTGCTCCAGAGTCTATTTCAGATATCATAGCTGAGATCATAATTTTGTCACCCCAAATCCAGCTCTGGCTTGCCTCCCAACATTTATTTCCATCTCAAAAAATACTGTCAAGAGCTGTAGCTGTTTAGTCTCTAAAAGTAATTTTGCCAATCTCTTCTCAACAGCCTAATCAGAGGAAGCCTTTTAATTGTTGTTCTTGTCGTTGCTGCTGCTGCTGCTGCTGCTGCTGTATTTGGAGTCAGAAAGTCCTGCTGATCTACTGCAATTCATGCTTGAGGTGCTGTTTCTGGAGGTAAAGGGAATAAGGGCTTTGTCCCCCCACTAAGAATTTTACCCCTTCAAATGAAATTTTCCTTCAGTTTACAAATTTCTAGCATTGCAGTAACTTAAAAATATAGCTGAGCGTTTAGGAATAACAGCTAAGATCTACATTAGCAATGTAACTATAATGATAGAGCTCCATCCCTGTAGATGCCTCTGATGCCAGCACCGCCGCCATCACCACCACCACCATCACTTTCACAATCTGGCAGCAGATAACACATCTCTAGCATCTCAAGGTGCTAGAGATGATGTCTGCAGTGCTCTCCCAGTCATGAGGTGGAACAGGTGGCTGGACACATCCCTCAGGTTCTTGCCACAACTGCTAGTCCCAGGGTGCCTTGCAACTGGAAGAGCATTGCAGGCATCCTTTCCCAGCACTTTGACTTCCAGAGCCTCGGAGATGTTTGGGTTGGGGTGCTGTCAGACCACAAAGGTAGGTTTTGTGGGTCACATTCAGTCATTCACAACCAGCAGCTACAATATTGTAAGTCTAGCTTAGGATCTAATAACTGCTGAACAAGATGCAAGCCATTGTTTGGACATCCAAAGAAAGGGGGGAGACAAGGTTCCGAAGGGAATGCCAACACAGCAAATATAAGAATTCTAGGTGTAAACAATGTTCAAGGCCTCACTTTTTGCAATGGTAGAAGTTTGGGGACTGAAGGAAAATTTGATGGGGGGAGTTAAATTCTTATGGGGGAGTAATGCCGTCATTCCCCTTCCCCATAACTATACCCCTGAATCACCCAGAGATCTACCAGTACCTTCAGTACTACCTTCTGCCCAACTGTGCTACAGACAATTGCAGATGACACCACCTCAGTAGAGCAAGCTGGACCAGCTGGCCTTCATTTTACTTTCTCTCTTTCCTCCCGCAAGCTAATCAAGGTCACTGGAAGAACTGGGAATGAGTCCCACCTCTCCTGATCTTTGACGGTGCTTTCACTTTTTCTTTTAAGCCCATATAATAGGTAATCTGGTGCTGTTCTACGGAACACAGGGCTTGCCAGATGAATGTCGAGAAAATTACCAGGCCGGCCTGCTGTTGAAATGAAAAGTGTTGAGATGGATGTTGGGAATAATAAAGGGAGACGAGGAACAAAATGGAAGAAATGAGATGAAGGCTCCTTTCAACTGTGGCACCAATCACAGGAAAGGACAGATGAGAGAGGGTGGGAGTCCACCCCGGGAGTGAAAAGGCTTTCCTCATGCGCCAAAATGAAAGGATTGCAAGGAGCAAAGGCAGACTAGATGAGAACACCAACAGTCCCAAGCTGAGATGAATTAAATTGGGATAGAAAGCCCTGGAGAAATTTGGAGTGATGGCTGAGCTCAGACATGACAAGAAGAGAATTGTGTGGGCATGACAGAAAGAGGGGAGCAGAAAAGGTGGTTCGGGTGTCTGAACTAAAACAAAAACAAAAACAAAAACAAAAACATCTCTACAGTCCATGGTATTCACAATCAAAGAGGAGTTTTGAACTCAAGAAAAAATGAAATGCTACTACAATCAGTTGTTGTGAGTTTTCCAGGCTTTGAGGCTGTGTTCTAACAGTATTTGCTCCTGACGTTTTGCCTGCATCTGTGGCTGGCATCTTCAGAGGGTAAGCAAAACATCAGGAGCAAATACTAACAGAACACGGCCTCAAAGCCCACAAAACTCACAACAACCTATGGATTCTGGCCGTGAAAGCCTCCGACTTTACATCACTTCTGCAATCCATGATAGTTTCATTCAAACAGGAATTCTGGACTCAAAAGAAAAAAAAAACACACACCTCTGCAGTCCTTGATCAAACAAGCGAGATCTGCACAATATGAGTTATGTTTAAAAACAACAAAAACAACACTTGTACCAAATTCAGCAGTTGGGGACCGAGACTGTCATTGCCAGAGCAGTGGGAGGAAGAGGGTGATGGGGTCTTGTGGGGGGAGCATTATGCATGCTGAGGATGGGAACCGAATGAGGCATGGGAAGGTAAACATAGTGGAGTCTTCACAGTACAGAGACAGCTAGAGCCCTATGCACCCTTCATCAAAGCATAAATATGAGCACAGCAGCAATAAGCATCAAGGAGTGATGATTTTAAAAGCTCATAGAAAAATGAAGGAGAAATACACATTTGATTCCCATGAAATTAATCCTTGCTGTTTTCCCCTGCAAAGGTTAATTAAAAATATTTTTTTAAAAAAACAACCAACTTGTTTTAGAACTGCAAAAACAGCATACAGACCACTATACTCTCTAAGGCATGTAGCTAAAGCCACATCACAAAGCAGGCTATCTGGAGCAAATGAAAGGAAACAGATATTTCAAAACTCTGTTGTCTCCACAATCACAAGGTTTAGGGGAATGGTTCTCCATCCCTGCTGCTCTAGATGTTTCAGAATTTATCTTTCAGAATCCCTGACCATTAGTCATGCTAATTGGAGCTTCTGGGAGCTCAAGACAAAAGCTGAGAATCCTTGAACTAGAACCTTAGGTTTTTGTTTTTAAAAAGGGCACTTATAGATCTTTCTCTCTCTTCCTCTCTCTTTCTCTCCCTTTTTCTCTTTCTCTCTCTCTCACAGAAGCCTGCCTGTATCTCTCATGTTCTTCTCAGTTTTGAAGGAAAAAATATATATACTTGTTTTCCCTTTAATCTCCCACTTTCTCCTCCTCAATTTTGTGAATGGTTACTCAAAGCCCTCTCTTCTTCATGTCTCTTCCCCTGTTGTCCTTTGTTCCGTACCAGGTGTCCTTGAACACTTTTATATTCTTTCAAATGATGCTGCGGAGCAATATTGCTGCTCCTCCATCCCATTCCCCTCCCTTTGCAACTCCTGCTGTCCCTGTGCTGTCAGCTGCCACAGCACAGCCTGGCTTCCATTTCAAATAAAAAAAAAATTAGATATTTCATAGCCTGATGGGCACCTTCAGTTCCATCAACTCAAAGATTAAGCACCAGCGGTAATAATAAAAAATTTAAGACACTTCAAGGGAAAGAAATTAGCTCTAACTACTTTGGAGAGAGAAAAGGCAGCTGTTCAAGCTGCCAGTCTTGGGAGGACTGAGCACAGACAAGTTCGGGAAGGGGCTCTCAAGCTAACCAAAGAAGAGGCACACAGACTCTAAGCCAGTCGCACAGACATTCCCCTGATTTTGCCACAAAGTGCTCCTCCTTATGACTGCTGGAAGGAAATGTCCAACATATGTTGATGTTCTCCGCAGCAAATGCATGGAAGTAAAATATGCATGGACATGCATCTTTAAATGTACCTGGCGATGCATTCTTGGAAGCCTGATTGATATATGGGTGCATATGTGTGCATGCATATCTTACATACACACACTTTATTACAATGGCTGTATAACAATAAGACAAACTGGGCTGGATAAAGCTCTAAGAGAGACTTTAACAGGAGGTGCGGGTAGGAACAAGAGCCTGGATCCAGAATCTGCCATCCTTTGGTGGATGAGTTTTGCTCACAGAAATGCCTCCACCTGATTTTCAGGGATTCCCCTGCCAGTCTGAACAACACTTCACCCCAATTTGTAGGGTTCCGCAAATCTCCACCTACCATTTGGGGGAGGCTGGAAGGGCTGCTGTGGTGGGAAGAAGGAGACATGAAAATCCCTATTCCAGGAGCTCAGTTGCACACACAAATACATCTGGATCCAACCCAAGAACTTAGAGGCACATAAGGGCTGAAGATCCCTGTCCATTCAAGCTATTGTCCTAGCTCAAAATGTCCCTTTAGGCCAGGGCTGCCAAGTCTGGCAGTCAGTTTTGTGCCCCAGAACCCTTCTTGGGGTTTGCCCAAATGTAGAAGCAAAGAAATAAACAAAAACCTAAAAGTAGCCAGAAGTCCATGGTGGGGGGACAAGTGGCATTTTACCCACCCCTGCTTTAAGGACTCAGATGGGGAAATGTGCCCTTAACTCTTTCCTGGAGAAACATAAGATTTGCATTTTGGTGAGGCAGTGAAAATTAAATGCCATACTTCAAGGGGGAGCAGAGCGGACTTCTCTGGAAAAAAATTCTAAAGTAACCAAACTACAAATTCCAGGATTCTGTAAGATGGTGCCTTAACATTTAAAGTGGTATCAGGATTACCTAACTATGTCACATAGATACACTCATTCATTCATAGACAGACAGACAGACAGAAAGACAGACTTATAGTCCATCATTCTAATTATTTTCTGTTCAAGAAAATTTGCCAATATGATCAAGAACCCAGTGAGAGTGCATCATGACATTTTAAAACTCTACAAGATATTTCATTTTAATGGAAGCCAATGTGCAATTAACTATCCAGTCTGGCTCTTCATATGAGCTTTCTTTGACTTTTCCATACTAGATGGGTAGCTGGAGGCTGTCCAGGCACATTCCAAACCTTAATTTTCACAACTACTCTGAAAGCCAGTAGGTTTGGAATTGCCCAAGCTCCCTGCCTCCACCCTGGCCGCCCTTGTGGCCTTTTGCATCTTAAGTAACAACATAACCTAACAAGCAAAACATCAACTGGGAGACCTTTTTCCCAACACTGAAGACCCATGCCAAGAAAGGAATGGTTTTCTTGGATTTCTGCTAACCCTGTATGTGTATAAGACCAAGGAACGCTGCCATAAAAAAGAATGGCCATCTAAGCCCAATAGTCCCCAAAAAATAATAAAGAGAGAGGGATGCAGTCATTACGTGAAGTGCTGTTTGTTTTCCTGTATGTGGGTGATATATAGTTTAGCCCCACGTTAGACTTAACTATAGCTTCAGAAATGGGGAATTTTCTGTTCTGTTCTAATTTGGGGGACAATACAATTCTTGCTTTGCTTTATAACTGATGTGTCCCTTCACCCTTTCCTAACACTAGCCCTTTTTCTCTGTCATTTGTTAACAGCAGTCTTGCATGCAGAAAGGTAGCAAGCCAAGTTATCCAAATCTGTTTGTCTACATGGCAGGAAAAATTCTTCTTCATGCCAGGCTGCTGTTAAAAGGCACAAGAGGAGGACCAATAAACACGGGCTGAGAAGCCCAATTCTCCCTAAGCTTTGTTGAATGAGTTCCCACCCTGGTTTGAATATGAACTTCACCATCCATATGACAAAGGAAAGGCACATATTAACAAGCAAATTTTTGCTCATAATGGTAAATGGGATGATGGGGTTGGAGCAGGTGAGGGACAATTTTGTCCTACAACACTGGGCTCCTGATCTGTTGCAATCACAAATGCTGATTTCCTATTTCTCCCCGTTTTGTGATTGTAAGATGTCAGCTGCCAGCAGGAGACTTGGAAAGACCAGTTGTAATCAAGAATTGGCTCTCTAAACGCACTGCTGTTTGGTGGCAAAAGAGGCATCTCTTGCTGAGTAGACCCTTGCTTGCTGGATTTTGGCCAGGCAGATGCAAGCAGTTGGCAACAGGCAGAATGCTGCATTTACTCCTTCCTTCTCTCCCACACCTTTCCTCAACAACCCAGTATTTCTTGTGTACTTGGTATCCCACCACTTGGTATAGCCAGCACCTTTCTCTAGCCTGCCTGATTATTTCATAGGGCGCCTGCAAGAGGACTATGCAGAAGGTTAGAAACACTCCATTTCTATCAAGTAAGTTTGGACCACAACCAAATCCATTCTAGCACTGACATTTTTGAACCTAACCTATTATAGGCTGCCCAGCCATGTTCTTGATGGTTCCAAATTACATGGACAAAGGTAAAGGATTGTGGGAGTTATAGCATTAAAAAAATCTCAAGTTTCCCCATCCTTAGCAACAAGACAAGGCAGTGGTAGCAGAAAGCTTCCATGTTAGTGGAGCAGTCAAACTGCTCTGGATGTCAGTCTGAACTTCAAAGGAGCTATCCAAGGTGTTGACTCACCTTGGGGATAGGATTCATCACCTGGGACAGATCTCTTTACATTCAGATTGAAATCCATAGAAGTTTTACTGCCCTGCTGATATGGCTTCCACTAGCTGCCATCAAGGCAAGGGCAGAGATTATTGGAGTGCAGTCACCACCAACCTTCGTTACAAGACTTGGTATATGACAATAATATTTGAGGGGGATTAGTTCCCCACTCCTGGCTTCAGAGAAGCCTTGCTGCATGCTTGTATTAACAGCTTTACCAGGGAGCAGGATAAAATAATAATAAACCAGCCATTACTGACATCTATAGTATTCCCACCTGAACATGAGACACTGCAAAATGTGTAGGGAGTTAGAGGTAAAAGTCATGACCCCCTCAAGTCCCCCATGAGCCTCCCTACTCCTGACCTGTGCAGGATGAGCACAATCAGTTGGAGGGACATCCTAAGCACTCATAACTGAATGCATATAGAAGCCTCTCCACAATTGGGAAACCCAAAATGCCACACAAAACACACTCTGAATCCTCCTTTAAATCTCTGCAGTCATAATGTAATGGTCAGGAATGGAGGAGAAACTGGTTTACTCAGAGATATTGTGGCCAGGGCCACATACACAAATCCACCCCAGTCACATAAGCACTTCCATGCACTCAGGCCTTCTGGCTAAACTATTGGCCCCTTTCACATTACGTGGTTATAGGGCTATGATTCCCCTTTAACCACAATCTCTGCATCTGGTGGAATCTGGGGATCTGGAACTGACAGAAGCATCTTTAAAATCCTCAGCCGGTAAGCTCCTCTAGTATCTCTGATCAAGCTAACAAACCCCAGGATGCAGCCATGGCAACTGAAATGGAATCAGAGTGCTATCACTGTGCAGTGTGAAAGGGTCCCTAACAGGACCTGCATGGAGTCCAAACTTCATAGAAAATAATCAAAAGAAAACATAGGCCTGAGAGGATTTGTAGTGACTATAGTGTTATCGGGATCTTGCCATGCTACGTTGATTTGTGCACTATTTAAGCAAAGAGTTGAAAAAACAGTCAGTATCATGTCATTAAATTGACAGATGTCATCCCTATTGACTCAATCCCAGCACAGAACAGGCAAGGCTGTGTTTCCTTCTTTGAAGCTAATTACCTTATATTGCTGGCTAAGGAACTCACATTTTCTACTTGCCCTGGCAGCCGTTCTCTGGGATCTTGGGCCATTAGAGGTCCCTGCCCCACACCTGCAGTTGGAGATGCCAGGGTAGGCACTGCCAAGCAGGTATTCTTTCCCCACATTATGGCACCTCCCATTATTCATGTTAAATTTAATTTTCCCCCTCACAATTGTGCTTTCTTTGAGGAATGGCTGGTGACAATTAAAAATATGGACAAACACTCTTTGTAGTAATTTTTCTTCACATTATGAACAGTGTTCCCAAAATACTTGGGGGGGGGAACACGTGCTAGAAATGATGAATGTGTTGCAACCTGACTTCAGAGTTTTCTCATCTTAAGGCATCCTGTCTATAATGGCTCATATACAAAGTCCTAGATCAGCATCCCCCAAATCTGATCCCCCACCAAGAAATGTGCTGGACTACAGCATGGCTGGGGATAAAGGAGGCTGTAGTCCAACATCTCTGGAGGGGACAGGGGCCATATTAGGCAATTAAACTTTCATTACCACCAGTGATCTTCTGCCCACCAATGTTCCTTAAAATATTATTTTGATTTTTAATATAATTTGCAATTACTATACTGGAATTGATTACTTCTGGTATTGTTTTTACCAGAGGTGATCAAAAGAACATATAGATCAGAGAGGTGAGGATCATGCTGCCCTCCAGATTTTCTTGGATTGCAACTCCCAGCATGCCTCACCATGAGCTTTGCTGGCCAGGGCTGATGGGAACTGATGGAATTCCTGATATAGGTGTTCACGGCATTTCCTTACTATACCAAAGAATTTGTTTTCCCTGCATAGGTCCTAGACTATGTCTAGTAATAATTCTTGTGGCAGCATAACAACTGTATTTGTTCATGGTTTTAGTATGAGCAAATGGCATTTTAAAGTTCTTTGGTATATGTGTGGGTATGAGTAAGTGTAAAAGTTAACTATCCTGACAGCCACATACACAAAATGGTGGAGAATATTTACAGAAAATTCTACAAAAAAGAGTAACCTCTTTTGGGGTGGTTGGCAATATGCAATATCATTTGTTATATGTGATGAAGGAAGTCAAAACTGTTCAAGAACAAAAGTGGGAATTAAAATAAGGTTGCGATCCAACATGTGCTTACTTGAAAATCAAGTAATCTGTCAACTAATCAAAGGGGTTAGTTGAGAGAAAATATGTTAAGGGTGGGAGCATGAATGGGAAATATATTACTATATCTCTTTCAGAAACTAGCTATAATCAGTTATATATCAGTTAATGCATACTGACTCACCCACTTCCCAAAGTCCACTGTCATCTTTCTGTGTCTCTTTGTATGCTTTACAGAAAATGGGGGGGGGTGGCTCTCAGGATCTCACCTTCCCCCTTAATGGAAATTAGATTTGGCTATTCCACAAAATAATATATATTTCCACCCAACTCACTGGTTCTATACATAGCCCATTATTGATATACTGAAAGTGACTGATTTTTAATGATTTCTGTAGATACTTGCCAATAAAATCAGTTTTAAATCATTCTTAATATGTATTTTTTCATCCCAATTAATAGTTCCCCAATTTTCCTCCCCACATCTCAATTTAAAAAAAAAATGCTTACTTTTTCAAAACCTTTACAGTGCAATCCTATATCTGCACACATAGTTGTAAGTTCCTTCAGGCTCAGAGGTACTTACTTCAAAGTCAATGGTTATATAAGATTGGAGCCTTCATTCTTTATTGTTTGTTGGTGGCTGAATTATTTATGCTGACGTATAAATTTTACTATAGGTGAAGAGGTATCCCAAACAAATCTTAAAACACATAGGATTGTGTTTGTGTGTGTGTGTGTTTTCAGTTTAATCATAAACGTGTGCAAAAGGAGCCTTGTAAGGAACAAAGAGAATTGTGCAGCCCTTCCAATGTTGTTGGACTGCAACTCCCAACATTCCTGCATTGCTAGGAACTGCAGTCCAATAACATCACCAAGACCAAATGATTCCCACTCCTGGTTCCAGAGCTGCTCTTAGATTGATTTAATTATTTCAACTGCCACAACAACATAATCAAACTTGCGTGTTTCAAGATTTGTTGGGGCTGCTTTTTTATATAAAGTACATCATATATATTTTTCTTACATCTTGTATGTCAGAACAAACAATTAAGGCTGTTCACACTGATTTGGGAGTAAGTACCAAGGTTGCACTGAGCAAGGTCACCAGGCCCCTTCCAACTCTATGAGGGGGGTTGGACTCGATGGCCATCGTGGTTTCTTCCAACTCTATGATTCTGTGATTCTCTGCCTTGTTGGGAGTATTCTGCAAGGGATGGGTGGAGAGAAACTAACTAAGGTAAGCAAGCTCACCCCCTTTCTCCTTCTTTTCCACAGCTGCCTTTTCAATCTTTCTCTCTCTCTCTCAGTCTCTCTGCTATCCACTCACCCACTAGTCAGTCTAGGACCTGAGATAATCCCATGGAGATAGCTTGTAAAATTAGGCAAAAAGCCACATAAAATGGCACTGGGAGTTCCTCGCAATCCTGGGCTGTTGGTTGCCCATCCTCACATTAGAGACTCACAAGCTCAACCAATCTTTTTTTTTTCTCCCTATGGAAGACTCTCTGATAGGTAAGAAAGGGTCTGGCAAAATCAGGACTTGATGGAAAACAGATAGGGTGCTTTTGATACCCCAGATTTACATTTTTGTAAAAATCTAAAAATAATATTTCATTCAGATCTCTAGTTTAGAAGTGTAGCATACCATTAACAATCAAGCACCTTTTTGTATACAGTAGACCATCCATACAAATGACCTCTACATCTCTGGCTTCCAGATATTGTAAAACGTTGCATCCTATATCTAAAATCATGGCAATGTGCATGTAGACATGCTGAAGTGTTGGATGTGAAGGATTTTCAGTGTCTATTCTCCACAATGCTAAGTATTTGGAGAGTGAAGGAAAAGGAGGAAACTGCTACCCATGGAAGGAATCAAAAACCATAAAGCAATGATTGACTATTACTATTCATACCAACCAAAATCTTACAGCATAGTCTTCAAAAAAACTATTTAGATACGATGATATAATATTTAGATATAACGATAGTGACAGCTGATGGTACTGGATCAGTTTCCAACTCTCACTATCATTATATCTAAACATTATATCTATCACTGCATCTAAATAGTCTTTTTGTACTACATTGTCTGTCAATTGCCTATTACCAATAATAGTTCTTTGTATAACATTGTGGTCTCAGAGACTTCTCTGTAAGTTCTTTCTGTTTGATGTTATGTTTGATACGTAGTTGTGACGAACACAGTTCACCATAACATTTTGATTAGTCTAAATAGTAATATTTGATTATTGCTTTATGTTTTTTGATCCCTCCCATGGGTAGTAGTTTCCTCAGTTCTGAGTGGGAAGTGCTTCTAGTTTTTCAGATGAAGGAAAATTTCATGGGGGATGGAATTCTTTTGGGAGGCCAATACCCTCATCCCTTCTTGTAGCTGTACCCCTGCTGCTACTACTGTCAAATCTCGCTTTTGTGCTTCATACTGGTCTCTGGTTGGCTACTGTGGGAAAAGATTCTGAGGGGTCTTTGGTCCTGTCCAAAAGAGCTGTACAATTTTATGCTGCTGCTACAGTTGTGTGCCAACTGATGCCTTGTGGTTCAAGCATCTTGTGCTAGAGATGGTTGCTGGGTCCTAGCCCTGCCAGATGCTCCTAATCCTTAATTTGGGAGAAATGGAGAAGGTGTTAAGGCAAGAAAAATACTTGGCCAGAGCTAGAGTCCCTGTTTATGATGACTTCTATCGGAAGCATGATATTCTTTGAGACAAGAAAACATGGCATGTAAGTATGCACACACACAAACATATATATCAGCTTCCTTGCCAACTATGATTGCCAGATCTCAGCACCTGGCTCTGAGTCTCCAATTTTCATGTCTTCTGTATGTGTGTGTTTAAATAACAAGCTGTGACTGGTCCTTAATCTATAATGCTTAATGGCATCACCAAGGTCCTTTCCGCATCTTACCTTTTTCGGCGCTGGGGTGCAGGGATCGTGCGAGCAGCCTCCTGTGAGAGGCTCTCGTGTCCCCGCTGCTTCAGCTCCACACAAGCTGCCTGCTCCCGAGCAGGCAGCACAAGAGCCCCACCTCTTCCTTCTGCAGTGCAGCCTGGGAGTTTCCCAGGCTGCACTGGGACAGGAAGCACGACTGCTGTGGCTTCGGAGGCTCCGCACGCACGGCAAGTGTGCACAGGGCCTTGTAGCGATGTGCGATCACGCACTATTTTCAGCTGAAAACTGAAAATGAAAAAGTGTGCAAGCGGCACCCACCCTACCCTGGAGCATCGTGCGATTGTGAGTGCGTCATGTAGATCACTCCTCACAATCATGTGATGCTCGAGGGGCCCTTTCTCAAGGCAAATGCTGTGAGAAAAGGGTCCAAGTACTGTCCCCTAGGTGTCAGGTTTTGCCCCAGAAACTTCAGGGCCTGAGACAATCCTGAACTGCCAACCCTTCTGCCAACCCACCCATTCTCTGGCCAGGTTTGTAGGAAAAAGAGTCTCTTACAAGCTTCCTGTGAATTTCCAAGTATTTTTAGTCATATGATCAATAATTCATGGCAACATGGCATCAACTACCTAAGAACGCGGGGGGGGGAGAAGGAGGCCAAGCATCTCTCAAATTTGTGATTTGCCCTTTTTACTTTCTCTTCAAGGACATTTAAATGCATTTTAGGTAGTATTTTGTCCTCACCAACATTAATGAATAGATACTTTTTTTGTGATATTGCTTATATGTCACTAATACATGGGAAACTCCTGTGCTATGGTCCACAGTTGACCATGATTCCTCAAGAAGAGCCTCATACAAAGTTCTGAGTTAATCCCATTCCCACTCCCACCCCCAATACACATCTGAATAAACCCTACTGTTCTGACAGATTTACTGCACACAAATAGTGGTGAAGAGGATTCAAGGATTCCCATTCACATGCTAGATCAATGGTGGACATCCTTGCTGTTTATTCACCTATATCCTGCCTTTTTCCCAACACTGAACCTCAAAGCAGCTTACAAGAATTAAAACAATGACAGTTAGAAGCACTTGTTTTTGGATCTCAAGTCCCATCAGCCCTAGCCAAAATGGCCAATGGTAAAGCAGGATGGGAGTTGCAATGCAGTAACATATAGAACATCCTAAATGATTGAGTGCATACACCAAAGCTTCCACATTTTTTCTCCTTTTAGACTTCAGTTTCTTGTGTTGCATCAGACCCTAGTCCCAAGGACCTATAAAAACCTGAGAGCTCTTCCTTTTTTATAGAACCAGACCAAAAAGGCAGTTCAGATTGCTTCGGGTGGCAGAACTCAAGAGGCAAAAATCCGATTAGGAAAACTCAAGAGGGGGAAATACAGTCTCTCCCCTGATCTGAGAGGCTGAAGAAAGAAGCAGCACAACTTCATTTGCATGCATTTGTCCACACAGTTTTGGTGTGGCAAGTAAAGACTAGATGGCCATATGGCAGGGATACTGTAGTTGCATCCTGCACTGCAAATCCTGATTCAAGCATGGGTTGGACTAGATGTCCTCTAAGGTACTTCTCACTCCAAGATATACATATTGAGTATGGGATACACAGTCCATTACATACAAGATATACTTTCAGCCAGCCTGATATGGGGAGCTGACTGAGGTTGCAGGAGCGGATACTGAGAAGTGCAAATACAACTCTAGAAACTCCCTGTATAGTCCTTTGGATCTCAGGCAACACGCTTTAAAATAAACAGTCTCCTTCACATGCTTAACATGATGTTCCTTTCATAAGAAGGTGTGTTGTAAGCATAACAGTTCAAACACTGACATTCATTTGTGTGAAATATACCTGAAACCATTCAAACTAGTTTCAATGTGGTTCCACACCAGTTCCAAGACCAAAGTGGATGTCACTTTGACAAACATACTGGCACAGCTGTTCAAACAACAAATAGAGGATTAAAATGCAAGGAAGAAAAGCAGGGAGGGAGGGAGGAAGGAGAAGGTGAAGTACCTAGGACTGACAAGCAAGAAGGAGGGGTATCAGGGCTCTCCTGCCCACCTAGCCCCATCAGCTATTTTTCCTCAATCGAGGCAACCCAGTTTTGGAGCTTGGTTGAAGAAAGGGGACAAAGAGGTAAGCAGGGGAAGGTCTAACACACACACACACACATCATTGCACATGCACCATTTCAGATGCTTCCCAGATATTCCACATCAACGTAACAAGGGAGAAATGTGCTTGGGAGACCACACTGTATTTAGTTTGGTCATTGGAGCTAATGTGTACGCAAGAGATAGGAAAGTACAGATGACTCCAAAACCAGAACAGAATGCACTGGGTTAATGTCATGACTCCCTGAGCATATCAAATAGGAAATGAAATTTTGAGTTGGGGGAAACTGGCATATTTGCTCTGTAACTAGAATAGATTCCCTCTTCCCCAAGGAACTCTGAGAACTGTGGCTTTATTTTAAGGGAGCTAGAGAATCTCAACACTCTCACCATTTTCTGAATTCTTTGGGGGAAGCTATGGCAGTTAACTGGAGTGAAATTGATACAGATTTGTAATGCAGATAGAGAAATATTTCAAAGTATCCATTATGAGACGTGAATACAATTTCATTGCTTACGTGCAAGCATGCTGCTAGGGCACAGCCATAGCTCCATGCTAGAACACAGATTTGGTGTGCAAAACATCCCCCGTTCAGTCCTCAGCAGCATCTCCAGAGAGGGCTGGGGAAAGACTCCTGCCTGAAGCCCTAGATAGCTACTGCCGTTCAACACAGGCAATATAGAGGTAGATGGGCCAACTGACTGACTCTGACCAGAAGGCACCATCCTTTGTCCTTGTGCTCCAACTCGAGCAGGACCCCAGCAAAAGGTCACCCTTGGCAAATTTGTTAAAGATTTGCAATAACTCTTTTGACCTTTATCTAAGGTTTGGTACACCCTGGTTCCAATCCAGCAAAGCACTTACGTATGTGCTTAAACTGAGTGTAGACTTCAATGGGATTATTCACAGGCATCACGTTAATAATCATACTTGAGTGCTTTGCTGGGCTGGGGCCAGATTGTTCACTTCTTTGCTTATTGCTCCCCACCCGTCCACCCCACCCCGTATCTCAAAGCAGCTTCTAAACTTGAAAGAGAGGTGTCTACTTAAAGAAAGATCAATTCACCTTGCTCTACAATACAACCATATTGGAATTAGGAGGTGGCATCTCCTCTACTGACAAGTAGCAACACACACCCACACACTGGCCAAGGACAGAAAAAGAGAATGAGAATGCCATCTTTGTTTCCAAATACAGAATTAAAAGTGAGGTCAGCACAAGCGCTGTGACTTCTACTGAAATCCACCCAGGACCCTTCAACTCTGCTCACATTGCAGACTGCCATCTGATAACAAGTGGCCGCCACAAGAGAACTCAAGGAAAAGGCACTGTTGGCATCAGTTTGGTAGATCCTCTTCTGGCTCAGGAGCACTGACCAGCTCCACAACTCACATCCAATTGGAATACAACACAGTGCCACAGCCCTTATGAGTCTTGGTGGCACCTTTTTTTAAAAAATTATTTATTTGTATCCCACCTCTCCATATGGATCGAGGCGGCGAACAACTTACAAATAGCATGTATTTCGAAACATTTCTATACATGACCCCAACAAGCTGGGTACTCATTTTACTGACCTGTGAAAGGATGGAAGGCTGAGTCAACCTTGGAGCCCGGCAGGATCGAACTCACAACCTTGTGGCTTGCAGTACTGGCATTTAACCACTGCACCACCAGGGCACCTCTTGCCTTATTTCAAGATACAGAAACTTGATTTGATTTTGGGCACTGCCTCACTAACCTTTCTGCCAAGGAGCAGCACATGATGCTAGAGGTGGAGTCTCAGGGAACACTCGCTCATAGTAATTGGTCTTGAACCATTTTAACGGTCATGACATCCCCCTCCCAAAGAATCACCAGAATTATACCCAAAGATCCCAAAAGTTCAGCTACAAAACTACAACTGTTCCTCCTTCCAAGTGCTACTATTAAATCAGCCTAACTCTGCTTTGTAGATGCACCCTCAGTAACTACAGATATTTGTTGCTATTCATCTTCAAGAATCTAAATACCCTGAAGGTGCCAGTTCTCGATCTTGGACGCTAAGTAGGCTTAGGCCTGGTTAGTACTCAGATGGGAATACCAGGTGTTATAGGCTATAGTTCAGAGGAAGGCAATGATAAACCAACTCTGAGTATTCCTTATCTAAGGCCATTTCCACACAAGGTCATTACCGCAAATTACTGCGTTATAGTAGCATATAGTTCTGTATGTGGGAGCGAAGTAGTGTCACATTATTTTCCGTGGTTCTGCATGGAATTGGCCATTAGTGCACCACCATGCATTGAGAAGCACAGTATGTGAAAACCTTAAAAAATCCAATTCATATTCCTACATTGAATCAACATCGGTTCTTCGCAGTAATGCAGAAATATAAAAACATATCAGTGCACATACACTCCTGTCACTTTGCTTACATTTTCCTGTAAGGCTGGAAGATCAGACAATCAGGGCCACCAGAGAAGGGGGAGGGGGAGCCAGGGGAGTGACTAGCGACAAGGTAGAGTGGATGCATGAACTCACATTCCTCTGTATGACATTGCTTGAAATCGAAGGGTATGCAGAACACAACAAAAGGCAAATCAAATTATTTAAACCTGCCATGAGATGTTGTGAAACACTTCTTGCATCTTGTGAAGAAATGGCCTAAGATAACCCTTTGGTATTTATGGGGTTGCCATAAGTCAACAGATGACCAGAACACACATACACAAACACATTTGTCATCAAGTCAGTTTCAACCTATTGCAAACTTATGAATGGAGACCTCCAAGAGCCCTGGACATCATCAGCCCTGCTCAGGTCTTACAAACTCAGGACAGCCATGGCTTCCTTAGAATCATGGAATCTTAAAGGTGGAAGGGATCACAAGCACTGACCAGTCAAACCCCCTGCCATGAAGGAATGCACAGTTACAGCATTCCCAAACGAGGTCCACACAATTTCTGCTTAAAAACTTTCAAAGATGGAGAATCTACCACCCTCTGAGGTAGCCTGTCCCAGTGCTGAACAATTACAGTAAAAAAAAGTTCTTCCTATTGTTGAGGTGGAATCTCTTTTCTTGTAATGTGAATCAACTAGTTTGTGTTTTAATCCATGGAGAAGCAGAAAAACAATCTGGCTCCATCTTCTATATGACATTCCTGCACAGAATTAAAGATAGCTGACATGTCATCTCTCTTGTCCAAGCTAAACATATCCAACTCCCTCAGTTGTTCCTCATAAAGTTTGGTTTCCAGACCTTTGATCACCTTGGTTGCTTTTCTCAGGACACTTTCCAACTTGTCAATATCCTTCTTGAACTACAGTGCTTAGAAATGGACATAGTATTCCAGATGAGGTCTGACCAAAGCAGAATAGAGTGGGACAATATTTCCTTTGACCTGGACACTTCACTCCAGTCAATGCAACTCAGAACTGCACTGGCCTTTTTGGCCCTCACATCACACTGTTGACTCAGATTTAGCTTTGGTCCACTAAGACTTCTAGATCCTTTTCACATATACTGCTTTGCAGTCAGGTGCCACTCATTTTATATTTGTACATTTCATTTTTCCTGCCTAGATGTAGTACCTTACATTTCTCTCTGCTGAAATTCATTTTGTTCATTTTGGTCCAATTCTTCAGTCTGTCAAGGTTATTTCATCTGCAAATTTGATAAGCATGACTTCTATTCCATCGTCTAAGTCATTAACAACACCAGACCAAGGAAAGAACCCTGAGGGACACCACTAGTCACTTCTCTTCAGGATGAAGGGCAACCATTGGTGGACACTCTCTGAGTTCAGTCTGTGAACTGATTACAAATCCACATTACTATAACACTGCCAAGCCCACAGTTATCTAGTTAACCAGCTCTCTTGCAAGAATATTATAAGGAACTTTGTCAAAAGCCTTACTGAAATCAAGATATACTATATCCACAACACTTCCCTGATCTACCAAATTTGTAACTCTATTTTTAAAAAAAGAGAGATTATTTGGATACTTGTTTTTGAGAAACCCATGGTGGCGCTTAATCACAGCATTCCTTTCAAAGTGTGCACAAATTAACTGTTTAATGATCTGTTCTAGAACGTTTCCTTGTATTGACATCAAACTCCTTGGTTGGTAGCTGCTTGGGTCCTCTTTTTTGCCCTTTTTAAAGACGGGACAACATTTGCCCTCCTCCAATCTGCTGAAATTTCCCTTGTCCTCCAGGAATTCTCTAAGATTTTTGACAGGGGCTCTGAGATTACACCTGGAAATTTTCCATGGATTGGCAGCCAATGATTCAGGGACTAGCACCAATCCAAGAATCCAGCCCTGGATTGGAATTCATTTAGAGTAGTTAGTTATTCCTTTATTACCTCTTTACCTATTTTGGGATATAGTCCCTTTACTGCACAATTTGTTCCATTTTCACTAGTTACAGCACTGTTTTCCTTTTGGGAGAAAACTACCACCATATACTCTTTATGCCTATGCTTCTCAGGCTATTTGATGTGGGGCACCAGCAATTATTGTTTTTTGTGTTCTAGGGAAAAGCATTAATTCTGTGCCTATTGGGTACAAGTGTTTCATTCTTTCCTGGAAATTTGCCACAGACTGGCAGCCAACAACTCAGGGACCGGCATCGAACCCAGAACTCCTTCTTTGAGTAGCAGTGGTCTAGATGACAAGTGATTAACAGAAAAGATTCACCAAGATATTTTTGCTGATCACACTAATGGTCTTTCCAGCCTGTGTCGAGGGCAGTTGGTACCCAATGCCACTCAAAAAGTACATAAAAGACCAACAAGGTTTCTGACATTCATTCCCATGTAAAAACACAATCTGCCTTAATTTCAATACAGACCTTCCCCGGTTGGATTACGTGCTCTGTGCATTATATAAACCAAGTAGCTGTTAGATTAAATAGATGGCAAAACTCTTTTTTCACAAAAGTACAGAGTAAGCTAGAGAGAGTCTCTTCTACTGGTTCTTCTTGAGCTCTGGGACGCTCTCCTTAGGGAGGTCAGAATGACCCCTTCCTTTCAGGGCATTTTTTTAAATTCTGACAGACTTTTGAGAACTGAATATTTTGAAAGAAAGGGCTTTGAATAGGGTGTTCCATCATTTTTAATTCTAGTGGTTTTAAACTGCTTGTTATTATTAACCTAATTTTTTATTTTGCACAAAGGTAGAACATAAATCAAATAAATAATAAATACATATTATTTTATTGTATGTCTTGTTTTGAATGTAGTGATCATTCAACTACATTTTAATGGAAACTGTTAGTACATTTTAGGTATATCAACTATCTCATGTTTGCCATAAAACTGTATTGTATTAATTTCAATTTGCAAGTTTCCTTGAATTTTGGTTTGTGGGGAAATAAAGTTACTCCTGCTGCTATAAGGAAAAGGACGGGGAGAGGAAGAAAAGGGGAGGAGTCCTCTCATGTGCTCCTCTGACTTCTGCTTAGCAGATGCAGTCTAAGCTCACTTAAATGAATATCCAGGCATTCAGTCTGAAAAGTATCCAGCATGTGTGAACATGGAAAGTTAAATAGGCAAGCATAGGTTGCAGACGTGGCAGATGAAAATTACACGTGGCCCTCCACATCTGCTAGGGTTAGGGGCACAGGACCCTTGCAAAAGTGAAACATTCGCAAATATCAAAATTTGTGTGTCTGTGGGAAGGGGGCGGAGGCACAGGTGGGTAGAGCGGGTACCCAGCATCTAAACCAGGTCAGGGAAAGGAGATGGTTGACATGGTGGCCCTGTACTTCCTCCCTCTTGCCCATCTCCTTCCTTGGGTGTATGGAGAGCTTTGAGAGATGGCTTGTGGTGCAGTGAAATCGGGCTCTGGGCTGTCCTTGGCTGTCCAGGCAGTGGCTGGTGGAGGAGGAGGAGGAGGAGGAGGACTGGAGGGAGGTTTTTAAAGAGCTGCGCAGCCTGATTGAAGCCACCAAGAGAGAAAGTTCCCCCAAAAAAGTAGTACCTGAGGTGGGGGGAGCAGGGGTTGGACAAACTCCCAAATAATCAAATCCATGAACATCAAACCTGCAAATGTGGAGGGCTGACTGTATAAAGTTAGGTATGGGAGAGCTGGATGACTGAGATTCCGATAACTGAGGTTATGCCATTTCAGTGGAGCTGTTCTCTGTTGCAGCAACCAAGGGCCCATTTTTGAACATCTGAAAATAATCCAAATGTATGGGCATTCTGCACAGCAGAATGCATAGTTTGTTCTCATTACTTCTTCTAATAGCAGACTCAGATGCCAAATATCACTAGTTATATAGCCCAAATGGGGCCACTCAGAACCAAAACATAGGTATATTAGCTCATATGGAGAAACCACCAATATGAATCGTTCTATTCCATTCATGGTTCATGGTATAAATGGTTCCATTCCATTCATATTCATTTTCCCCATTTCCATGGGGAAAACATCCTGAACAGCCTAATGAGAACATGATCAATTACCACAGAATGCCTATCATTTATTGGCTGGCGGGGGTGTATGTCAAAGGAACATTCCTGGAAGAGGACATGCAAGCCGGTTGGCCGACTGCATCTTTGAACAGTGCAACAGGTTCTTTTAGATCCTGCTTATTTTGAATAATAGTCATTGGCATGAATAGGATTCCTTTTTTCAGTTATTTTCAGTTCACTGAAACACAGGAACCCACCCACACACCCAGTGTTGATCTAGTAGTACTAGAATTAGCAAATTCACTACATATTCACTACATACAACAAGCCATCTCTGTTTGGGGGGGGAAAGATGTTTGCCCATTTTCCACTGAATGAACCAACCCAACACACATCCTTAGAATCACAGTTTAGATCTAGCCTGTTACAAATGGCAAGTTACTTCTAATCAATTTGTGGTTGTGTGTTTTGGGGAGAAACTAGCTAAGTTGTATTATGATTGTAACATAAGGTGAGATATCTTCACTTCTTTTGCAGGGTAGCTATAATGGTTCTGAAGTCTGTTTTGTGCTGGTACTTTTCTTAGGCCAACCAAAATGGTTCAGAAATCTATGGAAGGTTATTATTCCAACATGGACTTTGGAATTTGTATTACAGTCAACTCTGCTAGTCCTCTGTAATGGACCTAATTACTTTAATAGTTACAACGATGTCCACAGTACCAAGGTAGAGTTTTGTACCACAGGCCTATACCTTGGGCTATTCTGATAGACTTTTAAAACTAATTAAAATGATTATTTTTATTTATTTTATTTATTTCTAACACTTTCCAAAGCAACAAGTGACTTATTCAAAATTTTAACATTAACTAACTATGGGGAAAGAGTACTGGAATTTTGAGTACTTTCCAAGTTCTGTTGTATAGGTAACCCTGTGACTCAAGACCAGTGTATATAATATGGAACTAGGAAACTTATCCAGCATTGTTCAGGCTGATGCTGAAGATTTTGCTGATGATTTTAAGTAAACAAATATTTTTTGCTATATCATTTACAGTCTCTAAAAATGCTTTCACATCAGGTTCCAGAAGAAATTAATCCAAACCAGCAATTTACCAAAAAAAGAATGCCAAAATTTGCCAAACTTGCACAAAAGTGTTTGGAATGTCAATTTAAGACTAAATGATAAGCTTGGTCAAAATCATGTCATAAGTATGCATTCTACAGAAAAAAAATACAGCCATCTGCAGTGCTCAGAAGGTAGCCAAAGTATTTGACAGATCAGGTTCAAAACTTATACTAAAGTCTTTGACATGGGTCCCATTTGATACACTATTGCATAGGCAAAGCCTTTAACTTATTGTACAGATTCTGAGAAAAATATCAAAGTTATTTCTGGGTTGTGGAAGGATTACCTATTCACCTAAGGGCTGCTGAGTATGGCCAATCACAAAACATCCCCCAAAAGATGACATGGCCAATAACAAGTTGGTTGTTATTGGGTGCCCTGGGTGGGTTGAAAAACCAAGTACCCAACCTGTGACTAAACACCATCTTCACTCTCTGAGCACACCTTTGTGTCCATTTGGGGTTCATATGGTGAACAAAATGAAGGTGGTAAGCAGGCAGCTGCAAACTAGGGGCTTCATTTCAAAGGGAACCAAAACAGAATTTTAAAAAATTAAAAAGCCAGGAGGGCAGATAACCCACCAAGGGAGATGCTGACTAACAATGACACTCATGGGCATCACACTGGGGAGCCATCCACCAAGTAGTCAGCTTTAAAGCTTGTTTGCTCCATGCAACAGAGAAAAGTAGAGATGCAATTTTTCCAGAAGTTTGGTTGAAGCTGTCCAAAGTGATCACCAAGGGCAGCCACATCTGCTGAATCCTGTTTCCTGCTTCCCATTGAAAAGAGAAGTTACTCTATTGCAGCATATATTCTCCCTTCGCAAATCACCACGGTCTTATCACAGCACACATGTGCACAGGGGAGCAGATTCCTCCAGCCCAGAATTGTCCTGACTCTTCTTAACCATCAGTGGAGATCCAGGGAGTAGTCAGATTGTACAGATTCTTATGCAATATAAATATAACTTCCTGACAGTTTGTGATTCAGCTCTCAGAAAAGAAGCTAAATGATAAAGTGTTGCATTCACAGAGAAAACTAACTCTTATCTACTTCTCACTCATCTTCATGGGATAGCTACCATGGATAGGAGACACAGAGAATGTGCTACCCTCTAGATGCTGAGGGACTGCATTTCCCATCATCCTTCACCCTTGGCTACCCAAGCTAGGGCCAATGAGAGCTGTAGTCTGACAACATCCAGAGGATCATCCCTACCATGCAGCACAACAAAAAACCCATAAGGCAAAGGCAGAAGCCAACTTTGAATCTGAGATCTGCTCAAATTGAACACCTGCTACAGACAAATCAAAATATGCAACCTCAGTCCCGAAAATTCAGTGCAAACAAAAGTAGCAAACACATAGCAGGAACACATGGTGGAAAATGAAGCCCAGGACACACGTGCAGCAGAATGAGGTCATGCTATTGATTAGAACCATTTCAGACTGAATTTGGAGAGGGGAGAAATCTGTGAATGTCTCATGAGTAAAAATTCCATACAAGTAAGAAAATGAAGACATGAAATGAAGAGCTCTAACTCAGTTTGTTTCTTGCTATGGCAGCGCTGCTGTTGTTGCTGGTGCTGTTTTATTTGTAAGGAGGTTTAAAAAAAATAGCTAGGAGAAAGTTCAGTAATGTAAACCAACACTGAACTTGGAATTCAAGAATACCACCTCTTCTGCTGCTGCAGGGCTCAACCATCATCTCATTTTGCTGCAGACAGAGGCCAGCCTTGAAATATCCTTCAGTGAATAAATACAGTATATAGGCAGTGTATGAAGATCATATTCAGGGCAGATTGCTGACCATCTTCTTCCTTCTAGGTTACTAACTGAGACAAATCTCAACAAGTCTGTTGAGGGCTTGTCTTTGTGAGGAAAATAATTAGTGCTTACAGAGTCAGAGTGCAACCTTGATTCCAGGCTGGGATTAATATAATTTCACACCAAATTCCTAAGATAGAATCCATTTCTGCACAGGACATGTCATCAAACCTGTTACAGTGCATCACCAGTTGTGATAGACGATGGACAACCAATCACATGTGATTGTGTGTATGTATGTTTTAGAAATTTCCATGGAAGAAATATGACTCTTGTGACTTTCAATTGCTGTGATTCACTAGATCCCCAATTAAGCCATAGAAGAGGGAATTCCAGAGGAAACATAACCAGGATTCGTAAACTTATGCAAACAGTAGTGGCTGGTGGTTTCCATGTCAGTGAAGTGGTGAATCCATTTTGGGTTTTAGTCTAAACTATAGATTCATCACCTTCGATAGTCTCTTTGACATTTGGACTAAATACAAGAGTGGAGTGACCACCCCATGGGCATTGGAGCCACCAGGTTCCATTGGGTGCAGCTACTAAGAACCTGAGGCTCCCAGCTGAAAACTATGCAAGGATAAGTTACCTTTCCTGAAATTAAAAGCCCACCAACTGCTTTATTTTAAAAAAGGAAAGAAAGAAAACCTGGCCCAGAAAGAATCTATTTCTATTAGCCTCAGAATGCTAGCCTTCTTACAATGGCTAAGGCCTCACACACACACACATACTCTCGGAGTGCAGTAACAAAAGAGATACAGGGCTCATTTGGGTGAACACAATAGAGAGTAGGGGAATAAAGAACATATTTTCTTATTTCACCCACCCACAAACACACATACAAGTCTGCCCTAGGCACTGCAACTCTGTTGCATTCAAACAGAGAGAACAGAACCAAAACAACTGTTTTCACTGTTGCGAATAGTAGTTAGATTTCTTTTGAGATTTTGCTAGCTTGCCTTTCATCACTCTAAATCCTCCTGTCTTCCACCCACTTGTCTGTCTCCTGAATTTGTAATATGCCCCTTGACAGTGACTAGATGGAGCATGGAGATTTCACAAGATGAGCAATCGGCTTCTCTGAAGCATTTGGCTGCTGGATAGCTCCATGAGACCGATGAAGACTGACCAGGGCTTCCCTTTGCAAAGCATGCTGAGGAGCGGGAAAAGGCTGGGTGTATTTTGAAATCACTAGAGATCTGATACTTTATGAGTGTAAATAGAACTACTTTGGTTTAACTGATTAAGAAAGTTGAGACCTGAAGAATTTTGCTGAATTCCAAGGCAGATCGTTGAGGGAAGAATGTGGCCGATTTACTGTATTGAGCACACAGAGAGGGCCCACAGCTAGAACTGCAAATGGGAGGGCATCACAACTTAGCCCGAAGAGGAAAAAAATCAGCAAAAGATGCCTGAAGATGAACCACAGCAGAAAATGGACAAAGTAGAATATATAGAAGTAATGCACATATAAGCTGTGGTTAAAAACAAACCATTCCATTTGGGTCCAGATGGTGGTGCGACCTCAAATAGATGAGATTTCAAGCCAGATCACAGAAGGGTAAAGGAAAAGAGAGACAAGTGACCAGAGGTATAGCTGGGAGGGTGCAAAATGAGGGAATTGCCTCTAAATAAGAATTCTGCCCCCCACTGACATTTTCATTTACTCCTCAAATTTCTAGCACTGCAGAGAGTGAGATGCTGAAAATCATTCACTCCTAGAACTCTTGTGTTTGCTGTGTTTCTGTTCCCTTCACCCCTTTCTTTGGATGCCTTAATTTAATTTCCAAAAGCTCAAGTGAAGTTTTAAGATACTGCAATGCTAAGAATTTGGGGACTGAAGGAAAATTTCTTTTTGGGGGACATAATTCTTTTTAGGGGAGCAATGCCCTCATTTTGTGTTCCCCCTCTACAAGGAACTCAAATTATAAACTGACCATTCTTAATGGAATAATATTTCACTGATATGCCCTATGACAGAAATGTTGTCAAACTAAAAAGAAAAATGACAAAGGCAAGGAAGAAAGAGCGACAGGCGGATATATGAAAGGGCGAGAAGGCTATTTGTGAGGCCAGAATTCTGCTGTCCATTTTCCTCCCCTGTTAGTTTCAAGTCATGGCAGGTGGCTGCACAGCACAAGGTCTGTTCTGCCAGCTCTCCTCTTTCCCCAGGAAATACAGAGCCTGGGGCTGAGTCAATATCGTTTCCCTGCCGGCTGGTCCAGTTTTTCTGCATTCTGCAGGGTTTTTTCCCCCCTGATGGTACTTTTTAAAAGTGTATTAAAAAGAGGGAGGAAATACAGCCTCTGTAATCCATATTTCCTAAAGCTCCCCAAATAAGCATCACATAAGTACTTATTTAGGGAAATTATTTAAAAGGGAGATTATGGGCAGAATGGATTGAACAGTCACTGCTGCTCTGCTGAGGGTGGTGAGTCCCCAAGGTAATTTCAGACCCACAAGTCATTCTCCAACACAGGAGCATTTTGAGGGTACAGGAAAGAATTCCAAAGAACTTTTTGAGTATAAGCAAATGTTTAAATATATCTTCCCTCTGCACAAAACAAATGAGCAGTCCAGTTCTGACTCAACAAGCATTAGAGCGAAGTTTGCTTTTGGCAGTGGAAGAAGGAAAATATTGGTGAAGCACAAGCAAAAGAAAACTATATGCTGTTTACTGTCAAAAACCCATATCTATCTCCTTCCAAAAGGGCTGATGATGTGTTGAGAGCTCAAAACTCCGGCCTCCTATGTTTTGCAGTATTCATGTATTTATGTAGCTATAACTCTAGTATCCACATGCAAAGTCTTGTCTGTAGATGATATTTTATAAACGCATTGGGGTATTTATTATTATCATCATCATCATCATCATCATCATCATCATCATCATCATCATTAGACATCTGTAGGCAGTCATCATTTTGTTGGTGCTGTTATCAGTTCACATTTGCTACTGTGCAGATTTTCAAAGGGTGCCTAAAGAAAGATGTGTGAACCCAGGAAGAGTACAAAAACAAAGAACATTACTGCAGAATACGAGAATCTTCCAGGATGTTCCCCTGAACAAGCTCCACTGGACTTGCGTTCATTTAAATGGTGCTTGTATGACACAGTATCTTGGTTTTACATGCACATACAAACACACCTTCTCTGGAAGCAGTGGTTAGTTGGCATTTACTCAATGGATCTGAAGAACCATAGTAGAAGAGTGCCTGCTTTGCATACAGAAGGTTCCAGATTGCATCCTTGGCACCTCCGGGTCTGTTGTTGTATGCGTTCAAGTCATTTCTGACTTATGGCAACCCTAACACGACCCTATCATGGAGTTTTCTTGACAAGATTTGTTCAGAGGGGGCTTACCTTTGCCCTTCTCTGAGGCTGAGAGAAAGTGACTTGCCCAAGGTTACCCAGTGGGCTTCCATGGCTGAGGGGAGATTTGAGTCAGAGTCCAACAGACTAACCACTACACTGTGCTGTCTCTCCAGGCAGGGCTGGAAAAATACCTACATCAAAACCCCTAGAGAGCCACTGTTCAGTATGGCTGGTATTTACCTGGCTCAGTTGACCCAAGTCTGACTTTCTTTGAGGCAGCTCTCTGTTTTCATCTCTGGCTCACTGTCTTCCTCACTACACATTTTAAGCCATGCCAGGAGGCTCTGATGGACAAAGCTTAACTTATTTGTCAGCCTCTCCTTGTTTCTGCCAGCATCAGCCTCCAGGTGAGGCACACAGGTCTCCGTGGAAATCCATCAAGTTCCTTAAATTTAACAGTGAATAAAATTCATTACATCATTCGAATGCACACACTTGCACAGTTACCAACTTTAAAGTCCCACAGGGTGGGAAACAGAGAAGAGGTTCAACCATAGCTTAAATGCTCCTCATTGGCATCAGGGAGACTTGGTGCAATTTAGAAGAGCCAGACTGTGTCCCTTGTTGTTATTGCAATACAGACATTGTAGCCAAACCAAAAAGGAAGAGGGAGCCTCTAGAGCTGGGAAGACATCAAGTGTTGTAAGTGTATCAGGAGTAAGGGCAGAACAATTTGTGGAATCATAGATGGAGAAGTGGGGACAGGACAATCGACTTCTGTCACTCACCCAGCAACACATCAGAAGGGGGAGAGAACAATGAAATGGTCTCGGTCTCTCTCTCTCTCCACACACACACATTGGCCATTTCCGCACTAGCCTGTTCTAGTGCGATGATTCCATTTTCAACCTTCTCAGGAATCCTGGGGTTTGCAGTTTCGGGAGGGGCCTGCCGGCCCCTCCCGAAACTGCAAACCCCAGGATTCCAGAGGAGGTTGAAAGTGGAATCATCGCGCTAGAACAGGCTAGTGCGGAAATGGCCATTCACACAGGACTTCAGTGTTCGCCTCCATCACCTTATGTCTCTTTCCCCCAATCTCTTTCTCCATCCCTCCTGCCCCCCCCTCTCTCCCTCTCTCTTTTCCGGGGGACTTCGGATGGATGAGGAGAGGAGAGGAGAGGCTGTTCGGAAACTCCTTTTCTCCCCACATCGGCCTCGCCTTCACAGCCTGGATCTACTGGGATACCTCACGTCCATGTTATCGGTAGTAACGCTCGTTAATTGCATTATCGTTACGTAAGTCCCTCTCCTCTGGTCCTCTGGCGCAACAGTTGGAGCCGCGAAAAGGGGAGCGGGGGAAGCGTTACCGATGCCACTTAGAGGCCCCTGATCGCCGGGAGCCCGAGGTCAGGGGGAGAGGGCGAGGCGGAGAGAGCGAGGCGCTGGGAAGGTGGGGCGGCGCGGACGGCGGCGGGCATCGATCACCGGGACAAGCCTCTCTCCCTCCCTCCCTCCTCCCGCCTGGGCTCCGGCTCCGGCACGCAAGAAAAAAGGAGGAAAGGGGAGGAAAAACGCAGCTTAGAAAGGTCGCATCTGGATTAACCAAAAATAAATGCAAAGTGTCCTGCCTCATGCGATGTTACGCAAGGTGCTAGAGGGGGATGTAAATACAGACACCCGGCGCCCAGGAGGAAGAAAGAAAAGGGACCGCAGACGCACTCCCCCCCCCGCTGCCCCGCTTGTTTCCCCGAAAGACCCCCAAACACCACCCGGCCAGAGAGAGATCGGGGAGCTCCCGTAATCCCCCCACTCATAAGGGGCGTCGGGGGGGGGTCTGATCGTGGAGAAAGGAGAAGAATGGGAAGGAGAGGGGTGTTTTTCTTTTTACGAAAAAAATGGAGGAGTGAGGATATTAAACGGGGTTAAAAAAGTTCTCCCTTCGGGGTCGAGAACTTGGGAAAGCGCAAAAGGAACGGATCCGACAGGCCGGGCAGCCGCCGCCGCCCCCCCTCCCCTCCCCTGAAGGCGCCCGACGTTGGCATTCGCCCCTCTTTGGTTCTCTGGTGGGGCGGGTTGGGGGATCGGGGCTGGGGAAGGGGAGGAGGAGGAGGAGGAGGAAGGCATGCAGAGCGGGCTACTTACTAGTGGGGACCTGGTGTGTCCGGCTGCATCCCCTGCGCTCCGAGGCAGGTCTGGGCTCTGGGAGGTCCTTGGAAGGAGCGGGAAAGGCGATCCGAGGGGCCTCCTCCCCCGCCCAGAGCCCCTTCCCCTGCCTCGCCCGCCCGACCCGAGGCTCCTTCAGCTCCCCGCCTCCCTCCCCACGCTTCCCTCTGGCGGCGGCGGCGGCGGCGCCACCACCACGGAGGCCGGCGAGGAGGAGCGCGCAGGTCTCCCAGGGGCGGCCGCGGGGAGGGAGCGGGGCTCAGAAGAAGCGCATCCTTCCGAGGGGAGCCGCCGAGGGACCCCGATGCGGGGCTGGGAAGGGGCCGCCCCGGGTGGGATCCAACTTAGGAGGCGGGGATGCGGGAGGGAAGCGAGCTCGGTCGTCGAGAGTCGCCCTTGGAGAAGGCGCGGGAGGCGGGAGGCGGGGCGGATGCCGGAGCCGGGCGCCCGCAAGTGTCTCGCCTTCTCCCGCCGCGTCCCTTCATCTCCCGCCCCAGCCGCCCATCTCCCCGGGCAAGGCGGCGGGCGGGACGGCGGCCGAGAGCGGAGGCAGGAAGGCTGCTGCCCCGTAAGGCGCTGCTGGCGGAGGCACCGGGCGGCCGTCCTCCCCTCCGCCGCCGCCGCCGCCTCCTCCAGGCGCGGCCGCCCGGGCTGCCATCCCCTCCCCTCTAACCCGGCCTGAACCCGCCCGCAACTTGGCGCCTCGGCTCCGGGCCAGTCCCGGGGAGGGGACAGGTGGCTCCGATTAAAGCTGCCTCGCTCCGTCTGCGCGGGCACCGCGCCCAGTTCCGAGGAGGAGGAGGAGGAGGAAGGGCGGCGGCGGCGGGAGGGGAGCCGGGGCTCGTGGGGTCCGCTCGCTTGCCCGGCGGAAGGGAGAGGCTCTCTCAGCCGCGGGTCTCACCGGCTCCGAGCCCTCGCCCGCCCCAAACCACGTCGCCAGGGCAGGGGCACAACTTCCCTTCTGGAAGAGGGAGGATGCCTTTCAAGAAAGCCACCGCGGGGGATCGGGCTGCCCGGATCTTATGCGCCCTGGAAGGAAGGACGGACGGGCGCGGGGCGATGCGCGCCGAGGGGGGCAGCGGCGGGCGAAGCACTTGATCGCCCGCCCCTCGGGTCCAATCGGCCGGCGGGCCAGCCGGGGTGGACCTGAACCTGACGCCCGCGTCGGTGGGGCTCTCGAGAGAAAGGGCTAGCAGCCAGCGGCGAGGCCGCGCGGGGAGCCCACCCGCCGGAGACGCCCAGGATGGACGTCTGGGGACCCAGCCTTCCAGCCGCCTGTGTCTCCCCGCGCCCGGGCCGGCGGGCGCTCTCCTCGGCCCTTCGGCCGCCCCTCCTCGCCCTCCCCGCTTCCCGCTGCCATCTTCGGCTGCTTCCCGCGCCTCCGCGCCCCGCGCTCGTCCCGGCTCCCCATCAAGGGCTTGGCGTCCCACCAAGGTCCCTCTAGCGCCGCCTGTCCCTTTAAGACCGCTCGGACCCGGGCCCTTAAGGAGGACGCCGTGGGAGGGGCTTGAGGGGAGGAGGGGGCAGCCCCTCCGCCGCTACGCACAAGGAGGGAGAGAGGGAGGGGGACGAACGAAACGAGCAAAGCCCTCGCCTTCCAGCTGTCGCCCGGACCCAGGCGGGGGCTGAGGTCACGTGAGCAGGCGGCTTTGGAGTTGGAAAACTGGAGGGGGTGGGCAATCTGACCTGGGGGGGAAGAGATGCCCAAGGGGCGATTCATAGTGAAACCCTTCCCCATTCTCCCCCGGCCAGGAAAGACTGTAGAACCTCAGGAAAGTGGAGACTGAGGATACTTTGTCCCTCGCGAACTCCACTAGTTTCCATTAAGAAACGAGGGGTTGAAATGTGGTAACTTTTGGCACCCACACCCCACAGCATGATCCTGCACATCATCCGGCCTAGAACTAGGGGCTTGTGGAAGAAGCCATACTTGGAGAAGCTCAGGCCATTTCCGCACTAGCCTGTTATAACGCGACATTCCACTTTCAACATCCTCTGGAATCTGGGGTTTGCAGTTTTGGGAGGGGCCAGCCGACCCCTCCCAAAACTGCAAACCCCAGGATTCCAGAGGAGGTTGAAAGTGGAATCATCGCGCTATAACAGGCTAGTGCGGAAATGGCCTCAGTCCTGTATTTAGCCCATGGATTGTTTTCACTGCTGGAGACACTACTCTTCAGCCTTCGGCATCAAGAAACCCAGGCACAATCAGTGGCTTACTAGTTTACTAACTTTGTGAAGACTAAAACAGCCCTGCTTATATGAACAAGCAAATGCCAAGCAACTTTGTTTTAAATCAAAACCCAATGAACACATTAGGTGCTCCCCATCTAATTCAATTAGGATACTTAATATTTGTGGTTAACTGCCATCAAGTCGACTTGGACTTACGATGACCCTATGAATGAGAGAACTCCCAGTCACTGGCATCAGCAGGCTTGTTCAGGTCTTGCGGACTCAGGGCAGCCGTGGCTTCCTTGACTGAGGCCATTTCCGCACTAGCCTGTTCTAGCACGATGATTCCACTTTCAACATCCTCTGAAATCCTGGGGTTTGCAGTTTCGGGAGGGGCCAGGCGGCTCCTCCCGAAACTGCAAACCCCAGAATTCCAGAGGATGTTGAAAGTGGAATCATCGTGCTAGAACAGGCTAGTGCGGAAATGGCCTGTGTCAGTCGATCTGTAATGTGGTTTTCCTCTTACTGCCTTCTACCTTAAAACATTTTAAAACTTCCCTGAACAGCACATGAAACTTGTTCAGCTTTTGAAAGCTGAATTTTGAGTTTTTCTGATGAGGAACACAAAGAGGAGTGTCTTCTTTTCGACTGATGATGACGATGACATTCTTATTAGGAGGCACTGGACCACTTGCAGCCACTAATTGGTCCTATTCCAATGTCCTTTGGGAGGCTAAGAACAAATCTAAAAGTAGAGTCCTACCAGAATCCAATGAATACCAGATCTTCAAAAACATCCACTCCTGCTTGCCATTCCATTGAGAGAGAGGCCAAATGATGCAAATTCTATCACTTTCACATTCATAGAAGGGGGATCATCACAGGACATACTGTGGTGAGCAAAGTCCCTGTTAGAACTTGTTAATACTTCCTGTTCAGCTGTGGCTTCCTCTGTCCTTGCTTACAGACCAAGAAAAGTCCTAAGTGCAAACACAGACAGGATAATTGGAACTTGCTGGTCATTCCATAAAACTGGAGAACCTTCCATAAAACTGGAGAACCTTCCATAACCTTCCATACACAGATCACATCACATACAATAGTTTTGAACCCCCACACTTTTTTTCCTATTTGTGCACAGTTGTGAACAGTGCTGGAGGTCTGTGGAACCAGTTTTAATTTGAATAAAGTTAGGCATTCCATACCATGAGCAGTTTATATCTGAATGGTAAGGAACAGAAATAGAGCTAACATTGCCTCTGCCTGAAGAGCTGGTTCCACCAGACTCCTCCCTTCCTCAGGGTCAGCCCCCAGCAGCCATTTTGTCAGGCCGCAGCAGAGAGAATGATGGAAAGCAGTGACACGCCACTGGATCCTCTGAGAGACCAACTCCTTCTGGCCCCTCCTCTTTTTGCACTGTTTCTATTACTTCTGGTTGTGATGAGAACTTTATAACTGAAAATTAGAGGTTAAATTTGCCTCCTTCCCAACCCCTTATTCTTTTTTATTGTGCCTTCAAGTCATTTCCAGCTTATGACAACCCCAAAGTGAACCTATCACAGGGAATTCATGGCAAAGTTTATTCAGAGGATGTTTGTCATTTCTTTCCCTGAGAGAGTATGGCTTACCCAGGGACACCTAGTGAGTTTCCATAGCAGAGCAGGAGATTCACATCCTGGCCTGCTGGCCTCCTTATCCAATATTCACACAACCATGCCATGCTCCATTTTAAACCTAAGGGAAACAGACTTATTCCAGTCTAGAGTCCTTGTTTCAACTGAAGAGTGCAGTAAAAATGCTTCTGATAAATAAATGAACACAAAAGCCTTTATCTGATGGAAACAGTTAACAGGGAGAAGACCCCATCGGCAGTTGCACTCAGGGGCAACAGGGAAGAGAGACTCACAGCAGGTCAAACCATGATAATCTCCTTCTCTTTGCTCCTCAGAAGGAGCTACAGCATCTGCCAACCCCCAAAATGTCTTTCAAAGGTTGGGATCTGTGCCAGAGCTGAAGGCACTGTTCCACAATGCAACCAATGTGCTGGAATCTGATAACTGTGATCCAAAAAAGACCAAGAAGATGGCACGTAGAATAGTTTGCACAATTGTTAAGGATAAAGAAGGTTTCACTCTGAGCAGCACATGAGTTGGGAGATGATCACAGAGTTTATACTGAAGTCCTTAGAGCAAAAGTGAAGTGAGAGTGCAAATAAATGAATAAATAAACAGAACCAATTTCATTTGAGAGCAATTGGGCCATGCAAGGAGAACGATTAAGGCTAACCTGACATTCTTGGGAATTCCCATTTTGTGCAGCCAAAAAGTGAGATTAAGGGAGAGCAATACACATTGTAACTCTCTCACCAGGAACTGTGTCACTAGACATTACAGATCACTGGAACTGCTTGTGCAACTAATGTACTGATATTTGCACAGAAGCTGTTTTGAGTCTTTGTTGTCCAGTCTAGTGGTTGCTCCTTCAGTTTCAAGTAGCATAATTCGGCTGCACATCAGCACACAATCCTCATAAAACCAGCTTTGCCAGTACAAAGAGTGGGGTAGTCTAGGTTGCATGCATGTGCTCATCCAGTATGTATCAATACAGTTGGTCTGTATCAATACAGTTGGAGCAGTGATCATCTCTCATAGAAACAAGTATTTTTTTTTAAAAAAAAGCACTAGAGGGTTTTATTTGCCTGCTTAAGATCAAACCATCCCAAACTCAGTTGTGTTACAAGAGACAGCTCACAACCATGCACAGATGCTGGAAAAATCAATTTCTTCCCTTAGCCCCACCTGCTCTGAGGATGGCAACTGAGCTCAAAAGGGGAAAAGGTAAGCCTGGGATGATGGCAGATTGCATCATTGTCCCAGCTAAGCCAAAAGCTCTGGTGCTTTGCCCCTGTGAAACCTACCTCCACCATATCACAAGATATCAACATAATTGCAAGCATCCAAATAATGGCCCCTGAGAAACTGCCAGTAACTTGGGCCTGCAGACTACAAAAGAAAAGCCCTAGAAGTAGGCAACTTTCCCCAACTTTCCCCATTTCTTTTATGATGCCGCCTTCTGCATTTCCATGGGTGTGTGGGACAGAGAGGTGAGTTTGTCAATGTGAAACTTTAAGCCGGGATGGGCATCATGAATTCCACTTTGCGCTTCAGCCTGGAGTCTATTACAACTAATCTGCTATATATAACTCAGGAGGCTAAAGGTACCTATCTTTAGCACTGTAGGCCACAACTTCAGACATTGGCATGGTGACAGTGGTCCTCTTGTTGCCAACAGGAAGTGGGATCACTAAGCAACTGATCTGGATCCGCAGTAAGGTGCTGGCAGGTCACAGTGTATACAGACTCATGAATTCCTGACCTTTGCTCAGATTGGAAGGAGCTGATCATTTCTCTAGAATTCAGGAAATTTGAATATGTCTCTCAGCTCAGACCCTGCATACCTTAGGATCAAAAGCATACCATTTATGCAAACTATCTAATATGAGAATCTCTCTACTCGTCGGTGTATAAATTAGAATGTAAAATATTCTGGCAGAGCCTGGGATGTTACATTTTAAAGGCAATTTCTTCCCATTACTTGTTGCAGCACACGAAAACATGGTAATTGCTCTTTGCCCAAAAGTAACTTGTTACATTGCTTGTTAGTGACATATTGCAAACACATCACTTTTTTACTTATGTGAAAAAACCCTAAAAATAAATTAGCCTAAAATCTTACCAAATTAAAGAAAGTAATATTTTAGGAACAAACAAGATGTTGATAACAGTGATTACATTATTTTTCTTCAAGTAACGATGTTACCAGTCATTAGCTTGAAAAAGCAATATGTTGCAGGTGACATTAATATTTTTCATACTTTACTTTGAAAGCTCTGCATTCCAGTATTTAGCAAGAAGAAACCCAGGCAAGTGAGATGGGCTAAATTTCTGCCAGTTATATACTCTCTTCTGAACTGCAAGAGTGTATGTTTCAGTTCTATCTTCAGCCAAAGATTTTGAGTGTTTTCCATGCAGAATGCGCAATAGCCTGGTTATAAAAAACACAAAATGGATCTAGAGACAAAATCAAGAAAATCCAAAACTCACAGATCTCACCCAAGGAAAAAGATCTTCTCAACCCCCTTATGTGCAAATCAAGAATGCGTGCTAATGAATGGTATCCATCCACACAGAGATTTTGGGGCGCTTCACACTACACAGTTAAGCACTATGGTGCTACCTCAACTGTCATGGCAACATCTGTAGAATCCTGGGATTTGCAGTTTAGGGAGGGGTATCTAGAACTCCCCATCCAGAGAGGTCATCTGGTGCCTCTGATCAAATTACAAACCTCAGGATTTCATAGGATGCAGGGATGGTAGTTAAAGGGGATCACAGTTCTATAATTGTGCAGTGTAAAAGGGCCCCCAGAAATTTATACTTCTAGCTGTTAAGATGAGGAAGTCTGCAAAGTATCACACTTTGCACACTTGCAAATCAGAAAGTCATTCAGTGGGAGTCCAATGCCTTCCTTGCTCGGCCTAGTCCCCACCACTAGGTGGTTTAACAGAAAGGGAAATGTTCTGAAACTGAAGTCATATATTGGTCTATTTACTTAACCTCTGCTATTCTCAGAAACCCACTGAATACTGTAAGGTAGGTAACAGTTTACAATATCAGTTCTGTTCCAAGATCTACCCCCCATTTGTCTTCTGTTCCCCAACATTAGACTTCCTACTTGACCTCAATCAGTGCAAGCCTCCATGAGTGCAGCTTGACACTACAAGGACAACAGTGTAGCAAATGCAACCTAAAGCTATTGTCACTTAGAAATCTCACGTAGTACCTAAAACAACAAACACTAATGTTTGTACAGTCTCAGGAACATACAAATATTCTGCTCTGGCTAAAACAGATAAAACATATAGAGAAGAGAGACTTAAAAAATGGCTGTTCATGTTCTTCTGAGGCACCAGAAGAGATTCCTACTGCCATAATAGCCTTAACAAAGCCAGCTGACTATTTATAATCCAGACCATTGGCAATTAATAAGTAGAGACCTTCTACTTAGAACAAATGTCTTGCAATTTGGAGGAGGAGGGGAATGTTACTGGTAAAGAGGCAAACAACCATTTCGAAATAATCCTGCAGGCATCTGAAATTGTTGTTGTTGCTACTGCTGGGTGTCCTCAACTCATTTCCAACTTATGACAACCTCATCGTGTGGTTTTTTTCTTGGCAAGATTTGTTCAGAGGAGTTTTGCCCTTGCCTTCCTCTGAGGCTGAGGAAGTGTGACTTGCCCAAGGGTGTCCAGTAGGCTTCTGTGGCTAAGCAAGGATTCAAATCTTGATTTCTTGTAGCTCTGGTCCAACACTCAAACCATACACCATACAGTGACCTTACAGGTAATCTATCCAGCAACAGAGTGAGCTGATACCACTAACACTCTCTCTCAAATGCCATTCAATGTGTGAGGCAAATATGAAGTGAAAAAGGGTAAAACCAAGCCACACTTCTAGCTGGATGGCAAGTTTGCTGTCAAAACAACTCCAAGGCACCTTAAATTAACAGGATGTATATGGCACAAGCTTTCATAGACTACAGCCCACCTTTGGCAGAGGCATAGAGTGTTTCCTCAATTGTCTGTTGATTGATATTTACACACTTGTTTGGGTGAGAGGGAGCTGCGGTAGAAGTGAAATGAAAAAGATGCAAACTTTGATGATTCCCTTAAATGTGGTTGTTTAAAAATAGTAAAAATGGAAAAGTTTCAACCACAGAATTCGTGCTAAAACTACAATGTTGAGTTAGACATGCCATTCTTTGGGAGATGACTGCTCTAGGTTCATCATCAATGTTTCTGTGGGCCTTCAGCCAAACTGGAATGGGGAAGAACACAGATCAACCCTTCTGTCCTTATTATCCCAGAAGTGAGTAAATTGCTAAACATGCAAGTGAATACATTATTTTTGCCCCCTTTTTTAACCCTGTTCCAGACGATCAAGGCATGGGGTGGAAGAATTATTAAGAATCACTTCTCCAGATATATTTCTATTGACTTGGCCTGAATTTTTAGAAAGGGATTTAGAGGAAATTTATATCTAGTTGCTAGATAAAGTTATACAGTTATTAAGACTGTACATACATAGTGAGGATGACACATTAACACAGATGTGCCTTTGCAAATGATACCAATTATAGCAGAAATCACTTTATGAAAGATTAAATTTGCCATTCCATGATATTAATTCATCTATGGCTCAGACAACCTTTGTTTCCTGTTCTGGAGCTAATTCAACAAGATGTCTGATCCAGAGTTTCCATTGCCTTTTAATGAGGAATACCAAAGATGGCCATTTTCAGGAGCAGGCTTCCTTTGGCAGTTGATTAAAAGCTTGACTCAGCAAATGTTTCTATATCTGTGTATCAGATTTTAGGTTTTATGAGCTAAGTTCTACTTTATAGAGAAATAATGCAAACACAATTACAATATTTAAAGGTTTTTCAAATTTTAATCAGATCCTTTTAAAAAATGACAACTCAGCAACAATACAACATATTTCATAATAGAATATGGCACATATGCACATTTCCCAAAGTTCTAGGCTCCTCGTAAGGCACCAGTGCATGATTTGTTTGCAGAAACCTTCAAGACCTGCAGATCAATGGTTGTTGAAGGTAAACTATAAAACACTAAATAAAAATATAAGATAGATAAAAATACATAGCATATATCCCACTATGAAGAATTTACCCTTCCATTACATCAATGAATTAAAATCCTACTACCTAGTTCAAGGTGACAAGTGCCTAATTCTTTTTCTGTGGCAACCATGGATCTCTTCCTCTCCTTCATGTGGTATCTCTCTTCTCTTCTCTTCTCTTCTCTTCTCTCTCTCTGAACTGAACCAGTAAGCATAGCCACTTCTTTAAAGTTTCCCACCCAAGCAGCCCAACCAATAACTCAATGAAAAAAGTAAGTAGTATACAGCCATTTCTTTTTCTTTCAAGATCCCACCACAGAACTACCTTAAGGTCTTCCAAGTCAGATAGGATTTTGTTGAGGAGTCCAACTAAATGTGCCAAATAGCTTAACTCATCAGTAAAGGGAAACTACTGGGTGGCGGCAGCAAAAGCAGCAGGGGGATGAGAGGAAGAAACCAAAAGATTCTGTGCTGGTGTTCAGGAGGAAACAGATCACACATCAAAACAGGACATGTTGATAGTCATGGGTGACTGAAATGTAAGAGCAAGAAACAGAGCTTAACCAAACATTGCTGGAAAATTTCGCCTAGGACCAAGAAACGAAGCAAGAGAGTGAAGTATCCACTTTTGTGGACTCAAAAAGTTTGCGGCAAACAGACTCTTTAGACAACTCAATAGACCAGTGTATACGCAGACATCAGTAGGCCAGTACAGAAATCAAATAGACTACGTGATTGGAAGCAGCAGGGGGAAAAACTAAATTCTGTTTGCAAAAACAAGACTGGAAGCAGACTTTGCCACAAACTGTGAACTGCTGCTATCAAAAAATTAGAATATAGCAGTTACGTAGCGACCGGACAATTCGAGCAGCAATGTTTTTGGGGCATCCTGGCCTGTAGCCACGCCCCCACACACTGCAGCCACATCCCCACGCACAGTGGCCATGCCCCTTGTGTCGTAGCCCCACCGCTCCTCACACTCCAAGCTCCTCCGCTCTAATAGAGGCATAATTCTATTAACAAATCATCTAATAAAGAAGCTCTTTTTTACAAAGTCTTTTTACAGGAACCCAACCAGCCTTTTGTCTAGCTGGAAGTTTTTTTCTGGGTGTTTGTTTGTTTGGCAGCATTGGCATTGACAGGATGGTGAAGGAGGGAAGGAGAAAGATAGACTTCCAGTGTTGGGTTACAGCAGAATGTCTGTAATAAACAATGCAAAAAAACCCTCAAAACACCCTGTAGTTGTGTGTGCTTGCATACAACAGGCACAGTAAACAGCTGCCTACAGAATCATTTACTGTGCACATGTAAAGAAAAGGGAGAAACAGATTAGCCTGACATGTTGAAAAGGCTACCCTGGCATGTTGTAAAAGCATAGATCTATAAATTTTGGCACCAAAATGGAAATCATAAGAAAAGTGGAGGCTGCTGAAAACAAAAGTTCCTGGACGCATTCTGGAGAAGACTTCAAATAATCTCTAGAAGATTCAAAATGGTTTTGTTTACTTATATTAAGGCTTACCTGACTTGGTTGTTTGATTACACATGGGCATATTGTTATTTTTGAATAAAAAGTTTGCTGAAGCATGTTGAGTTGCTCTTCTCTTATGTGGTATTGGAGCCCATCCTTATTCTTTCCATGTTATTTCTACCTTTGGTACCAAAGTTTCTGTTAAAGAAGTAAAGCCCTGGAACACATTGGCTTCATTAACTGAAGTATACCTGTAAAGCCAAGGAACACTAAATCAATCATAGTGCCAAAATACGGTCTAAAGAACATCTCAGCAGAATTTGAAGAGTATGTGAAGAACACATTCGCATACTATGCCTAACTGTTAGAGAAGCAGAAGAACTCCTCACTGCAGCTGAGGATGTTATCAGAAAAGAATTAAAAAAGGCACAATCTGCAGCCAAAAAGAAGGAAAAGACTCACTGGATGACAGGTGAAAGTAAAAGGGGCACAAATAAAGTCAGAATCCTGAATGCAACCCATTCATCGACTAGTACATTGGTATGAAGAGAAGTATTATAACAATCCACGCAAAGCCATAGAAGAAGAACACAACAGGAAAAGGTAGAGCAAGAGATCTCTTCTACAAGATCTGAGAAATCAGAGTGAAATTTAAACCCAGAACATATGACCAAAAGGGGAGCACATGGTACAATCAGGACAAAATAGAAATGAATAACAAACCCACAATTTTGCCATGTGAAAGGGCCCCTCGAGCGTTGCACAAATGTGAGGAGCAGTCCACATGACACACTGACAATTGTGCGACGCTCCAGGGTCTGGCAGGCAGCTCACACACTTTTTCATTTTCACTCTAAGATGAAAATGGTGTGCAATCACGCATTGCTTCGAGGCCCCGCTCGCACTTTCTGTGCATGCAGAGCTCCGGAGCTGCGGTGCTTACACTTCCTGCCCCAGCGCAGCCTGGGAAATTCCCAGGCTGCACTGTGGAAGGAAGAAGAGGGGCTCTCACGCAAGCAGCTGGCAACTGCGGTGAGTCTTTTCCAACTGCGGAACTGAAGGAACCGGGATGAGAGCCTCTCACTGGAGGCTGCTTGTGTGATCCCTGCACCCCAGTGCCGAGAAAAGGTGAGTTGCAGAAAGGGCCAAAGAAATGGAAGTGGGAGGTGTTCTCAAGGCTCTTGGGAGAAATAATCAGGAACAAGTGGCATATCAATAGAGCTGTTTCAAGCTCTAGAGATCGGCTCCATTCAAATTCTCACAAAAATCTGCCAACAAATATGTAAAACAAAACAGCGGCTCACAGACTGGACACCAGGAATTAGAGTAACTAATAGACTGTTGCATTAATCTCCAGTGTAACCAAAGCGATGCTCAAGATTTTACACCAAATACTTTTAGCATATATATGGAGAGAAATGCCAGATGTTCAAGCTGAGTTCAAAAAAGATAGAGGAATTAGAGCTCATACTGCTAACATACATTGACTATTGGAGCACAACAAAGAATTTCAGAAAAACATCAACTTTGTAGATTACAGCAAATTGTGTAGGTCATGAAAAACTATTGATCAGTCTAAAATGTATGTGCCACAACATTTGACTGTCCTGGTGCATAACCTATACTCTGCATAAGATGTCACTGTCAAGACCCATTATGGAAAACCAGAATGGTTTCTCATTAGCAAGGAGGTCAGGCAAGGTGGCATTTTATCATCCTTCCTATTTAACTTATATGTAGACCATATCATATAGAAAGCAGAATTAGATTTGGAGGAAAGAAGCATGAAAATTTGGGAAGGGAACATCAACAGTGTAAGATATGTAAATCACATCATATTATTAGCATAAAACAGCAAAGATTTGGAACAATTATTGAGGAAAGTTAAGAAAGAAAGTGAAAAACCAGGGTTATGGTTGAACCTTAAAAAGACATAGATAATTCACATAACTTTAAAGCAGATGATGAAGACACTGAAATAGTTAAGGGTCCTCTATATCTTGGTTCAGTCATAGGTCAAAATGGAGACTTTAGTCAAAAAATCAGAAGACAACTAGGACTTAGGAAAGCATGTATGAAGGAACTAGAAATGATCCTCTAGTGCAAAGATATATCATAGAACAATAGTCAGAATCATCTGTGCCACAATATTTCCAGTTTCTACATGTATTTGTGAAAGCTGGACAGTGAATGGGCCTGTGAGCAAATGAAACCTAGGGCCTTTCCGCACTACACTGTTGTAGTGCTATTATTCCACTTTCAACATCCTGTGGAATTCTGGGATTTGTAGTTTACTGAGACCAAAGAGCTCTCTTCCCTAAACTGCAAACCCCATAATTCTATAGGATGTTGAAAATGGAATAATAGCACTATAACAGTGTAGTGTAGAAAGGCCTCTATACTCTCACTAGAAGCCCAACTGACTAAATGAAGGCTGTGATACTTTGGACATATCATCTGATGATATGACTCATTGGAAAAGACACTATGCTGGGAAAAATAGAAGGCAGTAGGAAGAGAGAAAAACCACACTAAAGACAAATTAATTTAATAAAAGAAGCCACGGCCCTGAGTTTGCAAGACCTGAGCAAATCGGTTGATAACAGGATTTCTTCGAGGTCTCACTTAGGGTAACCATAAGTCCCAGCCAGCTTGACAAAAAAAAAATAACAATTCTTTTTCCTTTAGTAATCTAAAAAGTGAAGGAGAGCCAGCTCCTGGCATCCTACTCACACAAGACATAAAAGCAGAAAGGAAGAAATGTAAATCCTCCATAACATATCAGAATTGATAGTGCATAGTACAAGAAATATCTCTTTGAAATCATTTGAATTGCCAGGACTGTAAGGTTACAGAAAAGTTGAGAACTCATTGTTAGGCAGAGAAAGGCAACACCCATGCTTCAAGGTACCAGAGTACTGACAATTCTAGCCATGTTGGCAAGAGGATTCTGGGAGTTATAGTTAAAAAAAAAAAAGGTAATGTGTCCAAGCTCCGCACTAATGGTGTGTATGTGCCTTCAAGTTGCCTTTCGACTCATGAATAGAGTTTTCTCAGACAACAAATAGTCGGAAGCAGTTTTACCAACTGCTTCCTGTGAAATATAATCTACTGCACCTGATTATAGCACTAAAATCCCAGCAAAAGCTCTGTCTTGAGGGACTGGATGGGGCTTACCTGCCGTGCATTTTGTGGTCCTAACCCATACTAGGCATGGATGGCTTGAGAAAGAAGGGAGGAGCAACCAGGAGCCAGTTCTGTAGCAACATCCTAAATAGCACTTAACATTTATATGACACTTTCAGACAGTGGGAATGCTTTGGATGCATTGTGTGTTGTGTGTGCATGCACACCTTCCAGTCACTTGTCAGCTAAAGGCAACCCCATGAGTTTCATAGGATTTTTTTTTTCAGACAAGGAATACTCAGAGGTAGTTTTGTCAGTCCCCTCCTCTGAAACATAGCCTACACCACCTAGTATTTATCTTTCTATAATTTGACCATGTGGGAGAGGTGACATTCCAGTCATCCCTCACTCTTGGTTTTGCTGGCTCAGGAGGATGGGAGCTGCAGTCTAACATCATCTGTCCTCCTTCCTGGTGTGATGCTTTTACAACAGCTCTGTCAGGTAGATCAGTATAATTCCCCCCATATTGAAGATGGGTGGGGAGAAGGAAACAGGCAGAATTTTTTTAAAAGCCACATGGTGGCTGCTTGGTAGCTATAATGGGATCCCATTATTCATAGAGGAGTCTGCTAATTACTACACACGGATGCTTCTCTCCAGGAGACTTGGGACTCATCTCTCAGTTCAAAAAGTCATGATGAGCGGTCACCTAGTAGACATTCACTTTCATGGGTTGCTCTCCTTGTTGGCCTTCTGCTAGAGAAAAAAAATTCCTAGCAAAGGGTGAATGCATTTAGTTAATAGTTGAAAAGCCTTAAAATTGGATGCAAATACATTTAAGTTAGAAGGAGAAAAAAATAGCTATTCAGTTGATTCTAATTTCTATTCAAGTTTAAATTAGATGGCTGCACTAAAAGCCTTCCCAGAATGAAGCTGGGAAATGTCATCTATGATTTATCCCACCTCTGCCCCATCGATATTTTGGTAGCTATAGCTCAGGGAGAAGGAAAAGCAACATGAATTTTTGAAACACCATTTCCTAGCCACTTGTTACCCCAAAATATGGGTGAGTCAGGGATCCACCTGTGATGTCAGTACATCTGTGAAACAGTGGGGAATTATTAGCTCAAAATTGGAGGCCTGCAAGGGGAGGGTAACCTAGTGAGAACTTTTACACTTATATTTACAGGGAATGCAGGGAATAACCAGCCAGAGATCCAAAAGTAACCTTAATTGTGTTCTATTTGGGGAGTGAACCACATATAGACGATCCAAATAGTCATGCAATCACACAAAACTAACTGAAGTTAAAAATAGGAAAATTTTGGATAGCGAGAGTTCAGGGTGAAGTGGTTAATATTTACCAATCCAGAAGAGCAGTGAAGAAGCAGAGACATGGCTTAGACTTGCATCTAAGGACAGTACACAATTGGGACTCTGAGCAGCAGACTGGTGACTAGCAATCAGTGTACTGCGAGTTGACTGGCCAAAAACAGATTTTTAAATACCAGATTTCTGTCTGGAAGGCAAGGGTGTTAATGGCTCTCCAGCCGAGTAAACAATGGAGTTTGCAGAGTGGACAATGAGGTCCAGAATGGGTTAATGGTCTTAGCATTAGGTGACAAAGGGCTAATGGACATCCTGATAGTTCGTTACTTGTTGGACAGGTCTAAGGACAAAAGAGAGGTTTGCTTGGTCAGAGGAAAAGGAGTTAAGACAATCAGCAGTCTTGTGGGAATCTTCCAGACACTATTGTCTAAAAGGCTGAGTTGTTAAGCCTTGTTTCCTAGAGAGTTTCCTAGTGATTTCTTGACTGTGTCCTGGCTATGCCTGGAGTTCTCCTGACCTAATTCGCAATGGACATGTTTGGCTGGCCTTTTCCTCTTAGCCAGCCTGGTCATTCAGCCATAGGGGGTATGTTTTATATTTATGCCAATTAATATATTTTGCCAATTAAATCATTTTTCACCAATAAGGAGATTATAAGGAGTTGCGGGGAGAGGGAAAGCAAGGGAAGGGTCTTTGACAGGGTGTGTTATCAGGCTGTGTATCCACACACTTTGATATGGTTTATCAAAGTGTGTGGGTATACAGCCTGATAACACACCCTATCGAAGACTCTTCTCTTGCTTTCCCTCTCCCTGCAACTCCTTATAATCTCCTTATCCTCCCCACATTTTTTCACTTTCTTTATTTCCAGTTGCAACCCAGCAAAGGTTCCAGGGTTAAGAGATTCAAAATTCAGTTTCATGAGACAGATGAAGAGTCTCTATATTTTGGTGGGTGTAGAATGCAGGAAAATGGGATGCAAAAAGGACCACCCTCCCTTTCAAGCTGCCCTTACTACTTGTTGCTTTAAAATCTTGGAATTAGCCAAACTATCACCCTCCATTCCTGAAGGTAAATAAACAACGATGTCTATAGATATTTGCACTTATTAAAGAACCACCTGGGAAACGTCAAATTTATTGGTCTCACATTTAATTTAATTCATTAATAACTTAATTCTGGAACTCATGCTGAAAATCCAGCTTAAGACAATTAAGTTAAAAATAAATTTAATTAAATTGTCCCTTTTTGTCAGAAAATTTCTAATTTAATTTTCTAACATAATTGAGCTTTAATTAGCTCCTATCACTGTTTTCTGCTGTATCTCAAGGAAAAGGAAAAGCCAACCGACCCCCCACCCCCCAAAACACAGAAGCAGTGAAGCCAGAACAACAGGTTTAAGCCTGGAAGCACAAGAACATCACAGAAACAAGATCCTCTTCAAGGCATCCACATGCTTCAAACTGTGACAGGCTCTGATCTGGCCACTGTGACAAATGCATTGGTTACATCCCAGGTGGATTACTCTACAGGAGGCTGCCTTTGAAAAGTGCTCACTTTATTTACATTCAGGATTGGAGTAGCATGATTTAGCTAGAAGCTTCAGTTGGGCCAAAGAGCTGCACCCAGACTGTTAACTGGGGAGGGCTACAGGGAGCACACAACTCCCTTGTTGCAACAGCTCCATTGGCTGTCAGTCTGTTTCTGGGCACAATTCAAAGTGCAGGTGATGACTTACAAACTCTTATACAGCTTAGCTCTAGGCTATCTGAAGGGTCACATCTCCCTACATGAGCCTGTTAAGAGCTCTAAGATCTTCAGGAGAGGCCCTTCTCTCTGTCCTACCACCTTTCCAAGTTCATTTGGTGGGAACAAGGAGGGCCTGCTTGGTGGCCACTCCCAGACTGTGGAACTTCGTTCATGAAGAGGGTAGGATGGTCAATTTCTTGCTTTGCTTCAACTGACGAGCAAAAATGTTCCTGTTCTATCAGGTTTTTAGGAATTAACTGCAATGAGCTTTTAGTGGTGTGCTGCTTTATTGGTTTTACATATTGTCTTTCAATTAATTTAAAATGTTTTTCACTATATAGATTATTTAATAGCTTTAAATAACCCTTGTACTTCTTTTTTTAAAACTAATATTTCTAGATGTTCTTAATCTGTTCCAGTTTTAATATTCTGCAGGCCACCTTGCATCCAACTATTGGGATACAAGTAAGTATCACCACCACCACATTGTATCTTAGACACATTTCTTTACTGATTCTAACCTATACCATTATACAAGATTATTCTAAGAGTCCACAGGGAAGCAAACCTGTTGTAAATAAGTATTTAGAGCAAGGGAAAAATATCAATTTACTCAGGGAGGCTTTGGGCAATTGACTGCATGTTGAAGAGGGAGCTGGTTATCCTCTGGTGCTGTACCTGGCTTAGCAATTTACTTTTAAATTGTGTTTTAAACTGTACATTTAATTTAATTCCATTTTAACAGTTGGTCTTGTTTCATGTTTGATTGTATTCTTTTATCTCATATTATTGCCAGCCATCATTTTGGAAGAAAGGTGGCATATGAATCCAGGGTAAATACAAGACAGCAGATGAAAGCAGATACACCTCTGTAACACCCTTTAAAACAATCAGGATCAAGGAACAACAGGGCAGATAGATAATAAATGAATCGAAACTTGTGTTTTAGACTCTGGAGCAGCAGAAAACAAGTCAGCTCCATCTTCTATGTAACAACCCTTCAGATATTTAAGACAGCTATCATATCACCTTTCTGTCTTCTTTTCTTCATGCTAAATATACCCAGCTCCCTAAGTCATTCCTATGGTTGACCATTGGAGAACACAGAAGAGCCCTGGCTGGATCAGAAGAAGCTCTCTAGCCCAACGTTCTGTTCCTTCAGTGGTCAGCCAAAAATGTTATCCCAAAGCACGGATGACTCAGGGTTCTACCTATGATGGCAGTGCCTCTGTAAAACAGTGGGGAACATTAGCTCAGAGAAGAAGCCTGCGAAGGGGGGTGGTAACCTTACAGGATCTTTTAATCTGTGTATACTGGTACTGATGCAAGAATGCAGGAATGCAGAAATATAGCCAGAGATTCAAAAGTAGGCTTGTTTGTTTTATTGGGGGAATTATCAATCACACACACAAGATACAAGCAGTCTCATAATCACACAAGGCTAATGGAAAGAAAAGGGAGGAAAAGTTTAGATAGCAATAGTTTAGGGCAATGTGAGTGATATTTACCTATACAGAAGTGAAGAGATGAGGTGATGTAGCTAAGACCAAGGGTACAAATCAGCAGCAGCTTGGAGTGCATGGAGGGAGGGTGGGAGAGGGGTGTGTCCATGGCATGCAGGGGCATGTCCGTGGCATATGGGGCCGTGGCCATGGTGCGTGGGGGTGTGACCATGGAACATGGTCGCAGAATGCGGGGGCTTGGCTATGAGTCAGGATGGTCCCAAAACATTGCCGTCTCTATGTGACTGGTACAAATGGGAACTGGAGCAGCAGAGTGACAGACAGTGTGCCAAAAATACTATGAGTTATCTGGCTCAGAGCCTGGATTTAAATACTCTTTTCTGCCCTGAGGGGGAGGTCTTAATGGTTCCCTGGCAGAGTAGAAAATGGAGTCTGGAATGAGCCAATGGCCTTAGCATTAGGTGGCAAAGGGACTGATGAGAATCATGATAGCTCCTTAATGGTGGGACAGGTGAGGGGACAAAAGGAGAATCTCAGTGGACAAAGGGAGAAGATTGAAAACAGTCATTCCATGGAAGCAGTTTTGGGTGCCACTATTTCTAAAGGTCAAGTTGTTGAGGGACATCTGTAAGTCCATTATTGCTGGAGCTTCCCTGACTATGACCTAGCCATGCTCTGGAGTCCCATCCTGACCTAGGTTTGCAACACATATGTGTAGCCAGTTTCTCTTTGCCAGGCCAGCAAGCTTCTTAGTCATAGCAGGATATAATTTATATTTCACACTAATTAAACCATATCATGGAGTGGGGGTGTATGGCCTGGTTACAAAAACACCCTAATGGAAAGCCTACAAGCAGGATATAATGGTGGCAGCACACTCCTTCCTGCATCCCTTTGAGAGATGCCTTTGTTGCTGTACATCTGGTACACCTCATTTAGGTGAATAAAGTTTAGAACCTCCTGCTACTTTGGATTTTGTGCTAATATCCACACGTATATACACACACATGCACGTGCTCGCAGACACAGCTACCCCAATTCCCATCCAGCTCATTCTTTTATTCAGGCACAGAAGGCTGCCTGACTGTATCCATTTCATCCAAGTTCCATTTCAGCCCTGCTGCCAGGCCAGGTGCTCATTCACTGATGCATTAGACATAGCAAATGACTTTGTCATTTTTCCCCTTGAAAACACTATGTTTTATTAAACTCTGGAAGTTACCCCCCCCCATCCCCAGAGAGCCTAGTAGAACTACGTATCCATCAGTCTTATGATGGTGCTGATCACAGCTGCCTGCAGGAGCAGCTGCACAGGGGAGATTCAGGCTGCTCTTGGAGGAAAAATTCATTCAGCATCTACCAAGGGATATTTTCCCCAGCCTAGTGAAGGCATTTCTAAACACCTACAAGGGGAAAGTTTGCAGGACCATTGGGAAGAAGATGGTAAGAAGTTATTCTTTTAAGAGTCAGGCTCCCCACAGCATTTACACAGTTGTGGCCACTAGCCAGAGCTCACCCAGGTCAATTTGCTACCCAAGACCAACACTAAACAAGTTTTTTATTGGGAAAGCTGTATTAATCACATAGCTCAGAACACATCCATTATTGCCTTATGATTTCTTTTTTTTTTTAAATTAAATATGTTCAGTAGCATTGATTCATCTTTGCAGCTATCTGTTCTTAAACAGCAAAATAATAGCAAAATGCCACTTAAAGAATGAATATGGTAGTGTGACCTTCCCACAATGCAAGAAAGATAGATAGAGTCACAGACAGATAACAGCAGCTGGTAGCATTTATATCAGTAGAGCGACAAATCCAGGCTGGATTTTAATTCAACTTTAAAGAAGCTGTTCGAGGGGCTGAACATATTTTGTGGATAGGGTTCAGCACATTGAACAGCCTGTAAAGTCTGAATTAAAACCCAGAGGAAATTCATCATCACACTGACACGGAAGCCCCGAAGCCCCACCATGCATGGATGGACAGATGGACAAATAAACAGATATGATGGAAATCGGGGACTCTTTCTGTGTTCATTGGTATTTTGAGATGCAATGGCTAAACTAGTCATGACTACATTTTCTTCAGTAAAATGTAATAATAACACTATTCCAATAGCAATGTTATTGTGCATTTTCTTTATAGTAGCATTATAAGGATATGGCACCAAAATTTTTTTTGAGAAGGTACTGTAAATTAGTTCCCAATTATTATTATTGGCCAGTTTGTGATTATATTTTAATATAACGCTGATTATGCTGCCTAAATACTCTAAAGGCACCAGATCTTGGAAACTAAGCAGGGTCAGCCCTGGTTAGTACTTAGATGGGAGACCATCAATAAGTACCAGGTGCTGTAAGCTATATCTCAAGGAAAGAGCTGGCAAAACCACCTCTGAGTATTCTTTGCCTAAGAAAACCCTATAATATCCATGAGGTTGCCATAAGTCTACAGACAATTTGAAGGCACGTACATGCATGCAATGTTAATCATAATGTAAATGATATAATGTCTGGAATCCTCTTGCTGGCATACACACACTTAACTTGGGTTTGTGTATGTATGTGTCTACTTTTTGATGTTGTATGAGGAGCTACTCAACTAGCTCCTCGAGCAACATCTGGTCACCACCTGGTAGCAGTCAAGTTCTTGGGGGCCATGGTTGCATCTGTTTACTGGTCATAAGGGGAGACAAGGTGAGGCATCTACTGGTCTTGGGGAGGAAGTACCCAGAAGGAGATCCAGAAAAATGACTTCATTCCTCTTCCTCTCAGCTGCAGTCAAGTGCTGGTAGCCACCTCCTTCTCTTGAGTGGCCAGTAAACAGGTGCAGTGGCAACCACCCTGGGTTTGACAGCTGCCTGGTAGTGAAGAGTCTCAGAATTACATGGGGGAGCATTGCACACCATGTGCCTGGATACAGAATATCAACCGATATAATATAATAATACCTTAGATGATGTTAATATAATATTGTAAGGATGCAAAGATTTTACAAAATGTGTGCAGAGTATGGTTGGTTGCCCTGCCTGTCTGCATCAAAACCGTACCTCTTAGAAAAACACCAAAGATAAGGGGCCCTATGCAAACACCCTTTTGTCCTCCTCCCCAAAATTAAATTTCTGGTGAGACAAAAAAATCAAAGAAGGGCTGGGAAAACTTGGGTTTCAGATTGATAAGGATATTGGGTCCACCCCATGTAGAATGGCAGTTAATGATAATTCCATCATAAATTCCCCAACTGCTATTTTTCCCTGTAGGACCTGGACACAGAAATAGCCTATGGTGACACTTGAAGCCATGGGTGGATGCAGGCTTCTAATGGCCCATTTTGCCATATTTTTTAAAATCCCTCTCCTGTCCAGTCACCTCTTGCTTAGGGGGGGTGGGAAAGGTGTCACTAGGCCTTAAAAGCTGAATTCCCACCATCAGATTTGGTGAAATGAGTCACAGCACCTTTGACATGAGAAGCTTTAGGAGGCAAGATGGCCCGTTTTGGAATTAATAAATATGAACAGACCCCTTGTGTCTGGAGCAGGGTGCTGGGTATTTGGAAGCCACAAAAATGGCTGGCAGGGGTATCATATGCAGACTGTCAGTTGCATTCTGCCCATCCCAATGTAAACATAATGGGGACAAGGGACTCTGTCACAATACATTGTTACATTACTATGATTGCACTTTAACTTCCATGTTTGTATCCCATGGAACCTGGGAAGAGCTGTTTAGAATTCTCAGCCAAGGAGCTCCTCTGACCAAACTACAAACTCCACAATTCCATAGAATATAAAGCCATGGCAGATAAAGCAGAATCATACTGCTATAACTGTGTAATGTGAAAGGGCCCGAGGAGTTGGCATGATTGTGCTAGCTCTGTCCCCCAACTGCCATCATCTTTGTCAGTCTCCATGGGTAGAGGCTCTCCCTTTCAAATGATTAGCCCAGAGCTTTCCAAATTTTTCATGTTGGTGACAAACTTTTTAGACATGTATCATTTCACAACACAGTAATTCAGTTTTACTAGCGAACCAGAGGTTAAACTAACCCCTTACAAGGGATTTGGGTACATACATACATTGTAATAACGAAATGTATGGAAACACAACGTATCTCATGAAAACCTTTCAGTTATATTTTTAAAAATATACGGTTTATTTATAACATGTAACATACATTTCCAAGGCTCAGGTGGGGGGATCATTCTTGGTCCAGGGAGGTGACACACCTACACCCTTCAGGTGACATACTAACGTGTCACAACACACCATTGGAAAGCCCTGGGTTAGCCTGTACACATAACAGAGGGAGTAGAATTAGACTCCCAAACACGCAGAGACAGACAGACTGGAGTGGGGATACTGCAAACGAAATGCATTTGGAAAAAAAGAGCACATCAAGGCTGTGGTCTTAGCTGTAAAAGCACTAGGGAGTTTGTTGTTGCTGCTGCTGTGTACCTTCAAGTTGTTTCCAACTTATGGTGACCCTAAGACAAACCTATTATGGGGTTTTCTGGAGCTGAGAGAGTGTGATGCACCCAAGGTCTCCCAGTGGGTTTCCATGGCTGAGCAAGGAACTGAATCCTGGTTTCCTGGGATGTAGCCCAGCACTCAAAACACTACACCAAATTGGGTCTCTACTAGGGACTTTACTTGATTGAAATAAAACATTTATTTATTATCTACCAATTCACCAGGGCTCCCAAGATGATGTAAAACTGACGATGCATAGTTTTATGTGCACAGGGAGTTGTTTGTTTAGAAAGGGAACATTCCAACAAGCAGCTACTCACAGGCAGCCCAGGGAGGTCCAGTCCAGGCTCGGGCTGCATTTAGGAAAAGTCTTGCCACAGACTCCCTAGGGAAAAGCTCTGTTATTTCAATTTTGCCTAATGCATAAAGCAACTCCCCCCCACCAACATTGATCTGCCCTTGTTCTTCCTGCTCACTATTACCATGCAAATTAAATGTGCAATTGCACCTATCTGCTTCCTCTTTTTGTCTCCTGCCTTGTCTGCTTTGGAGCCACCCCCTACCCGGCCGCCCCTTTTCATCTGGAATGGCTCTGTAAAGTTTTATAAGGGAATCGGTTTCATGAGAGCTTGTAAAGTGCCATCCCCACCACTGCTGGTGTAATAAAGAAGAGGCTGGCACTGCTCCGCACATGAGGCAAACATACGCACAAAGAGAAAACTGAGAAGGGCTTTTGCATGTGCAGTTCTGTTGCTCTCTCTGAAAAAAACACCGCAAGGCAGAGGACCTTGAAATGAGAAAGGTCAAATCAAGAAAAAATAATGTAATCGTTCTTTTCTCTGTACAATGGAAATTATGTTTGTATGTAATGGAAATAAGCAATTGCAACTGGAAGATTTAAGCCTGGAAGCATGGGGGGGGTACTTTCAAGATTAAACCTTAATAAAATTATTATTAAAAAAAGAAGAAGAAATGAGACAGGTGAAAGCATCATCTTGTCACTTCTTCTAATCAGCCATTCCTTCTGTGCTGTTACTGCATAGGAGGGTAATGACAATAAAACACCGTTCCCACTCATTCATAAAGGCAAGAGAAGGCAGGTGGCTGAGCAACCATGGGCCAAAGTGTTGGCCTCTCTTTTACTGGTGCACATATAATCCTTGACCAGTTAACTCAATAATGCAGTTACCTTGGATTTTTGCCACTGGACTTTCCAGCTTGAGAAAACTAATGATGGGTACCACACATCCACCAGGAACTGCTGTTGAAGAAGGAACCAGAGAGCCATGCACTGAATGTACAGCATACAGTGGCATCTGCACCTTTTACTCATGCATTAAGGCAAAGGTGAGGGATGCGTGGTTCTCCAGATATGACTGGACTGCAATTGCCATCATCTCTTGCCACTATAGTCAGTGGGGAGGGACAATAGGAGTTGCACTCCAACTGTCCAGAGCATCCTGTTTGCCACCTTTTCTTTAAAGTCAGCCTTCTGTTCTCAGGCCACCATTGTGTAAGCTGAGGAAAATGTTGTCCTATACACAACATTGTGCTGCCTAGCATTCACACCCTTTGCATGTTGAGCTTATTTTTATGTCGTTAGTTTAAGCTAGTGTGAAGATCAGCAGCTGGCATATTTGGGCAACTGCCATGGTTCCACAGTCCTGACAGAGGCCAGCACTGAAACTGATACTTCTGTTCAAGACAGTCATGTCTGTAAGCTAGCCGCAATTTTAATTACCCATAATACCCTTGACATAACATGGATCCAGGGCATTATGGGTAATTACATTGGTGGCCTCTGTTTTGATTTCCCATAGTGGCCTGAAGCAGTGGGAGCATTTCAGGTATTTATAATGGCAGGCAATGCTTTGTGGTTACAATACCACCAACAACCAGAAGATAAACCCGATGGTGCTCATGATGGGATTGCTGTGGAGGACCCACTAGAGAACACTTTGTGAGCACTCTCCTCAAAGCAAGCCCTGACCTTGCCTAATTTCTAGGTTCACAGTAACTATGGGGTAACCTAAGACAATTTGCTACCTGAAGCAAAATGGTACCCCCCTTCATCCCCTCTATGTACTGGATGGGCAGTGGAACCTTACTTCCATTCCACACATTGGACTCTTAGCTCTATTCGCATACCCTGGAAGTTGTTTGCACTGGGAGATGACCCTTATCTTAACACTGTGGCAACAGAATAAGTTCCTCTCCACTGTGTCTCAGGACCACAGGATAAAATCCACTGTGTGGCACACCAACCTCCATTTTCCATCAGAGAGATAGGATGTGTTCAGGAGGCCTGTCTGGAGGACCACCACTGCTATCCCCCAGCAGTGGTAGGGTCAGCCTCAATTTCCTACCTTTTATTGTGGTATTTCCACCATTTTCCTTCCCCTTCCTTTTTCATCTTTTTTCCCCTCTTCCTTTTTATTTTTGTATGAAGGCAGAAAATGTATGCTCAGGTAAATGGTGATAAAAGAAGGAAGCAGAAGGGAATAGCTTCCCAGTTGCCTCACCAAATATACAGCCCAAGCACTTAAAGCGGCATTGTCAGGGAGGCAAGTATTCATGTACAGCTGGAGGGGGAAGGAATTATGCAGTTTTCCAGATGTTGGACTCTACATCCCAGCAGCCCTGGACATGGCGATGGATGCTGGGAGTTAAAGTGCAACTACATATGGAGGTCCACAGGATTTCCACTCCGATATATAGAAAGGAAAACATCTGCAATGCAACACCTTACTGCAGTCAGCACAAAACAGTAGAGATGAGACGCACAGGGCAGGCAAATGGCTTAGCTGTCAAAGGACCTGCTTGAGATGTTTATCTGGCCCACCTTCATTAATCATTGCACCTCAGTATCCCATTTATCATCAAAACGCTCTTGTGAGGTAGGGCGCTTGGCTCTCCACACCTTTATCTCCATGCCGCAGATGATGATTTAGGTTAAGCTGAAAAGCAGTCAAGGAGAACTCAGGTTCATACACACAGGTCACTCCTCTTCTATGATTTTATGCAGAGAGGAAACTCTGCTGTTCTGGGGGAAGGGTGGTAGGACTGTTATCAAGTCACTCCACCTAGCAAAGGAACTGCTGCCTGATAGCTGTCAGGTTTGTGCTGGAACCATGAGGCCGTTCATATTGGTTGATGCTAAAAAACCAAACTTCTCTTTTGTTTAGCTTAAGTAACACTAAATGGTACTTGGTGAGATATCAGCCTTTTACAACAGTGTATATGTAAACTTGAAGCTCAATTAATGCCAAGTTTATGTGTTTAGGATTACAGACTTAAGTAACTTCCAGGGGAAGCTGTAGGTGATTCATAAAAGTTGCTCACCACATTAATAATAACCATGCCCTGTAACCATGCCTCTAAGTAATATTACTCAGTGCAATGGGATTTAATTCTCAGTTATTCTCAGTAAGCACAACGGAATACACCAGCAGTTTCTTGGTTTGCCTTCACTGTTTTCCAGTCCACTTTGTCAGACTGATGGTATGGAGCAACTTGTTAAGGACAAGCAAATCAGAAACAGAAGCAGTGCTAGTTTGAGCAACCACAGGCCTGCCTCTTTGTCTTCTCATCTGCTCAACTCTTGTATGTTCAGATATTTAATAAATGCATCTTAGTATACACTCCAAATAAACACAAGATCATCATAGGAGCTAAAGATCTATATATACAATAGGGCAATTTAAAAAGAACATAAAGAATTGATTTGTAGTATCCTCAGTGCTGTATGTTTATCTCATACAGAGACAAGCAAACCAACCAAAAGTCACAGGGTGGTTAAATAAACTGCAGGAAGTTGTATTCCTGTCTTCATGTTTATCAATAACAGAATAAGAGGAAGATATATCCCAATAGGATCCAACTATCTGAATTCTGTTGCTATTCCTACCTAAAGAAGACCTATTAACTTAACTAGATTTACCTATCTGTTGACTTTGTTGTTGTGTGCCTTCAACTTATTTTCGACTTATGGTGACCCTAAGGCAAACCTATTAAGACTTTTCTTGGCAAGATTTGTTCAGAGAGGGTTTGCCTTTGCCTTCCTCTGAAGCTGAGAGAGTGTGACCTGCTCAAGGTCACCCAGTGGGTTTCTGTGACTGAGCAGGGAATTAAACCCAGGCCATTTCCACACTACACTGTTATAGTGCTATTACTCCACTTTCAACATCCTATGGAGTCCTGGGGTTTGCAGTTTAGGGAGGATCCTCAAAGGCCCCTCCCTAAACTGCAAACCCCAGGACTCCATAGGATGTTGAAAGTGGAGTAATAGCACTGTAACAGTCTAGTGCGGAAATGGCCCTAGTCCTCAGGGTCATAGTCCAATGCTCAGAGCATTGCAACATGCTATCATTCAACAAATAATTGAATGGTTTACTCTGCTTGAGATTAACCAGCATCACTCCAACCAAATGTTTTTAAAAGATAAATAAAATAAAACCAAGAGTGAAGAAAATGTTTTTCTTTTCATTTTTTTTAATGAATTTAAATATAATATCCATTAGTACATCAAGGTGTTCACTGACGTAACTTATTATTTTCTCATCATAAATATAGATTGCTCTTTTTTTTTTTTGATATATATTAAAAAGACCATTTTAAAAAATGTTACCAGCACACTTGTAATTTAAAAGGAAAGAAACACCACGGTTCTCCAGAACTTGGCATAAGGCACCTGATCCTGGGGAAAACAGCCTTGGAACTTTATATATTCATTGAACTGGAGGTGTTAAAATGTCTAATTTAGTTGTTGTCGGTTGGGTTTCCAGCTTGGTTAGTGGGCTGCTCCCCTGTCTTTAACACTATGCCAAACATGCGGAAATTAAGCCAGTAATGCTTTTTCCTAGCAGAGAACTAAATACCAGCTTCCCGTCTACACACCAGCCTGATGCTAAAGACACTGGAGCAGGGCCACTGACAAAGCTGGCAGCCCTAAGGAGAGCCTGGCAAATTCCTTTCTTCAGACTGCAACTCCTAGAATCACCATCCAGCGTGGGGCACACAGGCTGGGGGATTCTGGGAGCTATAGTCCAAAGGGAACTTGCCCAAGCCTCTGGTAAGGCAAACTACCTCATATTCAAGTCAAATTATTGGTATTTTTGGTTCAGTATGTTTTAATCTGTTTGACTGGCAGTGGTTTGCCACACTCTCCGACTGAAAAAGGCCTTCTCCACCATCTATTACCAGACCCTTTTGACTGGAGATGGTGCCATTAGCATGCTGAGCATTTGCTCCACCACGGAATTCTTGCAGGACTAGCTCAAGGAAATCCAGGAAGCAAAGTCAGAAAGGCCTTATTCTGCCGCTGCCCATCCACCCCCCACCCCCAGTTCTCCACACAACGAGAACTGTAGATGAGCAAGTGTTTACCCAGGGATTTGGTTCCCTTGGAATGAGTTACTGAAGCTTATGAGCATTTCTGTGAGATACAATTTATTTACACACACCCACACAAGCTGAGCACAGACAGGGATTTGCAGCATTAGCATCTGAACAGACATATCTCCTCCATTTGCTGTCTACGGAGGGTTCCTGCTTCCTAGAGATGCCTCCGGAGCTCCAGCTAAGCTCTCTTGCCTCCATTCTGATCATGACTGGGTCTAACCCTACCTACAACCCTGTCTGCCTGAAACACTAAAACTTTCTCAAACTATTTCATGTCATCTCTGGCAAAGAATGGGAAAACTTAAGTCTTCCTCACCAGAGGAGTGGTCTGTGTGCGAGGTATTCTAAATGCCCCATCCTTAAACTAGAAATCCCAAGATTCCACAGGATGTTGCCATTGCAGTTGAAGTGGAATTGCTGTTATAACTGTGGAGCTTGAACACTTAAGCAGTAGCGTCTCTATTGTCCAAATTCCAAGCCTACAATCATAGAATCAGAGAGTTGTAAGCGACTTCCAACAAAACTGAGAAGTTCCTTTAAACATAGTTTCTTTCCATTACAGGCCAAGGCTCAAAAATTATTAACTGCCATTGTAAATCACATTTTTTTCTAAGATGATCATTCTCCTTTTTGAAAATAATTAAGTAGTCATCTTGAGTGACCTTTAAAAAGCTGAATGCTACAAGTTATTGTCCTGTGATGTAAAACACTTTCTCTTCCCGTCCAACTCATTGTTTCATCAACATCCATAAGAAGCAAAAGGCAGCAGCCTAAGCCAGCCACTGAGCTATGTGATATGCCTTCTCTGTCCTTTAGTGATGCTCCACCTGCCTAACTATAAAAGTGGCTTCAAAACTAACCATTACATCACAAAAGGAGTGAAGTTTCCTTTGTTAATCTGAGGTAATAATATAATGGAATCATACCCTTTGGGTCAAAAAGAATTAATTGAAAGAACTAATTGTTTGTAACTAGTTACTTCCGAGCACATATCTTGAGGTTATCTGACTCAGAACCTCATCTCATTACAGTCTTAAAGAGTAGTACATACCTGGGTTGATTATAAGATGCAACTATGCTTCACAGTAACTTTCTGGTTGGTTAGATTATGAAAAGCCATAGGATGACCTCAGAAAATATTTAGGACATAAAATCTAACCACACTGGGGGGTTGCTCTTATAGCAATCTGAATCCATTGGAAAAGCCATTTTTGAACTTGAGCAGCCTGTATGAACTAGAGTGAACCAAGTACGCACCTGTTCAGTCATCAAGTGCAGAGACTCTGCTTTGATCCCTGGCTAACATCACCAATCTTATTTATTACTAACACTGAGTTACCCTTTTATCCTCCCTTCCGTACAATGAACTCTGGGTGCCATATATTCATGCCCCTCAAAGTGGTGATCTGTGGACTGGTGGCTGTCTGCAAGTTATTGCCTGCCAGCCCACAAAAAATTTCCAGGAAAGAACGTTTATCAGCACTAAGCTGGTAATGGTCCCTGGCACACTGGAAAGAAAATCCGATATGAGATAGCTTGAAAAGCATTGGTGTACGTGACACACCTCCTCCCCTACTGCTGAGGTAGGTTAGGCTGAGCAGACAGTTCCTCACCCAAGATCATCCAGTTGAGTTTCATGGCTCACTGGGGGAAAAACCCTGATTCTCCCAATCCCACTCTCTTAGGTGTAGGTAACTTTGGGGAACAGGGGGAGGGATACTTTTCAGTCTCAGGTTTTTAACATGTCACTCTAGCCCTGAGAATAGGGTAAGTAACTAATTTTTTGTAACTAGTTACTTCCTCAGATGAAAACTGGGGCCCATGTGTCCAAATAACATCAAAGTATGGTCAAGATGGCAAAGATTTTTAATGAGGAAGAACAGACAAGCCAGGAGAGGCTGCAGCAGTTTTCTTTTGCCTGAGCCAGCTGGAAAGCGTAAGATTCTGCCCTCCCCTCCCCTTGCTGAGTCAATTGAGTACAAACTGCTTTTGTACTTTGAACTCAGCTTGCAGCAATTGAAGTCAGAAGAATGGGAGAAAAGGCATGAGGAGAGAGAAATGGAGACATTTTAAATGCAGCTGGAATCAGGACTGTCCCTGCCACATTCAGGACAGTAGGAGGGGATGGGCAACCTTTAAAAAAAAAAAATTAAAAGTGGTGTCTTCCACTTCCAATTTCATCTTTTCATTTTAGGGGGTGAAGACCTGCCATCTTCTAAAGTACTAAACTAAAGTTTTTCTGCAAAACAGAACTTCAAGGCAGGGGCATTTGGGAGGCTCAGAGGAATCCACAAGGTGCAACCAACTGACTTTGAGGACCAAATGCAGCCAAAAGTATGCAAAAGAGGTGTCTCAAGAATGTCATGAAAACAACCCCATACTTTGGCAAACAGTCTGTGGATTGACTAATTATGAAACATAAAAAGCCTCACCTGCACTGTGCTTTGTGCAGGTCTCACAGTGCTTCCACCAAACAGATGCTGGAGGTGTATAGTTCACGGTGCTCTGTTCCCTTCCCAGCTTCTTTGGAAACCTACTGAGAGGTCCTTGTTGCACTAAAGTAATTAACACACATGGGAAAAGATACCCCTGACATCTCTAAGAAAAAACTTGGCAGAGAAAATATTTTGAGAAGACAGCAAACACACAAAATCTAGAGGGAGAACTTCAGTTCTCTTCTCTCAGTACATAGTCTCTTGCAGCAAAACAAGGAGATTTACAGAACAATCGTGGCATATGATTTTGTGGATTACAGAGTACACTAAAACATATACCACCACGACAAATTGTTAAGTTTTTAAAGGTGCCACAGAACAAGCATATGTGTGAGGCTAACACACAGGCAGAGCAGGGGAATGCTAAAGTATTTCACACAACAACTCCATGCTGGTGGGGATAGGCTGGATTTGTGAGAGTTGGAGTCCAACTCTGTGTTACACAGGTAACTTTTCAGGCAGTCCTTCACAAAGGCAAAGTGAGCTTGCATGATACTTTGAGTCAAGGGGCCATAGGAGGACAGAAGCAATTAACTGCTACCAAAAAAAAAAAAAGGCCTCACGTAGATACCTGCTATCATCAGTCAGGCAGTAAGTGCCTGAAAACGGTGGTGCTCCCAAACTGTCACTTATATTACTGTGCTGCTCATCACTGGAGAAAGATTGAGCGAACTACCATCCCAGGCAATATGCATAGGGAGGAGGAGGAGCTGGGATAGAAAGAACACTTAAAAGAACCAGGCTGGGCAGCATGAAGAAATTCTACTGCCTAATTATGGGAAACAGAGAGCCCAGCATGGCGTGGTGTTCTGAGGGACTCTGGAGACCACAGTGCGAATCCCTGCTTGGCCATGGTAACCTATTGGGTGACCTTGAACAATTCATATCCTCTGTGAGAGAGGCAAAGGCAACTCCCTTTCTGAACAAATCTTGCCAAGAAACCCCCGTGATAATGGGGGTCATCTTATGATTGCCATAAGCTGGAAACAACCTGATGGCACCCAACAACAAAGCTATGGGAAACTCAGTTTAGTAACCTGGTTGCTTTCTGGCCCTTTAAGGGAATGTCTGAAACCTCAGCCATTTCCGCACTCTACTATTATAGTGCTCTCATTCCACTTTCAACATCCTGTGGAATCCTGGGGCTTGCAGTTTAGGGAGGGGCATTTAGAATTCTCATCCAGAGAGCTCTTTGGCCTCAGTAAACTACAAAAGCCCAGAATTCCACAGGATGTTAAAAGTGGAATAACAGCACTGTAACACTGTAGTGCGGAAATGGCCCTCCTCCCCTGGGAAAATTATATGCTTGCTTAATAACAAGGGTTGAAGGATGTTGCTATTTCTTTTTTCTTTTCTTTTTAAAAAGCACTACTGTCTTGGGCAGGGGTTGGGATGGGTGGATTTAATAGTAGGATTTTATACTAGCTCAGAATCTGCCATTTGTTAATCTGCAATTGAGTAGACCTCTTTCAGGGCAATCCAATAAGCTTAAGCCAAGAATGAGTAGACTTCAGACTTCCTGGGATGGATTTTTTTCTTTTTGCTACATCGTTTAGTGTTTAACTAGAAAACCATCACAGGCCTCTGACAGCCTGCAACAGGAGCCTGATGCAAAAAGACAAACATTTTGAACTGACAAATTTGGAGTCCACCTCCAAATTGGAGGATGAGAAGTCAGTGCAGCTCACAGTGCTCCCAAAGAGAAATCTGGACCAGTTGCCTTGCACTTTCTTCATTTCAGGCATATGATTCAGGGGAGAGAGGAGAGTTTGGATATCATCACTGTGAAATTATTGAGAGTCAGAAATCTTAAACATCTTCTGCTCAACATCCCAGTCAACCCAGATCTGCCTTCTTCCCATCTCTTCTTTAAGCAGAAAAAGTTTCAAAACTATTTTAAAAAGTAATTAGTTACAACAGAAAGGCCAGTAGTTACTTACCATGTTATCATTACCTTTTTCTTTAAAAATGTAGCTGATTATTTTCTTGCTGTTTAAAGGTATTGAAAACAGACGCCTTTACCGTACTTAAAAAAAAAAAATCAGACCTCTACCAAAAACTAGTCTGTACTGTAAAACAAATGACCCTTATAACTGTAAATGTAATCAAAATCTCAGAGTTACACTGCTATTTTAGCATAACTAAAGAGTGCCACCATCTTTACTATACATTTTATAGCAGTCTGAGACCTCCTCAGCTGCAGGACTGTGTGATTTGTCATTTGGTGCGGCATTTCTCTGCTTGAGAGCTTTAGTGAACTTCACCACTCAACTACAGTGCTAGAGTTCTTTAACAGGGAATACGAAGTACTTTGATACTGTTGCTGTGTGCCTTAAGGTCATTCCAACTTATGGCGACTCTAAGGCAAACCTATCACAGGTTTTACTTGGCAAGATATTTATTGAGAGGAGATTTGCCCCTGCCTTCCTCTGAGGCTTAGAGAGTGTGATACACCCAAGGTCACCCTGTGGGTTTCCACAGCTGAGCGAGGATTCAAACCCTGGTTTCCAGGCCAGTGCTCAAACAACTATGCCATGCTGGCTCTTCTAAGCACCTCAGTAAACTACAAGTTCCAGGATTCCATAAGATGAAGCCAACATATTTTACAGAGGCTCTATTGATTGTGCAGTGTATTTGACCCTATCTTTTGGTTGAAGTGGATTAGTTATATGTAACCTGCTCTTTGTAACTAATTAGTTCCCAGCTCTGAGTGTGTAGGCAGAGTGTTCCTCCCCACACACAATTTCTTCTTTCTGAAAAGTGCCACCGGCTACTTAGCTTAGGAGGGCAGGAGGAGCCTGGTGCAGACCCTACTTCACATGCGGACCTGTTTTTGGCTTTTCAAAGAGATCCAAGGAGGCACCAAATCCCATCTGATCTTGGAAGCTAAGCAGGGTCAGTTCTGGTGACTACTTGGCTGGGAGACTGCCAACAAACACCAGGAGCTGTGGCCATTGCCACACTACACTGTTATAGTGCTATTATTCCACTTTCAGCATCCTGTGGAATTCTGGGGTTTGTAGTTTCCTGAGGCCAAAGAGCTCTCTGGATGAGACTTCGAAAGGCCCCACCCTAAACTGCAAACCCCAGGATTCCATGGGATGTAGAAAGCGGAATAATTGGCCTGTAACGGGGTGGTGCGGTTGGCCTCTATTGCAGAGAAGGAAAGTGGCAAAATTGTCTCCTCCTATTGCTCGACTAAGAAAACCCTATATAGAATTTATGGGGTCACTCTGAACCGGACAGGCGGCTTGAAGCCACACACACCCGGCGGGGGCTCGCGCCGAAAGGCCAGCGTTTGCGCGCCATCTGTTCCCCGGCTGAAGGGCCATTAAAGGAAGAATCCGGCAGCCGCGCGCGGATGGGAGAGGCGGCCGCGAGGCACCATGATTCATCGACGTTAATGTCAGGGAACTTTGCAAAGCGGGACGTCGCTGCTGCAAGGCGCGGCGTGGAGCAATTTGGGGAAATGTCCTCTCGATTCATTTTTACGGTTTCATTAAACAAATCGCTTTCCCAACGACGCCTCCCTCCTCCCCTCTCCTCTGGCGTCTCCATTCGCCCCTCTCGCAGCTGCCAGCCCCCAAAGGGCGGTGAGGGGCCTCCCCTCCCTCTGCCATCCCTCACAAGGAGGGAGAGAACCGGGCAGCCAGGCAGCAGGAGCCTTCCGGGGGGCCCGGCGCGCAATAAAGCGGGGTTGTTTCCCCTTAAGCAGCCGTCCAGAGCCAGAGGAAGGTGGAAGGAGAAGCCAATGGCCGGTGCCGGGGAAGGTGTCGCCTTGGCCCTGCCTGCGCCATAGCCTTTGCAGGGGGCCACGCCAGTCAGTGTGGACAGTCAGCCCTCCACATTTGCCGGTCTCACTTTTTTCGGATTTGATTCTTCACGGATTATTTGCTGGCACCTCTGCTGCCTCCCTGTGCCATTCTTAATAGGGACTGCAAGCCTCATGAGACTGAGAAACAGTGAACAAGGCTTGTAAGTCCCTCTTAAAAACGGACAGGGGCAGCAGGGGAGGTAGCAGTGAGCCCCACCAGCCCCCCACTTCTGCCTGGTGAAGGAACCCTGATGCCTCAAAGGAGTCCAGGGTGGACTGAATAGGGTGATCATACTTTTTGTGTGTGTTAAATATGGTTTGGGCCCTAGAGTTATTCATGGTTTTTCCATTTTCCCAGGGGTCCTGTGCCCCCAACCCTAGTGAATGTGGAGGGACAACTGTACTTCCTCCTACACACCTCTCCCGGTGTGTTTTGAAAGAACAGGAGGATGGGCTGGGCTGCCACAAGTATTTATGGGGAGAATCACTGTCCAGGGGCAGGGCAGAGGCCCCCTCTCCATTCATCCCTATTGTCTCCTCCTGTGTTTTGTAAGTAGATGGAAAGGAGTATAGTGTTGTGGTCTGAGCGTTGGACTATGGCCCTAGAGACCAGGGTTCAATTCTCTGCTCAGCAGTGAAAGTCTAATGGGTGCCCTTGGGGGCATCGTGCACACTTAGCCCCAGAAAACCCCTTGATAGTTTCACCTTAGGGTGTCCTTAAGTCAGGAAAGACTTGAAGGCTCATAGCAAGGACAATCTAGGAGAACATGAGAACCAGTGCAGTGTAGTGATTTGAGTGCTGGGTTCAAACTCTGAGAGATCTGAGTTCAAATTCCACTCAGCTGCAGAAACTCACTGGATATTATTAGTGAAAACTGTGGAGAGGGCTCCAGTTCCTTTAAGGGTTGTACAGAAGCAGGAACTTAAGTAGGTGTTGCTTGTCACAGACCAGATAATAAGCAATACCTGATGAAATTCCCTTTTCTGCACAGCCCTCTATGTGTTCTCCTTGAAGTCACCACAAGCTGGAAAAGACTTGAAGGTGAACAACAACCATGAGAACAACTTCATATTGTATTAGCTTCAGACTTCCAAAAAGCAAGGTATCTGCCCTGTGAACATATAGGTGGTGTTTTGTGTACTCAACTCTTCATCCATCAAACCCAGTAGCATCTATTCTGACTATCTGTAGCTTTCTGGGGTACTTCTTTGGGGCAAATTTAAAAGGTTATAATGAACTGTTTGGGTTTCTAAAGATTGTTAGCATGTATTATTGCCATGATGTACCAATAAGTGTTCTTGGTTTTGTATTGCTGTTCTTATGTTGTGAGCTGGTTTGGGTACATGGCATGCAAAAGCATCGCAGAAATCAAAGTGATGGCAACCGTAATGCTGTTGTTGTTGCTGCTGCTGCTGCTAAGGATGACAGAAACATCAGTGGAAACAGCAACCATGAAGGGTATGGGGGGACTATTGTGCTCCCCCTGCTCACATGTTTTCTGTATCATTAGAAAGCCCATAAACAGGGCTTCGCTTGCCTGCATGTTTGTTTGCTTTGCTGCCTATCTCCCAATATAAAAATCTAGGCAGCTTATAGTATAGAATTAAAATGAAATAAGTTAAAGTAATATATGGTACAAACTTTTAAAAAACATTACATAGAGCTTCATATTAAATAGACCCTCAAAACAATTCTGTTGTCCTGTAACCAGTGAAACAAAATGTCCACAATTTAGGATCATCCCAAAAATTTCATGGCGTCCCCCATTCCTTGCAAATGGAAAATAGAGTTATGATATTTGAGTGAAGAAAAATGAATGTCTAAACTAACTTCTACTAAAAGCTTAGAAGTCAGAGAGTATTTCTTCCTGAACATGAGGAATGACTAGAAACATTGCTAAATCATGGAATAAGTGAGTACCACCATAGTGACTTTTCCATTTCTTCATCCCTCTAGTCCCTACGTTCACCTCCTCTCATATATTCATGCTCAGTTTCTCAGACTCTATCCTTGAGTGCCACCACCTAGCCAGATCTGGCAGGTGGCTGCTAATTGGGGTGTTTTCATTTATATCATTTAACTGCCCTTTAAAAACTGTTGTAAATTACTGTTTTAATGAGTTTGCTTGTTAAAGGTTTGTACTGTCCCTCTTTTAACTGTATTATTTTTTTCATTCAAATTGTGAATTGCCTTGGGTTCCGTACTGGGAGGAAGGTAGGATATTTATTTAATTAATTCTAAAATAAAATAAGGGGGCCGTCCCAGTTGTACAGTTGGAATATCAAGGAGATTGATAGCAGGCAAGAAGGTGCATTATTTTCTCAGATGTTTCAGTTAGCCTTAGAGATTACTTTAGTTCTTAGGAAAGTGGCAAGGTCCACACATTGACATAGTAATGTTTATCCGTGCATGATTACATTGACTTGTTTTTGTTGTAGTGACTACCTGTTGTCTTTTTATCACTTCCTATTATGTTCTTAAGTATGGACCCAGGGACCTTTGGTGATAAGTCAGGATAGATATGAGGGAAACAAAGAAGAGCCTGCCCTCTCAGTATTCCATTAATATCAAGGTCTCCCTTCTCATTTTCACTGCTTAATAAAAGCTGCAAATCAGCACACTATTAGCCTAACAATAACAATAAAATCCAAAAACCCATTACATTCAAGCATTCAAGCAAAATAAGGAAAGGCAAGATGGCACTGGTGTTGAAGGTTTTACATAATCTAAATCTTATTTCACTTGTGGGATATAAGAGTTTTAACTATACTAGACTCTCTTAATCCCTGTTCTTAGGGCTGTGGCATACTTTAAGAGACAGCTGTCTTTCTCAGATGTGCATCAAAGGTCTGGAAGCCAGAGATGCATGTGTATCCCTGTGCATGAAAAGGGCTCAGAGCTGGTGAACCATGCTTGACAATGTGCAAGCCCACTGCTAGTCTCCCTGTCAAGTGTTATGGAACTTGCTCTTTGCATGTGTCGTTCATTGGTTCTTAGCCTTTGGTTTTGCACTTCAAGTTCAAGAAGCCCCATTCCAGCATGGCCAATGTTCAGGGACTCTGGGAGTTGAAGCCCCAAACATATGGAAAGACAAAGGTTGAGAATCTTTGGTGTAGTGAGCAATGAGGAAAAAACACTTGCTGTGCAAAGGTTGAAATGCATATTGTGATGATACCTCTATTAGAGAAAGCAAGAAGGGCACAAAATGTTTGCGGTCCCTTCAGATTTTTTGATCAGGCGAAATGATACAAAAAACAAATGGGATTGGAAAAACAAGGAGAGAGGAAGATTTATCTTAAAGGCAGGTTGTGTCAAAATGAGGTAAGGAGTTTTCAGACCCTTAAATTAGACTCATCAGGTAATGTGATAGTACAGCATTTCAGTACTACCCAGTTCACTTCCTGGGAAAAGGAGAAGCAATAAAGTTGGATGTTCTATTTTGAAAATAGAACTTCACACTTGTAAACTCAGAATGATCTCCATCCTATGTGAAGCTCATAGGCTGCTTTATCAAAGGAAAACAGAGATTATCTAGAGATAGAAAAAAAACACCATACTAGGTAGTTTTACCTAGTGGCTGGAGGAGATGCCCATGTACACAGAGAATGAAGTCCCACTTTTAGGTGACATACAATTTTCATGCTGTAGTGGAGGATCCCATTGCTGAACAATAGGATCCCCCAGCTGATATAAACAGCAGTGGTGGCTATGCTGCTATCAATAAAATCTCCAGTATCCAAGCAGGCTTGGACTGAACACTGAAAAATCAAGCCAGTAAAGAACTTATTGTCTGATTTATAGGAGTTGTCGAAATAAATGTTGCGCATGTAGCCATCTCCTGCAGCTTTGCCTGCTAATCTTCATATTTGTGGGAGGATACTCTAGACAGCTTGATTCAATAGGCTATAGGGATGTTTTGGCTATTGCTCCATCCTTTGCTGTTGAAGGATCTGCTCCAGGAAAGGGAAGTCTTTGGTCTTTTAGATATTTTGGACAGAGTGCGTGACTTAAGCACATTTTTTAAAGGAGCTGTGTGTATCAAGGCAGGTTGTCTAGGCTTGGCTTCATTAACGCTGCACAAGCAGGATTAGTGAGGATCCCTGCTGTTGCAACCATGAGCACTTTTTCCATTTCACATTTACAGGGGAATGAATTAGATAAATTGCCAAATATGCATGGAGGAGGAAATGCTAACTTTCATACTTGGTAACACCAGAAACTACTGTGTATGAGATCAAATCACTGATTGGTGTATCTAGCTCAGCTTACTCAGACTAAGAGCAGCTGTTTTGGAAAGGGGTCATTTGTTAGCCTTACCTGGAGATGCTAGGCACTGGACCGGGAACTTTGTGCAAGCAAGGCATGTGGAGAGCTGGACTCACCCAACTGTCAGGCCTTGTTTTCTCTCTGGCATGGTTTGTTTGGCAGGTATCACATGAGGCAGGGAGGGAAATGTCAGACAAACGGCAGCAAAGCCTTGTGCCCAGAAGACTGTAGGCAGGCTATTCTGGAGTCAATACACAGTATAGTAGGCGTCGGCAGAATAAAGGTAAGGAAGCTTTGACCCTCCTCATGTTTGATACTACAGCTTCCCAAATGCCTGGGCAGGGCTTCTGTCCAAAATATCTAAAGGACCAAAGACTTCCCTTTCCTAGAGCAGATCCTTCAACAGCAAAGGATGGAGACAGGCTCTCAAGAAAGAAGTCTCTGGAATGAGACTCAGACCTTTGTACCAATCACAGAAAACCAACCCTGTTTTCATCTGCAGAGAAGGCACAGAAGCACATGAAGCAGCCTCCCACTAGAAGAGGAGGAAACAAAGTGTTTTGCATCTGGCCATGGATGGAGACAGATTATGGGTGAATCAAAGCTGGGTGGAGGGGGCAATGTTTCTCATCTTCCATTTTGCTGTGAAAACAAAGTCCTCAGATGCTCAGATTAATAATTAGAGAGACCATGCAGACCATGATAAACAGCCATGTGCTTTACCCTTAGTCTGAATTGAGTAGAGTACACACAGCCCATGAGATCTAGAAGACATCCCTTAATTAGAGGACTACATATGGTTGAACGATTTGTTGAAAATATATCTTCATCATCACTTTGAGCTGCAGATTAGGAAAGAGGACAGAGGAGAAGCACATCCAAAAACATTCACTTCCCAGGTGGGCTTGCCTAGTAGCTGCTTTTAAAAGAAAAAAAATCAGGTGTGAGGCACACTATTTAGCATGCTGGACACACAAAAATGGCACATCCAATATGTTGGCCAGAACAAAATCAGGCCAAGCTAAGAGCTGACTATGGAAGTCCTACCTGAAGTTAATATGGGCTATAGTTGCCAGACTGGTTTTGGAATAAGGTGCCCTGTAAATTTAATCCTGTATACATCTTGGAGCAAGACAAAGCTCTATAAACCTCCGTCAAGTGGGATGAACCTGTCCTTCCTCATCTTCCAAGCCTCATCCTTCAGCTACAGACACCCCTTCCCAACACAGCTGTTCCCTTATTGATGGAGGAGGAGTGCAGAAGAGCACCCAGCTCCATTCTTGGTGTCAGACACACCTGCAAGGTAATAGCCACGCTGAAGCTAAAGCTGAGATTTGGAAGCTGAGGAAGGACAGACACGTTTGTCTCACTCAACAGAACTCTACAGTACTGTACTTCATGCTGCTCCAAGATCTTTAAGGATCAAAGTTACAGGAGCCTCATCCCAGATCCAGTCTTGACAATCCTAATGCAACTTTCCTTTGTATTAGCATAGCAGTTTACTAGCCTTCGTTAGAAACGTTCTTGGTAGTGCAGCAAGTAGGGAAGAGATCCTCTGTGCAGACATTATTAGCAGGCAGCTCCTTGCATAAGGAACAGACAGAATGGATCTCCCCGTGCCATCCAACAGCACTTGGGTAACTTCAGCCATTCCCACTCAAAACTCTTTTAGGAGTCATCTCCTTTCTCAGAGGGCATAAGAAGCCGTTTCTGGCTTTATAGCACCACCTAATGGACGGAGCAGACTTGAGAGGAGAAACTTGACCCAGGAATTTTAGTTTGGGCTTGGAGCTTGGAATAAAGAAGCCCAGGTTTTCAGGCCAAACGGGGTCGCAGCAACTAATGCTATGGTCGGAGCAGTTCAAAGGCATGATGAACATGCAGTGTATTTGCATAATCTTAACTAAGGGCCCCTTGTTCGCACAAGGTTAAGCCCCAAAGATTGACTTTTTGTCCTTCGATGCTACTTTGCATTGGGGCATTAATCCCAAAGCTCAAATCAGACTTTAATGTGAATAACTAAGTGGATGCTCCAGCTGCTCCAAAAAATCTCTCTCCTTCACTGTTCCTCCCCTTCCCTAGTTACTGACAGGGAGAGCTAGCCAAACCAGCATGCCTGCAGGATGTTATTCAGTGGATTGGTGCAGTCACACACGGACACAGACACACACAGGTGAAGAGAGGGGAAAGTGTCAATTTATGTACCATTTCTCTCCACCTTAGATCTTTTATGCTGAAGCCTGCAGTGCCTAGTAGTAGGACAGCCAGTCTGTTTGGAAAATTCAATAGCTACCGGAAACCCTCTCATTTTCTTTAAGACCTTGTATGTTCCCTTCTCAGTTCTTTCCCTGATACCAAAGAAAGAGAAGGTGTAGCTGGTCTTGAGCTGTGGATATTGTTGGAACTGCAACTTTAACCATTGGCTAGGCTGGCTAAGGCTGATGGGAGCTGTAGGGTCCCACAGTGCCCCATCTATCTTTGACATAGTCCAGAAGCCTGTCTGCAAAGCGTGCACCCTCCAGTCATCCTACCTGGTATCTTTCTGGTACCATTTTATAGTGATCCCCCTCGCTCTCTGACAACAGGGTGAACATTGTGTGGGCCTCCAGATAGTGCTGATCTGC